>CM077236.1:10406749-10446749 GCA_039654775.1 Spinibarbus caldwelli
AGAATGTTGAAAATGCTTGTATTAAAGCCAAATGGTGGTAAAACACCTTATTATTAGGTGCTCACATAATGTCCCATGGTGTTCCCATTATTTTGCTCAACCCCTGTACATTGTATATATTATGTAATGCCTAGGTCATCACCATTTGGATCATGGGTCGTATCCCAAGGAATGTTAATTTGTATTATATATGGTTTTGCATATTGTTTTATAGTGTACACTGTTTTATGCATACATATGCATACTATTTCCTCAATGAGATTATGTGTAAGTATAAACTCGTGAACTACATGTTTGCATTAGTCAAGCCACCTTTGAGAGGTGTGACCTTAGCTGAAGTTATAGGAATAGTTCACCCAAAAATTAACCCTCACCCTCAGGATGTAGATGAGGTTTTTTTTTTTTTTTTTAATTGGAACATTATTGGAGAAATTAGTCATAACATCACTTGCTCACCACCAATGGATCCATTGCAGTGAATGGGTGCCGTCAGGATGAGAGTTCAAAGAGCTAATAAAAACATCACAATAATCCACAAGTAATTCACATGACTCAATCTATCAATTAACATCTTGTGAAACAAAAAGCTGTATGTTTATATGAAACATATCCATCATTAAGGCAGTTTAATTTTAAAACATTAACTTGAGGCCATCACGCCCCTCAGAACGAATATATGAAAGTTCTTTGGAATTTGGTGTATTTGGAATCTCACTTAAGATGTACAAAAAATCCTTTGTAGACCACTTTGCAGAGCACTATAGGGCTAATTGGAATGCACCCATGATGACCATGAGAGTACAGCTCAGCGAACAGGCAAGTCACCAGTTAGTTATGCACACCTCTGAACCTGTGTGTTAATGCCAGTCTCTAATAAGCTAATCATATAGCTTCAGTTTAAGGTATTAAAGCATTCAGGTTTCAATCTCAATTGAACTACTTGTACTATGCAATAAGCTATGAAGTTTTTTTTTTTTTTTTTTTTTTTTTGTGATGGTGAACTACATACTTTTGAGCACTCCTTTTTCAAACCGTCATTCATCCCATCACAGTTAGCATCATGACCTCCACATTCCCCATTCATTATTCCCCATTTCATTCATGCTACGCAACAATGCTTTGTGCCATGGTGAGACACGAAGAACAGCACGTCACTGAAAATCAAACAGTTGGGGAGCTTTCATGCGTAGAGCTCTGCTGGTGTTTTTGCATAATGATGTATGAAATAATGTATACTTAATACACATCAAACCACGTCAGTTTTCCTTTCTGGATCTTTATAATGTGTTAAGTTCACAAAACATTGCAGATTAAATATGAAGGATAGCAGACAATTAAAAAAAAAATCAATTCTAGTGATTCATATAACTTAAAAGTATAGATTTAGGGAATATATAGCAAATATAAAGGTAAATAAGATTGAGGAACTCAGATCAATACTCATTCTCAAGTTATTGAACAAAAAAATCTCATATTTCAGTAACATAATACTTTGCGAAATAAATGAGCACAGCAACTGGTATTTATATTTTTACTTCATAATATTTCTGTTAGAGATTTCCTGATTTTTTAATCCATGGTACTGACACTTTTCCTTGTCGAGGCTGTTAAGGACACAGAAGAACACCCAAGCAGAATACTATTCAGTGGAGTTGATGAATGTAAAAGCATCCAGTTATGATGACAGTGTTTATTAATCACTTAGAGACTCATTTAAATATTTTTCAGTATTTTTGTCCCCTGTGAAGGGTGCAGCCAGTTGTTTGCTACTTAATGAACTCACCCGTGTCTTCATTATGTAACTTTACAATGGAAATAAAATCCTCTGTAGTGCAAGCGGCTGAATAAAATTTTATATTCAGGCACAATGTTCTTTTTTTTCCTCTTTGGACTATGATTTGGGACACACTAATTCTAAACTAACATACTCGCATACAGCAGTAAGAAATCTAATTGCTGTGAGTGTAAGAAACATTAGTAATTGCTTACTGTAAGTTTTATAAAAAGTTTTCCCTTTTTTTTTTTTTCAGGCCAAGCTCAAATACTCTTGTGAATGCTCTCATTGTAACCAACAAAATGTAGACACTATGTAAATATGAGATTCATTATGTCGTATATACGGTTTCAGGCATTATAATGCAAGTTTTGGTGAAAGAGTAGATCTTGTGCTGGACTAAAGTAATTGCCAACTACAGGGATTATAAAGGGAGCGTTCTTAGATAATAGAGATATGTATAAGATAATCAATGAATACCAGTTGTTTTTATGCTAATAAAAGTAAAATGCTAATGCTAAATAAAATGCTAATAACCTAGTGGTGCATCAGGTGCATCAGTGTAACCTGCAGAAAGAGATACTATATCTCTGCACTCATAGCCAATCAATCAAAGCCCACCAGGTTAATCCATCACATGCCACTGGTGTTCAAGAATGGGATGAAAAAATAAAGACACAAAAGCTGTGGTAGCAGCATCTCTGTGGCAAAAATGCCTTCTTAATAAGAGAGATTAGAGGAGAATTCTGACAGGTTCAAGCTGATAGGAAAGCAACAATAACTCAAATAGCCATACACTGATGTGCAGAAGAGCATTTTTAAATGCAACATGTCAAAACTTGAAGTGGATGACCTACAGCAGAAGCCCTCCAGTGCTTTGTATATCTCATGTTAGATGTTTCTCCAAGTTCAATTAATCTGAGAAACTGTTAATGAAAAAATAATCTGGTTGAGGGGGGTCTACACCAAACATATGCATGGCTTGGAGCAATGAGAAGAATCTTTCATCTTCATCTCAATTACGTAAAATCAGTCATGGATCGCTGTGGAATTATTTTATAAGATTTCAGATAGACATTGCTCTCTAAGGCAAAACCAAAACTAATTGGATAGTAAATCAAGATGTTTGCGCATTTGTAGCTAGAGATCTTTTATATTTTCCATTGTTTCAGAAATATGCATGTGGTTTTAGCAGTTATCTAAATCAGACTAAAATCAAAATTTTTTAGTCTGAAAATAAAAAAGCCCCCTAGGTGCTGCTGTAATGAGCATGACCTAATCAAGAAGACATTTTAGAGCCTCTTTTTAGTTGACTAAATCTTGTTCCTTGTGAAGGAAATATTATTTAAAATTTTCTGAACAGGTAGACAGGATAAGCCTTTATTTACTATTTAGCACCTTTTTAAGGGGACATATTGGTGGTCAGATGAGGCCCTCTGTACAATGTTATCCAATCCCACTTATTTGCAGTGCTTCTTAGTTTATAACCCCTACAACTGATATGCAAATGCTGAAGTAGCTGTTCCATTCACACATCAAAGTGTATTTGTTGAATCTGATGCTATTATCCCCTTGTAGCTAGCTTTGTGTATGCTGAATGTAAGTAGACTATGTTGAAAATCCCAAAGAGCTAAAGAAAGGCCAATAATAGTAGTGAAAATATAAACATTAAGAAAATAAACACGTATTATAAATTTTCTCATGTATTTCTCTGGGAGGCTTTCCCCTGGAGTTTACAAACATTTGTAACATAATGTTATATACAACATAAAGTTCCTTCCTAATCTGATTGGCTGAGCAGTACTCCAAAAGTGTTGATATTTAGTTTAGTAGGACTAGGACTTTTCACAGTTTGTATCATTCTACTTTTCAAAGTTTAGATGTTCCACATACAGTAAGTTGTCATTGAATCATTCACTAACCCCTCAAAAAACACTCATTCATGAATTAAAAACAACTGTGTCGTCTGGAGACACGCAATGGTTGATTCTGCTTTGACGTGGTTTGGAACTTTGAATTTTTATTGACAGAGTAAAAATAGACACCTTGTTTATTGAACTGTAGTAAAAAGCAATAGCACAAAAAATTACATAGAAATTCATTACCCGGAAAAGTACTTCCCCACAATAAGTATCAAGAATACTGTAATTATTTAAAAGGTACATTGTAAGTAAATTAACAATGTGTATTACTTTTCCATGTTACCTGCACCAAAATGCATTATGAGTATTCAAGTTTTCTTACCTTTTTCGCCACAGCAAAACTTTTTTAAAATGTTTCTACTGCATAGACAGACAACTTTTATTAAAAGTGTCTCATAGGTTTGCCATAAGTACTACACCAGAGCCAAGCAGAAAGTAAGCTGCAGTGTCTGACTCTACTAAACAACACACTCAAGATATGAAAATTGCCCTGTAATCCCCTGCTGTGTGTTTCTGTGTGCAAATATGTTCGGCTCTACTCTTGTGTGCTGTTTCTTGCATACACAGTGACAAATGCGACAGCCTAAGATTCCATCAGCATACTCAAAGATTAGCAGATTTACAAAGATCTTTATTAACACAGGCCTTTGCATACTTAAAGGGTTAGTTCACCCAAAAATGAAAACTCTGTCATTAATTACTCACCCTCATGTCGTTCCAAACCCGTAAGACCTCTGTTAATCTTCGGAACACAAATTAAGATATTTTTGATGCGTCCCGTGAGCTCTCTGACCCTCCCGTAGACAGCAAGGATCCTTACACGATCAAGGTCCAGAAACGTAGCAAGGAGATCAGTAAAATAATCCATGTGACATCAGGGGTTCAACTGTAATTTAATGAAGCTACGAGAATACTTTTTGAGTGCAAAAAAAAAATAAAGACTTTATTCAACAATTCATCTCTTCTGCATCACCCTGGCGCCATTTTGGAGAGTCTCCACTGAACGTAAACAGTGTATGCTGTTCTGTGTCAGCTGCGCAACACGAATAAGTTTTCTACATTGTTTGCGCTTTGATCTGAATGAAAACAACGTATCTGACACAGAACAGCATACGTTGTTTATGTTCGGTGGATATTCTCCAAAATGGCGCCAGGGTGATGCAGAGGAGATGAATTGTTGAATAAAGTCATTTTTTTTCTTTTGTGCACAAAAAGTATTCTCGTAGCATCGGAAAATTACAGTTGAACCCCTGATGTCACATGGATTATTTTACCAATATCTTTGCTATGTTTCTGGACCTTGATCTTGTAAGTATCCTTGCTGTCTATGGAGGGTCAGAGAGCTCTCAGATTCCATCAAATATATCTTAATTTTTGTTCCGAAGATGAACGGTAGTCTTACGGGTTTGGAACAACATGAGGGAGACTAATTAATGACAGAATTTTCATTTTTGGGTGAACTATCCCTTTAAGGGGAGAAAACAAAGGAACAGTCTATGTGCTTTTCATATTTTGATGAATATCTGTTGAATTAATGTCCATAATGAATTTTCATATCTAAATTTTGGAGACAAATCTGTTTTGGCATGATATGAATGAACTTATTTGCATACAAATGTTTGAAATGGATGTTTCATCAACCAATCTTAAAATTCCCACATTTGCCCTTTGGACAACATCAGAGAATGAGTCTTGCTTAAAGGCATTTTCATTAATATGTAATAGCAAAAAAGGAGGTTAGGTCTCCCACATGCTGTGTTTCTTGAAATAGCTATGTACCTGGGAGTCATTTATAATTTTTGTTTTGAAAATCATAACATTGCTTTGACATTAAGTGCTTCCCTTGGGAACCAATGAGAATAGTAAGGCAGACTGTATTTTTATTCCCTGTAATTATTCCCTCAAATTTACAATTTATGTTTTTTGTCAGGCAATGAATGTATGAAAATAAATTTTGACAAACAGACATTTAAACTAAATCACTTGTATTGTCAGATTGGTGCTGGTTTACTAACATTTATTATCCTTTCAAAGTTCAAGAGTTAATTGATGTGGGTTGAGTTTTCACTTTAGAGTCCAGGAATGAACCCATAGGAAAGAAAAAACAAAAGTGAGATCTCTTTATCATCTCAAATATTTCTCCTAGACAAAAATGAGGTTACTTTAAGATCGAATGGAGATTTTTGCTTGAGTCTCCTGCTTCTCAAACTTGTCTCCTGAGACAAAAACTCTAACACTCTCACAATGGTCTCCTTTAAAGCCTTAAAAGAGATCTCAACAACATCACACACTGTGCTCAGATATTTCTCCTAAAGACTCTGGTGGTCTCACATTTGTGTCCTCAAAAATTTAGTAGAGATCTCAACAACATCACACACTGTGCTCAGATATTTCTCCTAAAGACTCTGGTGGTCTCACATTTGTCTCCTCAAAAATTTAGAAGAGATCTCAACAACATCACACACTGTGCTCAGATATTTCTCCATAGCTAGAGACCCTGGATCTCTCACATTTGTCTCCTCAAAAGCTTAGATTAGAGATCTCAACAACATCACATACTGTGCTCAGATTTTTCTCTTTAGCTAAATAATCTGGGGGTCTCATATTTGTCTCCTGTAATGCTTTAGAAGAGATCTCAACAACTTTACAAAGTGTGCACCAAGTCAAGTACTTGAAAGACACTAAATAATGGGGGGAAAATCATAAATTCAGAGTTAAAGGCTATATTAAGAGAGAAATTATGCAGAAATAAGGATAATGTTACTTTTTATAGGACAATGTTTATGTACTTAATTTGCAAATAATTTGTTGTTGGAAATAGTAATGTACCAGATGCCTTAACGAAAACTGATGTACAGAAATTGTAACCCTGGAGCTTTCTTTGCTGAAACGCACGTAAATGGCTTATGACTCAGTTTTGATTATTAATTGACTAATTTGATTATTAATGCATATTATATGGAAGAAATATTTGAGCTCACATTGAGGCATTTGACTTGGTGCACACTTTGTAAAGTTATTGAGATCACTTCTGAAATTTAGAGGAAACAAATGTGAGAGATCCAGAGTCTCAAGCTAAGGACAAATATCTGAGCACAGTGTGTGAGGTTGTTGAGATCTCTTCTAAAGCTTTAAAGGAGACCATTGTGAGAGTATTAGAGTTTTTGTCTCAGGAAACAAGTTTGAAAAGCAGGAGACTCAAGTAAAAGTTTCCGTTCAATCTTAAAGTAACCTCATTTCTGTCTAGGAGAAATATTTGAAATGTTAAAGAGATCTTTTTTATTTTTATTTTCTTCCCTCTGGTTAGCTTCAATGTCATTTATCCACACCATTTCAATCAAAGACAATACATGCATTGTCATATTTGAAGTTGTTTTATGTAGACAGTGTTTTATTGCACAATGATTTAACAGAGGAAACCATAACCTATATTTACATACATGCAAAAATGGGCTGTACAAGACAAAATTTTAATGCTAAACAAAACAAAACAAAACAAAACAAAACAACTAAACAAAACAAAACAACAAATAAACAAACAAACACTGGTGCACTAGTGTTACATTTGTTTAAAAAAAGCCCAGATGGAAAAGACGTAGTATTAAATATATTAAAAATATACTTGAAATTCAGGTAGTATGTTTATAATACATTTGTATTCCCAACACGCTTATTTGAAGTGCATTAAAAATATATTGAATTTTAATATATTTTTTAAAAGTATACGAGAAGTACTTTTGTATTAAATATATACTTAGTTATACTTCTACGAAATATGCTAAACACAAGCATACTTTTAATGTATTTCTAAAAAGTATAGTAGAAATACTATGTTAATAAATATATTCTTAGTTATACTTTTAAGGAATATACTAAACACAAGCATACTTTTAGTGACGTTTTAGTGTATTTACAGAAAACATACTATGTTACTCTTACTTAAAGTATATTTTATGAGCACTCTGTGTAAGAACATAATAAAATGAATACACTATTAGTGGGTTTTTAATGTACTTTATAACCATGTGTAGGCCTACTGCAATATATTTTAAATATTTATGTATTTATGATTTTAATATTTGGAAAAGTACGATATTTTGAAAAACATTTTTAACATTTACAGTGTACAAACTTTTGTCAACTATTATTAAGCATTGCAATACTTAAAATATGTTGTTTAATATGTTGTTCAGTTTTACTTAAAAGGTTATGCTACTTTGGTTGATTAGGCTGTTGTCCATTACATGATACATTAATTGTAATAAGCTACTACTGAAATTCCCACAAGGATTTCAACATCATATCTGAAATGCTTAAAAAAAAAAAAAAAAATGCGTTTACTTGTGTTTAAATTCAAACAGCACACTGACTAAACCTGATTGGTTCCAGAGCCATTGAATGGCTCTGATTGCTTCATATGATAATGAGCTGCACCAGAGAGCTTCGTATATCAAATACGATGTGCGTGCAAATGTTCCTTGAATGTGAATATAAGTCTAAATTTAAAGAGTTATATTATATAGAGCGATTGTGTCAATTGAAGGAAACCATGCAATTCAATTCAAAGTCCGGTGCTGCGATGTTTTTTTTTTTTTTTTGCAATGAACTTTTTGAAACGTGAACATCTTTGGCGAATAAATCTCTCAGATGGGAACTATGAAATTAATTAGAAAATATAGCTGTATATTCTTATTTTTACCAGCTTCTGCAAGCGTGTATGGCGTCTGGCATTTGGTACCTCACTGTGACTTCAGGTAAGATTTGTATTTAATTAACATTATTTGTCTGTGCCAGTCGTGTTTTTGACACATGCATTTGCAGAAAAAAAAAGTCATTAAACATGTACAACATTAACATTCTTTTATTTGCAAAATGAAGTTGTGTATTTATTTCTGATTTCCTGAACAATTTGGCTTCATTGTAATGAGGTAAATGATCTTTGGAAAACCATGTTATGAACATACAATTACTTTGTCTTGAGCTGATTAGCCAACTGTGGTAGTGTTCGTTGATTGGTGTTTATATTTTTTCAAATTTGACAACTTTATCGCCTTTATTTTCTAATATATAATTTTCATTACAGATAAGAACAAAGATTAAATTGTAAGAGGGGCTGCTTATAAGAGAGCATACAGTACATCTGAAACTGCTGAGGCTGGGAAGGTTTTTGACTATATTACCGACCAGGTACATTGTACTCAGCGTACTGTCATTCTTAAAAAGAAAACAAATCATCAATCTTCAATTGCCTTTTTTTGTGTGTGTGAGAAATATTAACATTTGTTGTTTTACAGATCAGCTGCTATAGAAGACAAATTGAAATCTGAGTACAGAGACAAGCAAAGGAATAGTAAGTATATTTTAATGTTGTATCACCTCTGTTATAGAGATTTTTGAATCAGGCCTAATGCAGGGTGATTCGGTCAATCTTGGAAGAAAAACATTAGCAATGTGTCCATTCCAGGTGGCTAATTTGTGCTTCCTTTCAGTCATTCATGTAAAAATATGTTATTTTTTATTTTTTTGTAAAGCTGCAAGGCACTTGTGCAAAATATTGTATGCCAGGATGACTAGGACGACTTCTAATTTTTTTTTTTTTTACTTCTAATTAATTTTTTGTTGCAACAGAGAGAAGAGAGTGCATGTTAGCATTACCATAACAGACACATTCATGCGAGATACACTAGGTTACAATAAACCACAATTATCAACATACCCTGTAATACTCACAGGTTGCTTTATTGCATTTACATTTACATTTAATCATTTAGCAGATGCTTTTATCCAAAGCGACGTACATTTATTGAAATAATTGATCAAATAATATCAGTGAGTTTGTACTTTTTTTTTTTTTTGTTGAGTTTGTAAGTGCTGTTGTTGGGCTTCTTCTAATCGTATGTTCAATGTAACTCATAGAGTGCTGTACAGTAACGACAGACAAGAGGATAAGAATGGACACTCATATGTCAAGCTTGATGAGGATATTGTCAAAAGGTAAGCTGAGATGTCAAAATTCTAATGAATATCGATGCAAATTATAATAAATATATTCAATCATGGATGCAAAACTGTTATTGTCTAATTTTTAATTGTTACTGTCTAATTTTATATAAATTCTTTTTCCCTTTCACAGATCCTGTGATAAAGCAGTCTTCAAATACTACAGTGTCTGAATTGCAAGCCCTTAGTTGCAGAAAATGCCAGTCGTACTCAAAGAAGTAACCTCGCCCCACCGGCTCCCCCTTGGTCAGTTGTCACTCTACTTCTGCCACAGACTTGCAGGCCGTCTGCTGCACTCCAACCCTCCACCTCTTTGGCTGCAGTGGGTTTTTCCCATCAGGTACACCGCAGTCCTCGGTCACACCGGCATCGCCCCAGTCCTTGGGTACTCTGGCTCCACCAACGATGCTCATCGCTGCAGCTGTGCCCAGGTCTCCGGAACCTGTGACGACGCTCAGCTCCATCGGCCCTCCTGCGCCTTCGGATTCCACCAGCTCTGTCTCCATCGGTTGGCCCCAAGATGTCGGCAGCCACACCATCTACATCTTGGCTCCTCCCTCCCTTGACTCTGCCGTGTTGTCAGCACTGGGATGCTCTGGGTCTGTGCCATGTGCCAAACACCATTTAAGCTGCCATGGCATCATCGTCATCCTCCCATCACCATCCCTTCGCCACATCCTGCCATCATTCTGCACTTTTGCCTCTCACCATCCCTACGCCATCTCCTCGTCCACCTACAAAATCCCCTCCATCCCTCCGTATTCTGTTGCTTGAACTTTATCATCTTCAGTCTTTGCACACACACAGCTATTCACTTCTGCACTTTTTTCAGTAAATTTTTATTTTCAGAAAATTGCATTGTAATTTGTATTTATTCATTGATGTAAAATTCTGTATTTTTCAGTAATACAGGTATAATTGAAATGTTCTACAAATGGATAAGATAGCTCTGCCATAGCATTTCACTCTTTTTTCATTTATTATAATGTTTTTAGTATAATTTATTAAAATGTATTTTAGTATGTTTGTAGTAATACAAATATTCTGTAAACATACTTGTATTTCAAGTGCATTTTTAATACATTTAATAGTATGTTTTTTTGTTTGTTTTTTTTTCACCAGGGTATATATGCTGCTGTACTTTTTTAATGTACACTAAGAATATTTGTAATGTACACAACAGTATATAATATATTAAAGTTTTCTAGATATCAAAGTGTGTACGCGTGTGTATATACTGAAAAAGCAGCTTTATAATATACTAGTAGGGTAATGCTAATGCATTTCTAATGAGCTGAAATACAATTGAAATGTACTTGAAGAACATTAAAACGATGCTTCAAATATACTCTAACTGTAGTTCATGAAGTATTAAAAGTACATTTTAAATGTATTTTAAGAAATACACTTAAATTGCACTAAATATACTTAAAGTGGTTCCAATTTAACACAATTTCAATATTGCAAATAGATTAAACTCAAACTTAAACATATCTTGAAATAAACTTAATATACTTAAAGTTGTTTCAAAATAATTCATTTAATATGCACTTAGTATAGTATAATTTAAATATATTAAGTGTGTCTGAAAAAGCACAATTTAAATATATTTCTTTTTCACCTGGGAGGTATTGCACTTATACTAAACATCTTGCACTTGTAAGTCCTTTCTAGTGTCTTTGGAAAATGTGGTGTACTGTATATACAATGCTGGACATTGAAGATAAATTTAAACATTTAAACTAGTAACCCTTGATATTCTGAAATGTTTAATGCTATTTAAATTATAGTTTTAGTATTTACAATATTTGTAAAAGTTTAACCTTTCTCCTAAAATAAAACTGAAGACATCTTAAGACAAAGCTGATATCTCAATGAGACATATAAGAGAATCACCCCTTCTACACCAGGATACCCCTAGTATCCTGAGTGTAGAATAACCTCTGTCAGAGCCATAACCTTGTGGGCAGCACATAGACGTGAAAGCACTTCTGCACCTCAAACAGCATGAGTTTGAATCCTAGCTAAAGGTACTTTCCTGTTCCTGTTCAGTTCTCACCTGTCTAATTGTTTCCTGTCTCTACTCCTACTGTCCTGATCATTGAAGGTGAAAAACCACATTGCAATCAAAAAGAAAGCATTTTTAATTTTATAACGGAGTCTTACAAGAGATGATAGCAAGACAATAAAGAGATCTCCCATGTTTCTCACACGTTTCTCTCCCATTGTCATTTTGGATTCCTTTCTTTCGGAACTTTCTCATGTCTCAGTTGTGTCTCCTTTTATTTCTCCTAAGGATTTTTAGGAGAAACATCTGAGACACTGCTGAGACTAAAATGAGAAATACATGAGAATCACAACTAAGTCTCATGAGGTTAGAAAGAGCAACCACTGAGCAATAAATAATTCCTATAATGGAGTCTTGATAGAGATTGCAGCAAGACAATAAAGAGATATTCTATGTTTCTTCCACCACATTCTCAGTTTTGACTCTTTTTCTTTTTCTCAAATATTCCTCATGTCTCATTTGTGTCTACTTCTATTTCTCCTAAGGAATTTTAGGAGAAACATCTGAAACGATGTTGATACTAAAACGAGAGATATGTGAGATTCTCATCTAAGTCTTCTGAGCTTAGGAAAAGCAACCACTGAGCAATACATTTTTCCTATGGGAATGAACAAATGAACAAACGAACAAACGAATGAATGAATGTAGCATTTATTATATCGACATCACAGTTTCATTTGACTTTCTAGTTTTTTAACACTAAGAAATAAAGACAAGCATTAAGGAAAAAAGGGAAAATAAACATTCATCTTTCCTTTCTTGCACTGTAAAACTTTGAAATCTAGTCTTTTGTTGTATCTTTTTAGGACGTTTCTCCTCATCACTGTAATTTGTATGGGATTGTTTTTTTGTTTTTTTTAAATATTTTCTCTAAAACTTTAAAAATTGTTTTGGAATGACTTTTATTGTGAACACTGAATAAAAAAATTAATAGCTGCCTTTATATTTTAGTCCCTCATTAGGGTGTCATTGTATTTGGGGGTCTTTAGCATTGAAATGTTTGAAAATATCTGAATTAATTTTTTGTGTGATGTGATTTTTTATAACACAATGAAACATAAGTGCTAAATAATAATTCCTTTGCTCGAATAACCTCCCATTTAACTCCCATTTAGTGTAGCTGGCTTTGTGTATGCAAAATCTGTTGACATCTATGTTAAAAAATACCAAAGAGCTAAATTAAGACCAATAATAACAGTACAAAAGCAAACATTAAAAAAATCAAACATGGTATTATAAATTTTCTCATGTATTTCTCTGGGTAGATTTACCTTGGAGTTTATAAACACAGAACTTACTCATGGAGCTTCAGGAAATCTCCCCGGTTCATTAGCATTTTTTCTGTTCATTTACATAACAATTGTGACATAATGTTGTTGATTATAAAACGTGACTCTGTAGTTTAACAGCAAGCATGAACATACACTAATTTCTCTTTTCATTTTTTTTAAACAGGGATTGTATCATTGATCTCTCTGGCAATCCTTTCATATGATCGTTACAGCACTTTAACCGTTTACAACAAGAGGGCCCCAGACTACAGCAAACCCTTGTTAGCTGTCGGGGGTTCCTGGCTCTACTCACTGTTCTGGACAGTTCCCCCCTTGCTGGGTTGGAGTAGCTATGGACTGGAAGGGGCAGGAACCAGCTGTTCGGTTACATGGACGGCCAACACCCCGCAGTCACATTCCTATATCATCTGTCTGTTCATTTTCTGTTTGGGAATCCCCGTGCTGGTCATGGTGTACTGTTACAGCCGGCTCCTCTGTGCTGTCAAACAGGTATATTCAGTCACAACATCTCAATTTAAAGTAAATGTTACAATTTAATTATGTGTGTACAATTTCAGCACAACAGGGAAAGGAGTTTAAACAAGTCAGATTTCACAACTCAAAACCACTGCCTGCAGTGCAGTTTCCAATCCTCTCTGGAACTATGAACAATGTCTCTCTGACTCAAGCTCAAACTAGGTCAATATCTCAGACTCCAGATAAAGTTTAAAATGCCTCAAATGATGTTTAAGCCAGTGATATCTGGAATCCACACTCTCTACTATGCGGAAAAATGAGATAAGTCAGCGCTATTATGCACTTGTTCGAAATAGGTCACAAAAAAGGATGATGTGACCTCATGAAAAATAGCAGTTTCTGAAAATGTACATACTCAAATTCTGTTTTTAGATTCTACATACATAATACATAATAAAGAAGACACTATGTGAAATTTGTTAAAAGCGGTGCATTATATTTGGAATGCAGTTTATCTGCTTCACATACAGTACACTTCACACATATGCAAATTTGCTGTGATTTCAGGACATATTTATAAATATCAATAAATTATATTCCTGAAGCTGATGAGTCAGTGGTTCCTCTGAACCAGATGGCAGGTTCTTTCTATAGTGAATCAGAAATCCTTTCATGAGGGATTTGTGTATACTGAAGACCAGTTCTGAATCATCTGCTGGTGCAAACAAAAAATACAAATTATTGTACGTGTTTTTCCTCAGGTAGGGCGTATCAGGAAGACAGCAGCACGGCGGAGAGAGTACCACATTTTATTTATGGTCATCACTACAGTGGTGTGCTACCTTTTGTGCTGGATGCCTTATGGGGTTGTTGCAATGATGGCCACGTTTGGACGTCCCGGGATCATCACCCCCATTGCAAGCGTGGTGCCGTCCCTCCTTGCCAAAAGCAGCACAGTCATCAACCCTGTGATTTACATCCTTATGAACAAACAGGTTAGACTTTTCAAACTTTTTAATGAACACTAAATCATGGGATTTGATTTCTTATCATATACAGTACACTGAGCAACCATGGGTGCATAAAAGTTAACATTTCTCCCACAAATACATTTGATTTCATTGCCTTAACCCAACATCCACTATGATGAAACAAATTACCAACCTAGGTACAATGTCAAGTACAAAACTGATTGTTAGAAAAGATAAATAATACTAAACTCCATTTAAAATGTAAGTTCTTTAAAGAATAACAGCAGTTAAATATTGGTACAGCTTGAGACACAATTTTGTGTCAAAATATAATACAAGTTTTTGAAATACATTTACTAAATTTTTACTAAAGCACAAAAAATATAAAAAGGTTAATAGAAATTATATGCCCAAAGGTCAGTGTTAAACTTTTCTAAGTTAGACACTGTCTTCTCTCAGAGGTTTGTCAGTAGTTGCTCACATTCATATTATGAAATAATTTATAAAACACCTTTAAAAAATTACACTGATCATTTCTCTACAGTTAAAATCTAATGATCTTGGCTCTATGGTATATTAACAGATTTGAATTGTCATTCGTCCAATGAAAACTGCAAAAGATTTATTTAAAATTATCACAACGGCACAGATAGACAGAAAAGAGAAATCTCATTCCATCTCAACTCATTTCATACTGTAGCTTACCACATTTAAACACTTTTTAAGGTAATTGTCCTTTTTATATACAAAATGTGAGCAGCTTTAAATGACAGTGATTAAAAAATTCCAACATTTTGGAAATGACAAACTTATGTTATTCAATCCTCTCTTCCCACTTTTTTCTGTGTTATACTTAGAACACAAACTAGAATTTGATTCCTCTCAGGAAATGGTGTAAGTGGATCTTTATATTAACAATCCGATGTTTGTTCATTTCAGTAGCTCTTCAGAGTTTACTTTGAAACTCTCCTTTGGTCCTACATCACATCATGTTTTGTACAGCATCTGTAATCTCTGAATTTAGGTTATTTTAAGGTCATTAGTACATTTCTGACTCCGTTGCGAGTGTTAGCTGTAATCTCTTTCAGCATCAGGACCATTTTAGGATGATCAGACTTTTGAAATGTGGTTAATTACCCTCCTCATTGTAATGTCTTGTCTCAGTTTGTTACAAGAACTATGGGTAAAACTACTATTAGATGATAAGGGTCAGTGAAGAGTTCATCCAGTCTTGCTGTACGCTACTGTACGTTTGAGTCTGTAAATCACAGCGGACAGTTGATCTTACTGAATCCTGGCAGTGTGACCTTTCCCTTTTTCTTGAGGTCCTCCTCAGAAGCTGTGCTCATTCGCTTGATAAGCAGTTTCTCGTAAAGCAGAGGGTGGTATGCCCCAAATGTGCAGGCCGCGTCGTAATACTTCTCATGGTAATGGCACAGATTACTTTGTCTCATAGAAGGAATGTACTCGTACACGTGGACCTCCTCACAGAAGTTCATCATCACGACTATACCTGACAAGTACACACAGATATAGTTGATATATTCATGAATAATGACTGTACTGAGCAGCCCACATGAGACCAGCCTCTACTACAAGTGTTCTGAAGCCGATCAGTGGTCTTGTGTGAGGAACCGATCCAAAGTCGTTATTGAAAAATTTATCAAAAAATGTTAGTGTCTGCCATAGATTTTATAAGAGGTTATGAAAGAAGTAGCCCAATTTGTGAATGAATCATTCTTTTGAGTTGGATCTTTTCAACGAACCCAGTCTGAATGATTCATTCATGAATTCATCAAGTGAGAAAACACTTGATTAAAAAACTTAATTGCTCACAAGAGGCTGCTACCATCTCTTCAGAAGATTATCAGCGAATAACAACTTACATTTCAGTTTGTTCCTCACACAATTTATTGTACTGTACACTACCAGTCAAAAGTTTGGAATAATTATGATATTGTTTTTGAAAAAAAAAAAAGACTTACCAAGCTGTATTTATTTGATCAAAAATACAGTAAAAACCATAAGAACACTCTTAAAAATAAAGGTGCTTCAAAAGGTTCTTCACAGCGATGCCATAGAAGAACCATGTTTGGTTCCATAAAGAACCATTCAGTCAAAGGTTCTTTAAAGAACCATCTCTTTCTTACCTTTTTATAATCTGGAGAACCTTCTTTTGCCACAAAGAACCTTTTGTTAAACAGAAAGGTTCTTCAGATGTTAAAGGTTCTTTATGGAACCATTTAGACAAAAAAGTTCTTCTATGGCATCGTGAAGCACCTTTATTTTTAAGAGTATTAATGCAATTTTTAAAAACCGTTTTCTATTTGAATATATTTTAAAATGTAATTTATTCCTGTATGGGCAAAACTGAATTTTCAGCAGCCACTGCTCCAGTCTTCAGTCTCACATGATCCTTATAAATCATTCTAATATGTGTTGCTTAAGAAAAATTTCTTATTATGGTTGAAAACAGCTTTTGCTGTTTAATATTTTTGTGGAAACCATCATACACTACCATTTAAAGGTTTTGGGTAAGAGGAACATAATACTTTTATTCAGCATGGACACATTAAAAGTAACAGTAAAGACATTTATATTGTTACAAAAGAATTCTATTTCAAATAAATGCTGTTTTTTTGAACTTTTCTATTTCTCAAAGAATCCAGGGAAAATGTATCACATTTATTAATGTTAAGCAGCAAAAACTATTTTCAA
Organism: Spinibarbus caldwelli; assembly: GCA_039654775.1. Classification (NCBI taxonomy): domain Eukaryota; kingdom Metazoa; phylum Chordata; class Actinopteri; order Cypriniformes; family Cyprinidae; genus Spinibarbus; species Spinibarbus caldwelli. The sequence continues at coordinate 10,423,951 of CM077236.1, forward strand.
AATTGATAATAAAAAGAACCATTGTTGAAACTAGGACAACAATGACAACTAATAATAACTGAGCACCCAATCTGTAAATTAGACTGCTTATGTGACACTGAAGACTTAAGTAATGACTGCTGAAAATTCAGCTTTGCCTTCACAGGAATAAATTGCATTTTAAAATAAATTTAAATAGAAAATTTTATTTTAAATTGTAATAATACTTCACAATATTATCATTTTAACTGTATTTTTAATCAAATAAATGCAGCCTTGGTAGGCATAATAGAAATAAAAATATGAATAATGGCAAACTTTTATCTGGTAGTGTGTACATACATAACATACACGTGTATAAGACTTGAAAAACCATTCATTGTAAGTCAGTGAAAAAAAAAAAAAAAAAAATGACCCATTCAAGGAAGAAAGCAAGTCATACAGATCTGGAATGACATGATGGTGAGTAAATGAAACAAACTCCTCAAAGATCTTGTCTGAATCTGATAAGACATTAGTACACAGCACACATTCTCTCAGCTGTGTATTGTAGTCTATTGTTGGCCACCTCTCTGAATTGTTGTATTTTTGTTTTACATCAAGACTCTGTCATCAGCCCGCAGGCTGGCAACACACACAGCCTGACAGCACCCTGCCAAGATCAGACACAGAGTCGTCTCAATGCATACACGCACACATGCAGGGGACACACGCATCAAATACTCAGCAATATAGTCGCACGCCAATGTGAAGGCCAAACAGGGGCCTGGATGGGCCGAGACAAAGCCAGTCAGACATTGAGTCTCATGAGATGAATAACAAGGCATGCACCCCTTGGGATAGCCAATCACAAGACAGTTTGTTTGTTCAGTGTCCACATCTATAGGTTGTCAAGGCAACAAAGTGATCCAAGTATATTGACTAACATCAACCCAGCAGCTATCATTTGAGAACCAGCAGGGTGTGCATCTCATGTAGTTCAGGACATGCCATAGGGAATTTTGTGTGGACTGGATTGAATTTAATTGGATTCCTTAGGCATATTACAGAAGCTGTGAAGAGATGATCACATGACACACACATAGGTTTGAATGTAAACAGCTATTTCTGCACCTCGCTTCTTGACAAGTGACCTAACATCTGAATGAAGACACAAGTCAATCAATACATTCCAGGTGATAATTGCTGGGTCAGTGACATGACTCCTATTTTTGTCCTATACATTAATTATTCAAAAATACATAAAAAGAAATGCACTTCATAAATATAATGACTTGAATGTTTCTCCTTTAAAAATTTAAAATCATTTTTAAATTCTTGAAAAAAAAAAAAAATCTTTAACCAGTTTGGCTTAATCTTATATTAAATATTTGCTACAATACAATGCAATACAATACAATACAACACAATAAAATAAAATATGAAATGATATCATAGAGAAGACACATGAAGACCTTCAAGACTGATGGTCAAAGTTAATAAGTCTCTTCAAATTTCAGATAATTTAACTTTTTATGACGCAAGAAGGTTAGTTTAAGGTTGTAAAATCAGGAGTAATGAGGTGTGACTCCAAAAAACTAATGAATAATTAATATTTCTGAATTAATAATCAAAGATATGAATTAATGAATTAATAATCAATTTAAAACTATATTTAAAGGAGTCATCGGATGCCCATTTTCCACAGTTTGATATGATTCTTTAGGGTCTTAATGAAAAGTGTATAACATACTTTGGTTAAAATTTCTCAATGGTAGTTTAAAACAACACCCTTTTTACCCTGTCAAAAACAGCTCTGTTTACAGCAAGCTGTTTTGTTGCACTTCCCTTTAAATGCACTTCCCTCGACGAGGTTTGGATTTATCGAGATTTTAAAAAAAGCACTGGGTGGATTTTTATCATTATAAGGTGGTTGTGTACACACACTGCCAAGACACATTTCAGTTCAAACAACATGTAAAAGTGAATTTTGCATCCGATGACCCCTTTAAAAGCCTTTTTGGAAAATAATAAAGATGTGTACACTTATATTTATTATGTGTAAAGTGTAAAGAAATTGTACTTTTTACTTGATGGTTACACCACAAAATAAAAGTTTTATTAGGTAAAACTTGGTGTATGTGTTTTAAACTACATTTTTACAATATTTTTCTTATGTCATTGAGATACTCCGACTTTAATTGGCCATAAAAAACGAAAAATAATAACTCCAAAAGAAGAATACAAAATACACTGAGGTGCTGCAATTCAAAATAAACTAGGCAATATTTCACACAAATGTACAAAATTGAAATAGCTCTGCATCTTTTGTGTCTCAGAAAATATGAGTGCTAATTTATAGTGTTTTGTGCAGTTTTACAGGTGTTTCCTCATCCTGTTTCATTGCAAACACAGCTCTCTAGAGAATGGACAGTCCTCTATGCCTTCAAGAACTACTGGCATCCAGCTCAACCGAAGGGCTTATAGCAACACAGTGGCTGGCAATGCACCTCCATCCATTGGTCTTCAAAACGAGTGCAGCACCCCTGTCTCGGGCTGAACCAATCCACACAAAATCACACCTTGATATTCCAGCCCCATTCTTAACCTACATACTGTCCCAAATGATGCCAAGACAGAAATCATCTGTGTAGTGTTGTTGAGAGCCTACAAATCAAAAGCTGAAAATCAGAACTGTAGCAAAGTGATCTCTATATTCGTCTTTGTGATGACAAACTGTTGTCTGACCTAACAATATAAATGTTACAAAGAACGAGAAAAGTGCAAACAGTCACTGGTGACTTGTTAAAATGGATGTTTAGATCATATGCTGGTCCATTACTTCTGAATGTGCTTACCCCTATGTTGTCTGTATCTTCCCAACCTGTTTAAGGCCAGGTCTGAGTAAGAGGTTGAATAAATCTATGAATTTAAAGGAAGCTGGAAAACTGTAAAATCCCCAACACATGACTGCTTTGTATTCTTTTTCTACCCTGCTTCTAATCTCAGCATTATCTGCAGGAGATCAAGCATGGTGACATTTGGATCATTAGTCACATCATTGCTTCAAATGAGTCCAGTGATCTAAGACAGTATTTCCAAACTTGGTCACTAATGAAAAAAGGAAGAGTTTACCCAAAAATGAAAATTCTGTCAATTTGACCCTCATGTCATTCCAAACTCTTAATAATTTAACTAATTTAAGTGTCCTATTCAGTTTGGTGAATTCAGCACAATGGCACTATGAGCAAAAAAAGTGCATGTGGTAAAAAAAAAAAAAAAAAAACACTGATCATTTCCAATTTTGGTGAAAAACAATTGAGCAACTGTACAGTAAAATCGTGGCAGACATCTTTCCTGCGCACCATCCAGAATGTCACACTCCCGTCCAGTAGGTGGCGATCAGTGTTGGGTGTAACCAGCGTTGGGCACATTACTTTAAAAAAGTAATTAATTATGGTTACTAGTTACTTCTCACAAATAGTAACTGAGTTAGTAACTGAGTTACATCATTATAAAAGTAACTAATTACCAGGGAAAGTAACTATTGCGTTACTTTTTTTAAAAAATGTTCAAATGTCAAATAATTTGGATGCCCCCAATATTAAATGTTAAATTAATGAAATGGACTCTAAATAGAATAAATTATTATAATAAAGCATTGTACATTAATCTACATTATTTATCCACTAACACTTAGCATCAGTCAGTCAAGCATTATAATATGATTTTATGATAATTTAGAATTATATGATGATAGAACTTTAATTAGAATAACCAAGTATGAATGCATATTTGTCATGTTGACTGACCTTGGGACTGGTGCTAGTGCTTAAGATGTTGTTTGTCATTTAGTGTTTCTATAAAAAAAGGCGGGGGGGGGGGGGGGGGGATTGATAAGATAACAAAACTACTATAGATTCTACTACTAATAACATTATAAAACGCGCTAAGGATTAATGAGCTGCTGGGTTCATGAATATTAATCACGTAGTCTACGTTCGCTCGAATTGATTTGCTGAAATCAAAACAGGGACGATAATAGGTGACCGCCAGCCAATGAGATTGTCGTTTGCGCATTAGTTCCGCCCACTACCGGAGAACCCGGCAGTTCTTAAAAACTGAGGAATTCCAAAGGAACTCCGTTATCTTGACAGGAAAATACAACAAAGAATACCGTTTACATGTAGCGCGTCAATTCTGCATATTATGAAAGACTTTCTCTCTGTATCTTTCTTTGAGCGTGTGAGAGAAAGTGACGGTGAGCCGTGCGCCTTCACACTAGAGTTTACGGTACATCAAATACAGCTACACTACGCATCCATTCAGATGAACTGAAAAATAAAATTATAATAAGTTATAGTAACGCCGTATTTTATTGTCAGTAACGGTAACGGCGTTATAATGGGGGAAACAGTAATTTGTTTGATTACTCATTAATGAAAAAAATAACGCCGTTAGTAACGCCGTTTATTTATAACGCCGTTATTCCCATCACTGGGTGTAACCCATTACTAAGTAACGCGTTACTGTAATTAAATTACTTATCCACTGAAAAAGTAAAGTAAGGGATTACTGTTCATTTTTAGGTAATTTAATTACAGTTACTTATAAAGTAATTGTGTTACATACAATAAATAATTTGAAATCTAAATTTACCGTCTAAAGATAAAATTTAATGCATCGGCTTTAACCCTCCGCGTGCAGGCTCATTCACTTTCAGATTTTCCTGATTCACAGAGAAACCTTAAATACTCAGATACATATAAGACTAAAATTAATAGAATCAAAAAAGCTTGAAGTGTTTACTTTTAAATGAACGAATTCAAATCAAAAACTAATATTTATGATTATGTAATCCATATGAAAGTAACGCGAGACCAGTCTTTCCCGTGTCTGAAAGCTTGAAGTTTCTACTTTTAAATGAACGAATTCAAATCGAAAACAAATATTATCTGATTATGTAATCCGTATGAAACTAAAGCGAGGTACAGTCTTTCCTTTATCTGAAAGCTTTAGGTGTCTACTTTTAAATGAACGAATTCAAATCAAAAACTAATATTTCTGATTATGTAATCCCTATGAAAGTAAAGCGGGACCAGTCTTTCCCGTATCTGAAAGCCTGAAGTGTCTACTTTTAAATGAACGAATTCAAATCGAAAACAAATGTTATCTGATTATATAATCCATATGAAACTGAGGTACAGTCTTTCCCGTATCTGAGCTCATTATATGCAGTCACCTACGCACAGTGTTGGGAAGGTTACTTTGGAAATGTAATAGGTTACAGATTACAAGTTACCCTACTTAAAATGTAATAAGTAGTGTAACTTTTCAATTACTTTATTAAAGTAATGTAACTGATTACATTTTATTACTTTTTGATTACTTTTTGAAATGTCAACGTTTTCAACTGTTAATAATTTTGAAACATGTAAAGCAGACAGGGTTAACCTTACAGGAGTGTTCAACACTGATTACTGTCAGACTTTCAAAATCCTTCATCACTTGAATGAAGATTGTAATATTTAAATTTTAAAGGAGACATTTGATGCAAAATATCTTCATTTGCATATAAATGTGTCTTAGTAGTGCGTAGACACAACCACCCTACAAATAATTTTTTTAATTCCCCAAAAACCTAAACAGTTATGAAGCCAACATGATGTCATATTGCTCAGGCCCCTCCCACAACCTCTGATGTACCGTCCCATATTAGCATATTTCCACCCTCAGCCAGTTGTACAAAGTCTGTCATTTTCTCCGCGCATGAGCAGCTGTAGCGACAACAATGTCTTGTAAGCAATGCAGGTGTTTTGTTGTTAGATGTAGAATATAAGAGTCCTAATTTTCTCCAGACATCAGAGCCACTGAGGAATGCAGTGGATTCGTTTTTGATTTTGATGGTAATGCGCCAACGAATACTCCTAAATTCGTTTGTCTGCGCAAATCATTTTCTCCTTTGCTTTCTGAATGAGGGACAATTCAAGGCAAGTTTTGTTAAAAAGTTAAAACTCAAGGATGGATCAGTACCCATTGTTCATGATCCAGCTGCACCTCCAGAAGTAGTAAGTCTCACACTTTATATTTTGTTAATGATTATTTGCGAATCGCCTTTGCTCTTCCACAGAAGAGAGGGGCGGGGTGAGCAGAGCTCATTAGCATGTAAAGAGATATGCACCGAAACGAATCGCTGTGAACAGAGCTGTTTTTGACAAGGTAAAAAGGGTGTTGTTTTACACGACCACTGGGACCATTTCAAGAAGACCCTAAATAATCATACCAACTTGTGGAAAATGGGCATCCGATGTCCTCGGAAGGCAGCTTTCGTTTCATATCTATCACGCAGCATGTTTTGAAGGTTACATCAAATATATCCTTTGTGTCCTCCGATCAACCATAACATCATATAATAATTTCATAAAATAAAAAAAAGAATTTTATTATAAAGCATTTTTTCCTAAATTATTTTTTAAATAGCATTTTTGTGTTGTGACCTTGGGGGCGAAAACTTTAATGAGATTTACTGAACGTGTCATTCTAGCATTTAATGCTGAGGAGAAGTCTCGCATAGAAGTCTTTAGATGGACTGAACTAAGACGATACATCAATAATACCCCCTTGTGATCTTTTTAAAGCTTTCACTTGTTTTGGAAAAGGCGGTTGCTATGAAGTCCCCTTTGAAGCACAGCCTCCACAAAATCAGACTTACTTTGAGATCATTCTGAGGTTAAATACATATTTAAAATCATAATAGTTTAATAGCTATGATACTGTTTTTGAAATCAAATCTTTGCATAGCTATGACAGGAAACACTGGAATCTAACAATGCCTTTAAAAAAAAAGTTAATCTTTAAAAAAAAAGTTAATCTTAAAAAATAAAGCATTTACATAAACCCATATAGGAAATAAAAGAGTTATCAAATAAGCATATTATAAACTCCTGAAACATTGGTTTCATATTTTAGAGCACTCACTGCAATTTATGAAAGAAATCAGTTAAATCTGTATGTGAGAGTGTGTGTGAAAAAAAAAAAAAAATAAAAAATCAGATGTAACCCCCTTTGTAATCCTTAACATTTTCATAAGTAACTGTAATTTAATTACATATTTTTTTCTCAGTAACTGTAACTGATTACAGTTACTTTTATTTTGTAATTAAATTACGTAATTCCGTTACATGTAACTAGTTACTCCCCAACACTGCCTACGCACAAACGCCCTCACCTAGATACAAAAAAAAAAATAAAAAAATAAAAATTTAATTTTTTTTTAAAAAAATCAAGATTCATCTAATTTTCATCATTTTTGAAAGAAGACCTACTATGAGGAATTTACCTCATAAGAACAGCACGATGTGGCATGGCTTTATTCAGCAGAGAAGATCATTTATGTCATTTATTCTTAACTACATTAGTTAACGTGTTATTTTTACATAAAAAACCTGTACAGATTTTACTAGTTGGGCTTTTCCTGAACATCTTGCCAAACTGAAATGTATTGTTTAACTTTTAAGCTTTTTTGTTATTTAGATATTTTGCAGAATATTTCTATTTGTTAACCAAAGAAGGTTACATTTTTTCTAAAAACGTTTTAGTATTACAGTTGTTTTAAAGCTAAAAGGCTAAACTATTCTATGTTTGACTCAAATTGAAAGAATAAAGAGTTTAATTTCTATTAAGGTTTATAGGGATTTTAAGATGTAGCCTAATTAGATTTGAATAATTAAGTTACTTATTGAGTAACTACGTTACTTTTCAGACAGAGTAATTAGTTAAGTAATTTAAATACAATATTTATGAAGTAATTAGTAACTGTAATTAATTACTTTTTGAAAGTAACTTACCCAACACTGGTGGCGATGTACTGTCAATGTATTGAATTCACCCAAACAAATATTCATTGGAGACTTCTCAATCAGAAGGCTGCGTCCTAGTAAAAAAAAGCTGCATATCTTGGCTGCCACGTTTTCAAGCGCCTTCTAAGTCCATCTCAATCTGAAAGATCCTCGGAAGGCAGCTTTCGTTTCATATCTATCACGCAGCATGTTTCGAAGGTTACATCAAATATATCCTTTGTGTCCTCCGATCAACCATAACATCATATAATGATTTCATAAAATAAATATAAAGAATTTTATTATAAAGCATTTTTTCCTAAATTATTTTTTAAATAGCATTTTTGTGTTGTGACCTTGGGGGCGAAAACTTTAATGAGATTTACTGAACGTGTCATTCTAGCATTTAATGCTGAGGAGAAGTCTCGCATAGAAGTCTTTAGATGGACTGAACTAAGACGATACATCAATAATACCCCCTTGTGATCTTTTTAAAGCTTTCACTTGTTTTGGAAAAGGCGGTTGCTATGAAGTGACTAAATGGGCCTATAGAGGTTGTCAGGGACATTAAACCTCATCATGCCAAAGAGTTAAACTCATCTACTCACTAGCCTGCTTTAACAGCCTCGTCGTGTTTATAATCACACACTTTCAAACATCATTTTTTACTACATGAAGACTGAAGGGGTTGTTCAAAGCTTAATGGTGGTGAAGTTGAAATCAGTCATCCGTGATGTAGCTTGTTTATAGCGTTTGTTGAGCTTATTTTCTGCAATAATCTAAAAGCAAATGGATAGATCCTACAGGGTTTTTGTTGAGGCAACCAAAAAATAAAATAATGATAAATTAATAAATGTTGTTCCACAAAAATATGTCATCACTGCGGCAGTCTATTGTGAAACACCCCATCTCATTTTGTTATCCAAAGAAGAAAGTAAGTCATGGTTTTGGAACATGAGGGTGGAATAAATGATGACAATGTGGTTGAACAATTCCTTTACGTCAAAGCCAGAATGGTGTGTTAAAGGTACACTCCACAATCACTCATTCAAAACAATGAATGACAAAAAAGATTAACATTTCCACTTTGGAGTTTGTTGTACATATGCGCCTTTGACAGCACATATGATGTTTGATATATTTAGGAATGTTTATTGTCTGTTTGAGAACCACCAACTTGTATTAACAACTCTGATTCACGCAGACCTTGGGATTATATGTCGTACAAGAAAATAAAAGTCCTCAACCTTTGATCATTGTCTCTTTTAGATCTTGAGTTTTAAGCCAAACCTTCATTCAGTCATTAAAATTCAGCAGTGAACTCACAAGGCAAGGGAGACAACACGAAAGAGTGTGTATGTTTGTGTTTGCATGCAAATGCATTGGCTCTATGCTGCCAAAGGCAGCAAGGTAAGTATCCTCTATAAATGTTATGAGAGTTTGCTTTTTCCACATGAAGTGCCTCCCTGTTTGACTGATTGAAATAATGCCTTCATGCCCCTGAAAAATTCAAGTTGATATTACCTAGTAACACATTTCAGCATTTGCACACACACACACCACACATGTTGGGTTTCTATGTTTTATGGGGACATTCCATAGGCGTAATGGTTTTTATACTGTACAAACTGTATATTCTATTGCCCTAAACCAACTCTACACATAAACCTACCCCCTTCAGGAAACTTTGTGCAGTTTTAGATTTTCAAAAAAATTAATTCTGTATGATTTATGAGCTTGTTTCCTCATTTGGACCAAAAAAATGTCCCCACAAGGACAAGGATTTCGGATATTGACATTTTGCCCCCATAACATAGGGTTTGCCAGGACCACACAAACACACACACACACACACACACACACACACACACACACACACACACACACACCCTACACTCTTCAGTCAAAAATGAATTCAAGAGGAACAGTGAATATAAACAGTACTGTTACAACTGTCACAACATGTGGCACAACAATTTTCCTGAGCGCAAGGATCAAAAAGTAGACGGATTGTGTCTATATGTGCTTGTGTTATTGATGAAGAGACTCACCTATAAATCCTGAGGAAGGAGGGTTGGGTTGAATGTTCTCCTTTGTGTTGCTTTGCACAATATCCCAGAGTTTCCAGATAAATGAAGGATGCAGAATATAAAAGGGCTGCTCAGGGAAATTCTTCCTGTGATTTATGTATGGAGTAAACAGGTCATAATCGGGTTGCTGGTACCACTGTGAGCATTGAGAAAACAGGAAAATATTAGGTTGAACCGACAGGTCTTAGATTGAGCCCCCCTACCAAGAAAACTGCACAAGCAAAGTTTAACAGGGCTGAATGGTATGAGTCTTCTGACAGATTGTCTATGATGTGTTACCTTATGCAGGTCAATGTTATAGGGAGCAGGATCCCAGGCTACCAAGGTGATGTTCTTATAGAGCAAACTGCTGCTGAAGTTGTGTTTGGGGTTTGCTAGAATCTGATAAAAGTGAAGAAAACATCTCTATTTAGTCCTTGCACACAGGGAGACAGGGAATAAGTCAGAGAGTGAAGGTTTGTGTCTGGGTGCATTAATGCAAATAACTCTAACCTGAGAGTTCATGATTCGAATGTTTGTCTTGCTGCCCACATCCTTTTCATAGCCCTTGCAGGGTGCAGCATTGAAACGCAGCACTGCATCATGGGAATCTAGAATGGCAAAAACAGCAGTCAATCAAAAGACCAGTCACGTTTCAAAGGGAGAACACACGTTGACCTTTTGTGACAATATGCTTGAATATTATTTTACATTATCATAGTTAAAATTTTGATTATACAGAAGAATATGCTTTTTCAGGTAAAAAAAAATTTTAACCGTAAAATAATTATAAAACTTAAAAATTGTCAAATCATTGTTTTGACCAAGAAATATTTTAATAAATGATAGAAATTTATACACACAAAAAAAAAAAAAAAAAAAAAAAAAAAAAAAAACTTAATTTGTATAGTAATCTTGTCCTGACTTTTGTGAAAAATACCTTATCCTGAGACTGAGAAATATACCTCCATTATATAATTGACTCTGGACTTAATGTATTGAACAATGATATTAATAATTTTCATAAACATTTTTCTATTTAGAGATTTTTGAGCTACACTGTAATTTTTTATTTTTTTTATTTTTTATTTTTTTTTTGAGCTTATAAAATAAACAAACAAACAAACAAAAACTACTAAAGTCTTTCTACATTACATTTTCACGTTCAGGTCAATATTACTTGTCTTGATTGTAATTATAGTGAAAGTTCTAGTAATTCTAGCAAAGTTCTGAGTGACCATAGTAAAAGTGTATCCTACACCATTTTTTTCAGTGCAGGTGTTAAACCCAACATTAAATAAGGCATTTCTGTCATTAGACATTTTACACAAAACCATAGGTATTCAGTTATTGTTTGTTTTTCTATTTATTTGAAAATTACTACTACTACTACTACTACTATTATTTAAAAAAGAACTTCAATAAATGAATCAGTCTGCAAAAATTGTTATGGCCAAGCTAATGTTATAAGATACTGCTCCCTCTAGTGTTGTAAGGCAAATGCTACCATAATAAACTCCTAATGGACAGAAGGCTAATGTACAGGTTTATTGGATTTTACCACTGATAAATCCCTAGTAAACTAAGTAATTCCTTATTCATTGACCTGAATAATCAAATAATCTCTCCAAGGTGCGTTATGATTATCTTCCATCAATGTCTTTTTACATGCAAATCATTCAATCACCACTAGAAGGTAGCAAAAGACAATTCACTAACATCTAGCAACAGTAACCATTTTATCTAGACTCACTTCCCAAACTTTTGCTTCATTTGTTAGCAATAAAAATGTGAGTATAATCAAATAAACCTTTCAACAAAGAAATTTAGGAGTTTTGAATTAATAATGTACAATACTTTGAGTTCACTACAAAAGCTACTGCTGTAAGTGTAATACATACGTTTCAATGTTCAGTTTTCAAAACTTTTCTGATAAAAGGTCCTATAAGACTCCCATAAATAAACAAAAACATGCAAAGACATGGTGTGGCTTCCAGCAGCATTGCTTTCGTTCTTTCTGACAGTGAAGCAGGGCAATGCTATTCAAGGGCTTCTAGAGAACAGAGAGAGCGGCTCTAATGCTTATCTGCCATTGGCTGTCAGCTGTGGTATTCATGTTCCAACACATTCAACTATTAGGCCTTGTGCATCAATGTCTCTATTCAAAAGCAGACCAAATCAAGGTCTAACGAGGAAAAAAAAAAAAGAAGAAAAAAAAGAGTGGCAATGAACTGAGTGGAAGAAATGGAATGAGGGAATGAAAGTAAAAGTAAGAGAGTGAGAAAGAGAGAGCAACCTTCAAAACAAGACAAGAAAGTGCCTGTTTGGAGACTAAAACAATTTTACACAAACAATTTTGTGTAATTGGACACATTATGCACAGATTTTTTGAGCTAAGATTTTGAACTCAATTTCTAAAAACAAAAGAAATATTTTAACTTTAAATAATTTATATAATAGTTAATAAATAAATTCCATGATTGTAATATCATAGGTAATGAACAATAAAATAAAATAAAAAATGCAAAAATGCATCAGTGAATCAATGTGGGTCAGGTAGAATGACATGATCCTTCAGAAATCAGTCTAATTTGCTGATTTGGTGCTCAGTTATTATCAATTTATGATCAATACTATCAATTTTTTATCAATTTAATACATCCTTGCTGAATAGCAGTATTAATTTATTTTTTCTTACTTAACCCAAAGTTTTGAATGGTAGTGTATCACAGTTTCCACAAACAAATTATACATGAAAAACCTTTTCATTGTTTTCAACTATGATAACAGTAAGAAATGTTTCTTTAGCACCAAATCAGCATATTAGAATGATTTCTGAAGGAACATGTGAGACTGAAGACTGGAGAAATAGCTGCTTAAAAACTTTGTCATCACAGTCACTAAGTTACATTTTAAAATTTATTACAATAGAAAATATTTAGCTTGTATTGTAATAATCTTTCACAGCATTACTGTTTTTATCAAATAAAAGCAGCCTTGGGTGAGCATAAGCATAAAAAAAAAAAAAAAATCTTATTCCAAACTTTTGACCACAATATGCATATTATCCCTGTACAACTCACCAATTTCACGTCCCAGTGATGAGCTCAGTATTGCACCTGCTGAAGTCACCACAGCACATGTTGTGTACATCTGCTGCAATTTAGAAGAAGCCAGCGGTTTAAAACCTAGGTGAGCAAAGGGCTGTTCAGAGCCATCCAGAGTCCTAAGTTGGGCTTGATGTTTTATCTGACACAGCATCTCCTCTCTACTCTTGTTTGCCTTTCGTTGGCCTTTGTAGAGAACATTGTGCTTATTAGAGTGAACATGGTCCCTCAAGGCTCGCTGTAGTCGATGGCTTAGCATTTTGGAGGACACCTGACCCTTCCACAGACCACGAACCACCGACCAGTCATTGGAAAAATCACTGTAGTCGCTTTTAGGAGGCTTCCTTAAGTACTTTCTAGCCCTTGGACGACGTTCGCCAAAATTCCTGAAATAAAACTCTTCTCCAGCACGAGGAGGTTGAAACACTTGCCTGTGCTGGAAAGGACCCGTCCTGTCTGCATACAGACGCCAGCGGGAATTATGGGACGCCATGATGGCCCGGGAACTATGCTGAACATAGGATGAGTGTTGAGATTCATGATTGAATGGGGTAATCCTATGGGGCTGGTTCACCTGGGAGTCAGTGAAGTAGGTAAAGACAACGAGGGAAAACAGCATCCAGAGCAGTAGGACCAGCAGCAGAAGTTTAGCCAACTGCTTCGTTACATGCCGTAAGCCCGGCAATAGAGAGTCCTGGACTCCCATCACCCTGTTCCACAACACTCACCCTGGAGGGAGACAGAAAAGGGTGACGCTTAATATGTACACAGAAGTTAATTATGCCTTTAACAGATTAATACAGCAAATGTTCAATCACCCCAGTCTCACTCCTAACTCATCACATATTGAAGCTTTTTTTTTTTGCCACAAGGAGCTATTTTAGCTATATTTAAATAAAAATAGTGATTTTTTGGAGATTTTTTTTTTTTTTTTTTTTACTTGGCCACCCTGCCGTAGGCCCGTGACCTCCCACGTTTGCTCTCAATCATGCCAATGCGCCTGCGCAGTGAACACACATCAGTACGCCTGCCATTCATCATATATGATGACACACACCACCATTTCACTATAAGCATCAAGATGGCGGAGAAAAAATATGAAAAAATATGATTACATCAGTGCACCAACTACTGTGCATGAACATCTTGTTTTAACCACAGACACAAATGTTATACCACAATTCATGCACAATCATGTCTACCAGATACTGAGAGACACATCATCACACCATCACATCATCACATCATCGTGTCACCTGTGCTGGGATGCAGTATTTTGCACTTACTTTGTAGTAATAGTACGGTGGCCGAGGGAGCTCAACACACTGCAACTTCAGAAAACACATGCATTAGAAAAAGCACCAGCAAATCAAGAAAATATCTTCATTAATTTGACAGCAGGTGCTGCAAATGCTCAGAACACAATCAAATAAAGAATTTTATTTGCGTTTCTTTGTTTGGTTGTGTTGTGAGTATTTGCAGTGCGTTTCTTTGTTTTTGTTCTGAGCAATTTGCAGCGCGTGTGTTGTCAAATTGATGAAATTGTTTTCTTAAAATGCAGGTGTTTTTTTTTTCTATTTGCAGCTTATTGAGCTCTCTCGGCCACTGTATAATAGAGTGTGTTGACTGAAATACGTTTGTATGAATGAAGGTTTTGTTTTTGGAGAATCATAATATCTCTTTTCTGTTGTATTTGAGCAGGACAGGGATGCACTTTGGTGACACATGAAACAAATGCCCAACATTATGTGTCTTTTGTGTCTTTACATCATTTCCATTATGTTTGATGTGCTTGCAGATCTCAGGAAGAATTTACTGATTCAAATGTGTCGTGTAGAGTTACAAGTAAGCATTTCCTAATTTCACTTCAGAATTTTTTTGTTATACTTCATCTTTTGTTATATTTTTTTTATACTGTCATCATTTGTAAAGTATACATACATACATATATATATATATATATATATATATATTTACTTTCCCTTTACCAAATTTACCTGTATTTACTTTCTTTTCATATTTGGCGACTTTTTGTGAAAAATGGAGACTTTTGTGGGTGGTTCTAGAGATTTTCTGAGGGAGGGGTTTGGCAACACTGGTCTGTTCCTCTCACAAATCAATCGTTTAGCCTCGGAACACTTGGAATATGAATACTTTTTAAATAAATTATGACGTTAGTTGTATCTGCCTGCTATATCTTGTGTTTTATTGACAGATGGTAGGTTTAGGGGCAGGGGTTGGGTTATGTGCTCATAAATGTGTAAATAATGTAATATAAATAAAACTGTTTTGACTGTTTACATTGAAAAATCACACCCTTACATATATGCAATAATGCCAATGTTATTACCCAGTATATCATTTAATTATGACAATAAAATTCCCAGTATCGCGCTAAGGGTTTCCTATTTAAAACAATGGAGGACCCTTCACGTCGAAAAGTGACGCTAAAGGGGTACCTTGAGCGCCAACAAGTGACGCCAAAACGGTCCTGACCAAGCTTCAATATGTGACAAGTTGGGATGAGACTGTGTCGGTTTAATCTTTGTGCTCACAAAGATAGATGCAGTAGAACAAATTAAAATTAATAAAAACGTTTGATAACCATGTTAAATGAAAAATATTTAGGATTTTTCTTGAGCCTAATGTTCTTTCTGTTATTATAATGCAGAAATATACTTTTTTTTTGTGCGTGTGAATAAAAAAGGAACAGTGAAGGAACAGTGCCATTGACCCATTTTGTTACTGATAGCTTCATATAAAACAACTATTACTGAATTCATAAGGATCAGAACACAACCTTTTAATTTAACTTTACCTAATTATATTTTGTTCCCACAATAAAAACTATGGGCATGCTGATAAAAATAATTGAGACTAAAAATACTCCCTATAGAGAGTACTATAGAAAGAACCGCAGAGAGAGTGGAGAGAGCGTGACAGATCTAGAGATAACAAAAACAGTTAACATCTACAGTAAAAACAGGTTAAAGGGCCCACGTTAAAATTAAAGAAACATTCATCAGTGATTCTCATATCATATCATTCTCTTCTCTCCTCTCACTGTTAACATTCAGTTCAGCAGTTTCATCCTATTTGAACCTTCTGCTTTATTTTGCTTCTTGCTGCTTGATTCTGCTTCAAAGAGACTCTCTCTCCCTGCTGCCTTGTTGCCAATGATGCAGACCCAATTTTAAATAAAGGATCATTTAAAAAAATAAATAAATAAATAAATAAATAATTTATATATATATACTTCCTTTTGCTCCTTGTGAGTCTTAATGTCTGCAGATTTAAATCTTGTGGGATTTCGTCAAGGTCCAGAGTTGATTGATTTTTTTCTCTCTATACTTTACATGGATTTTCTGTCAAATCACACCCCTTTCATTCTCAGAGAAATCTGCTTCTCACAATGAAGGAATCAATTTGATGCGCTGAAAATTGCTCTTACAGTATGTGGGCAAATTGCTCTTGTTCACAGTTTATTCAAAGCAGAGTTAAAGAAGAACCCTTCAATACACAGAGCAGATTAAACTGGCCATCTTTATAACAGTGAGCCACCCAAGCATCTTCAGAATACGTGTCAATACCTTTTTTTTTTTCTTTTTTCTTTTTCTTTTTTCAAGAGTATTTATGTTCTAAGCACTTCATTGGTGGATGTTTCTGAGAGCCTAATACTCTGTAGCGTGTATAAAAATCAGTTTTCGCTGACCTTGATGCGCCAAGAGATTTTGAATAAATAACCTGTCCTGTGCTCATCCCAATAATGTCACCGAGATAACAAGCACAATAGCTCTCACTAATACACAATAGCATAAATAACAGAGGTCAAAATACAGTCTAGTCAGTGCAGTTGCAATCTCCAACTTCCACATCTATGTACACATACTGTGTGTATACAGGCGCTGGTTCACAGTAGAAACTGGATGCCTGCAGTTCTGGGTCAGTTCTAGTTTTTAATTGCTGCTATTTCTTAGAACTGACTACCGGACACTGCTATCTGCTTTCACACTGCAGGGGACCTGACCATCATTATACACAAAACAACAAACCACAGAGAAGAGTTAAGACTGCAGACAACTATCAATGATAATATTTTGAAGAAAGATATAATTTTATTTTCAGATGCTTAATTTAGATACTCAATTTGGGGAAGGTAAGTTAAATGTAGTTTTTCATAGGGAAAAAATAAATGAAAGAATATTTTACTAAAATTTCAATGCATTCTGAAACATATTTAGTCAGAAATTTCAAAGAGCTTCAAAGCTGAAAAAAAAAGCAGGAAAGTTTTAGCTCAACTGGAAGACTACATTGCATCTCTGAAGGATATCTGATGGTTAAACGGAACGTTTTGTTTTCAAATAATTGCACATGTAAAAGAATAGCTCAATCAGGAAAAAATAAATAAATAAATTGTCCTTATTTACTCCCTCATGCTGTTCCAAACCTGTAGGACTCTAATGTGGAACACAAATGATGATTTCTAAACATCCTGGATGTCAATATTTTCAGAAAATAACAGCTTAAACATCAATGTATCATGAAATATAGCTCTGAAGTGACATGAATAACCTTTATGATACTTCTATCTTGACAGGCTAATTTTTTCTAAATGATTATTTTGTCATATAATGATTGCTAAACAGTGGCTTGCACATACAAAACCTTTCTAAGATACAGAAAGACACAGCTCTAATCGCCCAGACCAGAAAGACAAGTTTCATCTAACAGTGTAAAATAAGAAAAGGGCGAAAGGTTACCCATATGCCGGGTATACTTGCCTGGGGTCAAAGTCTCTTTTTACTGTTGAAAGGAGTAATAAAAGTGGTTTTAAATGATACAGAGGAAATCATTTTACTGATGCTATTATTCCAAATGCCATATGCTAGCATATGTGTATAGTGTGTTATCTTTATTGTCACAAAGGTCAGAAATAAACCAGGGCTTGGGGCAAAAATACTTTAGATGATGGATTGCCATTATGGTATTGAGGGAAGTTTGGTTAGGTTAGAATTATCTGTCAATGAGATACAGTGTATTTAATGCAAGGGGCACCTAAGGGGCATTAGTAAAAAAGAAATAAGCAGAGTACACCAGCTTAACCAAAAGGAGCACAAACCAACACAATATCACAGCAACTCGTAACAAATTTATGTTTAAAGGAGCATTAAACAAACACAATATCAAGGCAATTCGTAACTCGTTTTTATGCTTTGGCAAATTCGTGGCTAATTCATATAGTCTCATTAGTATGTTTTGTTTTATTTATTTATTAATTTTTTTTGTACGGACTGCTCACACCCCAGTGAAGATTATGTTGAGGGGTGAGGTTAGGGACGGGTCTTTATGCTTAGTTTTTATTATTATTCCTATACTAATCAAATCATATGAAATCACCACATGATAAAAATAGATACAGTATGTTAGGAGATCGGTTTGCACAAAGGACACTATATTAGGCTTCCAGTAAAAAAATAAATAAATAAATAAATAAATAAATACATGTAAAACAATATCAATAACATTAACTAGAGTGAATACCACTATAATTTACTGTTGTTTTACACAACAAAACTGCTTTTATGTCCTTTTTAAGCTTTAAAACTTCAATCCCTGTTCATTGTAATTGCACGCAAAATAGCAGCCAGCGTGTTTTTCTTCTACACAATAAAGAAAATGATACAGGTTTAAAACAACATGAGGGTAAATAAATTATTAATTGTCGTTTTTGGATAAGCAATTATTTTATGAATGTGGGTTGCAGGTTTAGTCCACGGTTCAGCTTCTGAACAAGATATAGTAGCTGTACTTGCTAAGGCAACATCTAAGTTTATAATTCTTCTAAATTGTTTGAAATTCTAGTTATGCAGTTAGCCATGCAGAAAATTCATTCAGTCAAATTTTCTAGCTAAGAGAAAGTGGCAATAAAGTCAGGCTTCCTAGCAGCATGGGTGTGGTGTAACCTAGTGTGAGAGATCTGAACTAGTAACCACATTGCATGTTTAAACCCTATAGATGACCATTGTGCCTCTGAGCAGATATCTAATAGCTCAGATATCATTTATGCAAAACATGTGTTGTCACATGTACTTGTTTTTACTTGTACTTATAAGATCAAGGAATCAATGTGGTTAGGATATAGTTAAATATGCTACAGTATAGGGGAACTTCACAAGACAATGTCTCCATTCATATGTCATCTTCCAATTAAAATATTCTTCCTTTCATGCAAAAAGCTTTCCCTAATCATAGATTTAGACACCCAAGAGCATTTAATAAGCTGCCTACACACACATGCTACAAACAGATACAAACACTTTCATGCTTAGTAAGGCTTAAAGTGTGGGAGTCAGGTGCACAATTCCAGCTTTGCACTGGCAAAAATCACAAGAAGGAGAGCCAGTGCAATGGCATCACCACAAATATGCAAATTCTTTATTGTTTCATTTCAACTCTTTTGCATCAAGTATATAAATTATTTTAGAAAAAATACCCGAGTAGCAACCTGGTGTTGAGTGCCTTGCTCATTGGCACAAGGTGAAGGAGAAGAATTAATCTCATGTACCTCTCCTGTCACACCATGGGATTTAATCTGCAAGCTTTCTGTTCTGAAGACGAGATCCTTAACCATTAGACTACAGTACCACCATCACAATCAATTATAGGATATAAATAATTTCACCTGCTCTCTCTTAGTCCTTCATACTTGGCCTGTGCCCAATACCACCGAGAGAATCAAACGCCTACGCCAGCAAAGGCAATCCACTGTGGAGGAGAATTTTAAATCAGCAAAGCTTTTAAACACACTTAAGTAAACCTGCCAAGAAAGAAGAAAAAGAAGAAGAAAAGCTTTTTCAATCCAAACAGAAGGTTTGTGTGTGACAGATCTTTGCCAAAAGAAAAATTAACAAATGGAGACAGAATAAGGGCACATTTGGACGGGTAGTATGCAGAGAAACAAAACAAGTGCTGTCACATGAGGAACAAATAAACAGCCAATAAAGAGGAGTAAAAAATGGAAAAAATGTTGCTGATTGAGATTATTATATTGTCATAATGGATGCATGGTCTGACGTATTGTTATTCTTTTTCCAAATTTTACTTCTTTCTCTTTCTGCACCCAGTCAACTGATCCGATGGTCTGTCTAAATCCAGGGTAGAATACTAAACCTATATATGCACTCTTGTCAAGTACAATCTGCCAGCATCTGGCCAGTCATCTTCGACTCTTGTGTGAGACACCAAATGCAGGCTGTACTCAAATCTCTGCAAAAAGACTGCATAAAATATAACCTGCATAAGATTCATAAACAAAGCAATACATTTCCCAGTTACGATATTTCTTCAGTCTTATTTACAGATAGATGGTTTATTTAATCTATATTAAATCAATATTCACAGATCCACTACAGTCAGTGTACTTTTCAACAGCCAGATTTGCAGGCTGCAATTTTTCCATAAAAAGCAGAGCACAAACAGGATGCAAACATAAGCTGGTTGATTAATGTCAGTAATGGTTAATGGTGGTAGTGTGCTGTCTAGGACAGATTTAGAGACAGATGCCCTACTGTATGTATAATAAAACAATCAAAGGCTACATACCACTGAATATGTTTTCTTTGATGTGTCTAATCATTTAAATCTGCATTTTCGAGAAGTGGCATATGTGACAGTTCATTTGAACACGTCCATGCATAGGATACCCATTATTAAATGCAGTTATTTTCATTCTCAACTGATTTAATCTGTAAGGAAGAAAGTTATTGAAACAGACTGCAGGTCCTCAACATAACTGAAACGCTACATAAATCGATTACCCAAATATTTAATTACAATGACAATGTGAAAATAGGCTATGAACTCAAATGTACAAATACACATTCAAACGAAAACTACTAACTAGTCTCTCATTTAAAAAGCCTATATGACATAGAATCATCTTACAAAGTGCAAATAAATTTCTGAATACAGTATTGTGCCATACAAAAAAAATAAAATAAAATAAAATAAAAAATCTACAGGTAAAAATCTGTTTATGAGTAGTGTGTACTTACTGCAGCAGTAGACAGTTCGCGTTGCGCGGCTGCATTCAACCTCTCGCGCCCGCTCCGTTCAGCATGCGCGTGTAATAAACAAAATAAACAGTAATAAACGTCCACGCGTGAACATTCACTTCATTAAATCATGAATCCATTGCCGTTTCTTCGCCAGAGGACTGGACCCGAATTTTTTCTCTCTGTCATTACTTTCATCGTTGTCAGTTTCGCTATTGCCTTCGCAGGATGTTATTGTCTCAAGTCACGCTCTACTTCAGCTCTCAAAACTCTGGGACGAGATCTAATGAGTGCAGACAAAGAAAGAGAGACGACTAGCCAGATTCACCCGCCCTCAGTGTGCTTTCTCACGCCATTTCTTTTTAACAGAATGTAGACTCTCCAGTGCTACAGTGCGCGATGTCTTTCTCCGAGGACATGCAGTGTCCGGTCGGATGCTCACTGGTATTGTTCAATGCATTAAGCTAATCGTGGACGTTCGTTTCTTTATGCATTCACGTTCACTGAGGGAACGACACAGACTTAATGTTTAAGAATTAATATTTCTTTTCTTTTCTTTTTTCTTTTCTTTTCTTTTCTTTACAGTGTGCACACTGTAAATTGTTTATAATCTAAAAATAATCTAATATAAAATAATCTGTTGTTTATAATCTAAAGCTTGTTTCCTCAAGTAGTCTCCAAAAATGTCCCCAAAGGTCAAAATATATAGCCTATTGAATTTTGACCTTGGGGTGCATTTTTGGTCCCCATAATGTACTGACTACCAGTACTCTGTCTCTCTCTCTCTCTCTCTCTCTCTCTCTCTCTCTCTCTCTCTCTCTCTCTCTCTCTCTCTCTCTCTCTCTCTCTCTCTCTCTCTCACACACACACACACACACACACACACTTTTAAAAGTTGTTTCTACTTTTTCCCCTAAAGTAGACAGCTAAAGTAAACACTGCAGAACTGTTCAAGCACAATCAGTTTGTATGGACATCATAAGTGGATAGCCTTTTCCAATTCCACCCATAAATTCTCAGTTTAATTGAGATCTAGGGCCAGCCAGAGTCACAAAAATCTTCTTAAGAAAAAAAAGTAAAAGTTCTTAAAGTTCTTTGTAAATTCGTAAGAATGTTCCTGAATCAAATATTTAGTCAGAAAGCGAAAGACCTTTAGGGCATGCTGCAGGAAGTAGAGACAAAAGGTGTATTTATACTACAATCGACTGAAACTACATTGATCTCCCTTTGACTATGTGACTTCAAAAGCCAATTTTAAGGTTATGTGGCTCTTGATGAATAAAGTAAGGAAATTATTTTATATAAATTCACAACAGTTAATAATTTCTACTGACAGAAACGTCTGGAAAAAATCAAGGGGAAAAAACCTTACATAGACTACATAAATCAGTGTTCTGTGAGCTCTTACTTATAGGCATATTCATAATATTTGCACCCTTAAATTGATTTCCAGTGTATATTTTTACTTTTTTTTTACCTTATTAAATGTATACATGCATCATCTTTCATGTCAAATACTTACATTTTATCAATAAAAAAAAATACGACACTATAAGGCTGTTACCAATCAAATGAAATGAGTATCAACAAAATCACAAATCACAAAGATGCCTCAGGCACACTCTATTTTGCATTCTTGCAAACTGGTTTATCAAATCTGCATCAGGGCTTTGCAAGATAGACTTACTATAACTATTGACATAATAGCAGAGTTCTGATCCTTGTGTGAGATACGTCTTATATGCAGTGTTGGGAAACACTGTTTAATCTGAT
>CM077236.1:10449249-10451749 GCA_039654775.1 Spinibarbus caldwelli
CCACAGATGTTCACAGAGAGCCCAGAATTCTGTCGTGCTTCAATTATTACAAACAAACAAACAAACAAAAAGATTTTTAATACTCTTTAAAAATGTTATGCATTTTTGAAAAAGTTTTTTTTTTTCACAATGCTGAATGATGTTTTTTCACAATACTGTAAGACATATTACTATAATGATATTTAACACGTCTGTAATATTGCTGCACATAGAAGGAGGATCTTTAGGAGTTAATTTGTTAATGCTTTTACACTTTTAAATATCCTTTTAATGATCAATGGTTGAAGGCTGAGTTAAATAATATCACCTCATTGTACCATTTTTGAAAATGCTTATTGTGTTCATAGAGCAAAACTTTTGCTGATTGTTTACAGTGTAAAGGGAAGTTACTCCCATAATTTGCGCAAAGCATCATGGGGCGTAGAAAAAAAAAAGGTGGATACCAGTTGGAACTGGGCTGTTGTCATGACAACTTGAAATGATAGACGTATCTATGCATGTGCACTGGCCCAGTGCGATAGTAGTCTAGTCTATGATCTAAATCAACCTGTCTTTATTTAGATTGTCTTTTTCCCCCAGCATCACAGTCCTTGCATGTTCGGTAAACCTATGAACACAAAACATTACTTCCTCAAAAATATTTTTTTTTTTCTGTAGTCCATTCTGACAGAAATTGTTGGATACATGAAAATGTTAGGTGTTTGAATTCCAATATGTTGGTTACACCTGCTCCCAACCATATACATATATATATATCTTTAGTGTAGGGGAGACCGGGGATGAAAGTAACACTTTTTGCTTGAGCATCAGTAACTCAGTGGTTGTTTGTGCTAGATATCTCAAACTTTAATATATGGTAGCCACATTTGTCTACTACAAATAAAACTCACTTGGACGTGTACTGCATAATCACAGATTATGTGAGTTAATGTCAAATAGAAAGAGTTCCGTTGTCACAACCTACCCCACTATTGGGGTGAGTTGTAACACAGGCTGGGGATAGATGTAACAGTGTGGAGTAATTTGCTGAAATAAGACCCACACTTTCAATTTATTCAAAAAGTTTTTTTGAAGAACAAAAAATAATCAGTTTTGAATAAAGTGAACCATTTAAAGTGACAAAAACATTATATTGTATTCCTTTTAGGACTTTAAATTTAGCACAAAAACAGTTGCTGTGTGTGTTTGTGTGAGTGTGTGTGTTTTGGAATATCTCATAAAAAATGCTGGATGAAAATGATAAGATGCGCATAAATTCTAAACATGTGCACAAAAAAAAAAAAAACGTATATGCTTATTTGAGGCGGATAGTGTTTTTATCCAATAAGAAGATATGCGCATAAACTACACATTTTACATGAATCCCTTGATGTGCAACAAAAACCTCATGACTTTGCCTCAACAGAGGGTGTGATTGTATAACTGGACTCATTGGAATCATCATAAGGAGTTGGTTGTAACCTTTTTAATGAACTGTTAGAACTATTCCCACCCCAAGCAGCCATAACAGCTAACTGTTTTAGCATGTGGGTTTAAAGTTAGCATGAATGCAAAGTATCACATTAAACTAGAGAAACAGCTACTTTAGGTTATGTAAGTCAAATAATTGTATCTACAACACAATGATTGCTAGGCAAAAATAAATAAATAAATAAATAAATAAATAATAATCTTAATGAAAAAATTAATTTCTGTCCTGGAAATCAGTTTTTGGTCATAAAATCTACAATGTTGCTCACATTCGCATGCCACTTCTCCTGTAACATTAAAAAAATGTGAATGGAGTGTATGATATTGATTATATCACCACAGCTCCTTTCTGACTTGTGTTACAACTAACCCTGTGTTACAACACTCCCCGGTCTCCCCTGCTCTTATATGATCTGCTTTTAAATTTAGAATTTTTCTGTTGCATGGCAAGCATGCACAGAGGATCTAAGTAAACTTTGTGCTTCATTTCATTTTAAATACATGTTGTGACAGACAGCATTAACAATGACTCAATCTTAACTGTCAGTTACAGTATAAAGAAAATGGTGAATGCAATAAGCAAAATTTGATGTCTTGATATTTTTTTCAGAATCCACTGCACCAGAGGGTAGTAGCAATGACTGTATTTATCAAAGGCAGTGTCTATTCACAGTTAAACAGTGGGGGTGTTCCCTTTGTTGTTTTTATTTCTCTTAGTCTTTACATTCTTTGCTGTGTCAGTATTCAATACTTGATCTTGCTAAGTAAAAGTTCATAAGCCTGAAGGTCTGAATTTCATCATGCTTCATTCATATATATATATATATATATATATATATATATATATATATATATATACATATATATACATATATACATACATATATATATATATATATATATACATATATATACATATATACATACATACATATATATATATATATATATATATATATATATATATATATATATATTAGTGCTGTCAATCGATTAAAAAATTTAATCGCGTTAATCACAGTCCTGGACT
>CM077236.1:12476749-12746749 GCA_039654775.1 Spinibarbus caldwelli
GCCCTGTTGGATATTGTTTGCTGGAGACTGATCACGTCTGTCCTTGAATTACTCTTTCTCTTGCCTAAACCATACCTGTTGTTGTTGTCGACCCATGCCTGTTTTTGACCACATCTTTTAATAAATAAGGTTTGCATATGGATCCGCACTCCTCTCTCTCACCTCGTTACAATTGTAATACTTTGCCGAGTGGTTGCCCTGCATGCACAGTTGCCAAGTCTGCATATTTTACGTGACTTTGGGCTTCTTTTTTTGTGAAGTTGCGTTAAAAAAAAAAAAATCACAGGTCTCAAGTTGCAGTTTTTTGGGCTTATTTTAAAAAATATGCTTGCTTGTTAGGAAAACCTGACAAGCAACTTCGTTTCTTTACATTTATGGTTGCTGTTTTTTTTTTTTCAATATATTGTTGACACTGTCTGCTCGCAGGTATAGCCAAACAGTGCAATAATAAATGTGCTGTAGTGTATTCACCATTGCACATCGCGCCCCCTCCTCCACCTCACTGGAGTAAAATTGCATTTAACGTGCAGACATGTGACATTGTAATCCAAGTGATGATGGTTAGATGTAATAGACAAACAAGTCCATCAACAGAGATGTACAAAGATGGAGGAAATGTGGGAAAAGGTGAATGGTGCAGGGAAGAATTTGACCTAATTTAATTTCTAAAATATTAATTAAATCAATAAATAATTAATTAATAATTGAGCAGTAATACTAATAGTAGATAAATATGGTTTGAGTTTATTTTATTATACATATGTGGCTATATTGCTCGTTTTATTCTCCTTTTCCATCTCCAAAACTATTCTGCTCGTAGGTGATCAGAGAGTGTGTGCCTTCCCGCATTGTTGCAACTTGATGATTTTTGTAAAATAACTTCTGTTTTTGCTCTTCAAACTCCGAGTGGTTTCAGTTTACTATGTTGCAGGCTCATTTAGCCTACTGATAATAAACAATTGATAATGAATAATATTGATGACAATAAATAATATAATGATATTGGGCTTGTTTTGGGCTTGTTTTTGAACTTGCGGTTGCTTATTTATCTTGCGAGAGTTGGCAACACTGCCTGCATGCTTAATAAACAAACTCCAGCTGGTCTAAAATGTAGCAGCTAAGGTTCTCACTAGAAGCAGAAAATATGACCATATTAGTCCAGCTCTGTCAACACTGCATTGGCTCACTAATGAACATTGCATACAGTTTAGATTCTGCTGATTACGCAGCAGAAGAAAGCTCTAAATTGTTTAGCTACTCAGTAATTGAACAAGCTCTTATTACATATAGTCCAATGTATATTGCAGTCCCAAAATCTTGGCAGTTGATCATACCTAGAATATCAAAATCAACTGTGGGCAGTAGATCCTTTTCTCATTTAGCACCCAAACTCTGGAACAGTCTTCCCAGCATTGTTCGGGAGGCAGACACAATCTGTCAGTTTAAATGTAGATTAAAGACCCATCTCTTTAACACTGCATAACACATAACACACACAGCATAACACATTATGCTGAGTATTAAGTCTCTCCAACTAACGAAGCCAGCAATGATAGTGGCAAAGAACCCAAACTCGAAAGATGACAGAAATGGAGACGAAAACCTTGGGAGAAACCAGGCCCAGTCAGAGGGCCAGTTTTCCTCTGACCAGATGAACGACCATAGTTCTAGGCTGCATCACAAGTCAAATTGTGGATTGGTATCATTCAGAATATTCATACAGAATATTCATATGAATAATTCAGATTCATTAAAGGATTGTTAGGCTGCATAAGGCTGCATCAGGTCAGCCAGAAGCTGAAACACTTCACATAACACCTAATGTATTTGTTTTATCATAAGAAGAATAGTGTCTACACTTATATTAGTCTCTCTGTTTCATCCTTATTCAAAAGTTGACGTATCTAGTCTGTATCCAGATCAGATGGTGGACCTGCGCCTAGTGACAACACAAAAGCCCTGAATGTCTGCAGAGAACATGACATCTAGACAGCCCTCAACCCTGATGACCTCATCGAAACAAAAGCCATCAGCACAGATGCCCATTGAAGACCACAGGATCCAGACAAGTCCTTTGCATAGCCCCCTGTGAACAGCTTTGGCTCTTTCTCCGTGTCATGTAAGGAACTGTATGAATATTCTGAATGATACCAATCCACAATTTGACTTGTGATGCAGCCTAGAACTATGGTCGTTCATCTGGTCAGAGGAAAACTGGCCCTCTGACTGGGCTTGGTTTCTCCCAAAGTTTTCGTCTCCATTTCTGTCATCTTCCGAGTTTGGGTTCTTTGCCACTATCATTGCTGGCTTCGTTAGTTGGAGAGACTTAATATTCAGCATAATTATTGAATTATCTGTACCGACACTATTGGATGAAAACTGATCTGAGCTGGATGATGTTTTCTACAGGGCTGCTTTACAGCTGAATTGAAGTACTTTCATAATTCATGATATTTACACAGTTCTTGAAAAGAACTGAAACAACATTGAACTGACCACAGCTGAACAATGACAGAATTGCTGCTTTACGGTTGAATTAATCTCTGTTTGCAGGGCCTCATCTGCATGTTCCAGTAGATACACATCCTACAGTGCTCACATTCACTCTATAGGGACATAATTGGGATAATTGGCCAATGAAAACACTAAAATACTATTTACAAGTGGTTCAAATGCATTAATTTATAATAAATACTAGTTATTTTTTCTTTATTTTCTTAAATCCTGTTAAACCGTTCAGTTTTCCTGCCACTTATCAGTTGCCATAGTTATTCATTTGATCTGCACAGATGTTATTCAATATTTCCCTCATTTGCCCAGTATTTAAGAACCATAAAGCAAAACAGTGTTTGTTTTTCTTTGTTTGTTTGTTTTCAACAAAGTGATGTTTCTATGCTGCATTAATAAGACAGACATTAACTGAAAGTAAGAACTTGGTTCTGTTGAGCTGAGATGCATGGCCAAAATGAATAGTGTCAAACATATCTGGAGAATCTGTGACCCATGAAGGGAGAGCACAGGAGATCTAAGCATTATAATACTCAAATACAAACACTCACAAATGAAACCGAATAAATGATTAAATAAAATTAATGCCATTTTTGTTTTAAAAAATGTGAAGTGCATGATTAATTTAAATATAAAATCTATATTTTCCAGTTGTTGTGATCAATGATTCAAAAATGCATTTTTGTCTCAGAGAGCTACAAGTAGCAGAAGGCAAATGATTCTGATTTCTCTGAATCTATTCAATATCGCCATCTACTGGATCAGTGCAGAACTATTGTTTACATTGCTATCACTTTTACAGTTTTTCCTGAACTGATTTTATACCATTCTCCAAACTATAGTCCAAAACTGTTCACACTGTTTGTTTGTTTGTTTAGCATGGTCAAAACAGAAGTCACCTTGTCAAATACTTAATGTTTTCTCTAATGTATATTTTCCTTGCAAAGTGCGGTCTCAACTGCTGTGTTCAACTCCCTTGCTCCTGCCACATCACCCAAGTGTGTAAATTAATTGTTATCAACCATTCCACTATTTAATTAGCACATAGTATTCCCCATATCCTATAAAGAAGTCTAGATGTTCACAGATATTCAATAACTATACCATAATTTACTGCATCTTCTGTTTTTTTTCCTAGTATCTACCTTAACAATATCATATCTTTATCTTTTCAAGTTTCCTTTTTAAAATAACATGTTCTACTATTTCTGATACACAGAATTCACATATTTCCAGTTTCATGTTTTCCTATTATTTCTACAGATGCCTTAAGCCCTGTGACCTAAACTTCATTTTGATATCATTTTAATTTTTAATTTTGTCTTGATATCATTTTTATAATTTTTAATTCCCTATAATGTTGGTTGAACATTATGGTAATGCCTTACCACTTTACCATCATCCCTTTATCTCTGCCACTCATTTAATAATTAGTATTTCTAATTACTGATTTCATGTCACCTCTTCCTAATAGTTCCTCTGTCTACTGTACTATTTCTTTGTCTTTTTTATCTATTACTTCATTCCCTTCTGTTCCATTATGTGGTTATATCCAAAAAATCAGTTAACAAATTACAACTCGAATTCCAGAAATGTTGGGACATTTTTAAATTTGAATAAAATGAAAACTAAAAGACTTTCAAATCACATGAGCCAATATTTTATTCACAATAGAACATAGAGAACATAACAAATGTGTAAACGGAGAAATTTTACACTTTTATCCACTAAATGAGCTCATTTCAAATTTGATGCCTGCTACAGGTCTCAAAAAAGTTGGCACAGGGGCAACAAAGGGCTGAAAAGCAAAAAAAAAAAAAAAAAAATTTGAAAAGATTCAGCTGGGAGAACATCTAGCAACTAATTCAGTTAATTGACTTCATGTTTGTAACAAGATTAGCTATAAAAGGGATGTCTTAGAGAGGCAGAGTCTCTCAGAATTAAAGATGGGCAGACGTTCTCCAATCTGTGAAAGAGTGCATAAAAAGATTGTGGAATACTTTAAAAACCACATTCCTCAATGTCAAATTGCAAAGGCTATGCAAATCTCATCATCTACAGTGCATAACATCATCAAAAGATTCAGAGAAACTGGAGAAATCTCTGTGCTTAAGGGATAAGGCCGAAGACCTTTGTTGGATGCCTGTGATCTGCATCACTCATCAGCATGATTCTGTCATTGACATTACTAAATGGTCCCAGGAATACTTCCAGAAACCATTGTCGGTAAGCACAATCCACCATGCCAACTGCAAATGCCAACCAAAGCTCTATCATGCAAAAAGGAAGCCATATGTGAACATGGTCCAGAAGCACCGTCATGTCCTGTGGGCCAAGACTCATTTAAAATGTACTGTTTCAAAGTGGAAAAGTGTTCTATGGTCAGACGAGTCCAAATTTGACATCACGGACGCCGTGTCCTCCGGGCTAAAGAGGAGGGAGACCTTCCAGTGTGTTATCAGCGCTCAGTTCAAAAGCATCTCTGATGGTATGGGGGTGCATAAGTGCATACGGTATGGGCAGCTTGCATGTTTTGGAAGGCGCTTTGAATGCTGAAAGGTATATAAAGGTTTTAGAGCTACATACACTCCCCTCCAGATGACGTGTATTTCAGCAGGACAATGCAAAATCACATACTGCAGCTATTAAAACAGCATAGCTTCGTAGTAGAAGAGTCCGGGTGCTGAATTGGCCTGCCTGCAGTCTAGATCTTTCATCAATAGAGAACATTTGGTGCATCATTAAACGAAAAATACATCAAAGATGACCACGAACTCTTCAGCAGCTGGAAACCTATATCAGGCAAGAATGGGACCAAATTCCAACACCAAAACTCCAGAAACTCATAACCTCAATGCCCAGACGTCTTCAAACTGTTTTGAAAAGAAGAGGAGATGCTACACCATGGTAAACATGCCTAACAGAGATTGAAATGTGATTTGAAATTCTTTTAGTTTTCATTTTATTCAAATTTAAAAAACGTCCCAACATTTCCGGAATTCGGGTTGTACTAAGTGATTCTAACTTAATAAAAATTTCTATTATCCCAAAAGTACACTTCTATAATGTACTTAAAGTGCTCTATTTTCACACACTAATTTTGTACTTAAAATACTAAAAATTATTCTTTAGTATTTCTTAAGATAAACTTAAGATGAACTAAGTGTACTCAACTGTGCTATTTTGGGACACCATGAATGTGAACTCAAATGCGCTTTTAACATACTGTCTCTGTATTTAAAATATCTGCAGTGACATTTTTGCTGACCCCAGTCAGTATGTTTGTATGTATGTTTGCAAAAAAGAACATGGAATGTTTAAATCTATCTTGAATTTGGTTTGTTTAATAAAAAAAAGTACATGTAATTAAAAAGTAATAACAAATACAAAGGTTTTTTGTAAATAGAAAAGTTTGGGCTTGCAGTATTGATTTGGAGAGTAGGGGTCTTGGAGTAAAACAAGGTTGAGAACCACTACTTTAGGTAAATGCAGGCACAGTTCTACGGGGGTACTAAGAATTGAACATTATTTTATTACTATTATTATTTTTAAATTAAAAAATTAAATTAATGCAATATGAAGATACATCCCAACAAGCTTTTTTATTTATTTATTTTATATGTATTTTATTATTTATTTATTTTTCACTTGGTAGATCTCGGTGAGTTTCTCATTTGAAAAGTAGATCCCCACACAAAAAAGTGTGGGCACCCCTGCTCCAAAGAAATACTGATTAGGGCAGGGGTGTCAAACTCAGTTCCTGGAGGGTCGTAACCCTGCAGAGTTTAGTTCCAACCCTGCTCCAACACAAAAAAAACAAAACAAAAAAAAAAAAAACATGTAGTTTTCAAATAAGCCTGAAGGACTTGCTTAGCTGGATCAGGTGTGTTTAATTAGGGTTGAAGCTAAACTCTGCAGGGCTGTGGCCCTCCAGGAACTGAGTTTGACAACCCTGGATTAGGGTCTATTTCATCGGCTCTATTTCATCAGCTTCTTGTCGTGTCTCTTTCAGTGCTGTTTCTTGTTGCATCTTTCTCAAAGCATGAATTTATAAGAAATTATATCTTATGGAGTTATTTCTTAATCTGCTAATAATTCATCACTGAATCATTTAACTGTTTGCTCTCACTCTCGCATCCTTCGCAACTTTTCGTGTTTCTACATTTCTCCTGCTCAAGGGCAGAGCTAACCTCTCACCTCACCAATCAGTAATCAGTTCAGGAACTTTTCCTTTCTTTTAATTATTTATAACCAGGGGCGATTCTAGGATTTTTTCAACTGGGGGCACAAGAGGGGCCAAAATAAATAGAGAGGGGCCAATTTTATGTTGAGTATATATGAAGATATCCGAATTATATCCGAAGACATCTGAATTAATTATATCCGAATTATTTAAAGTTCAGTAAGCTTTAAAATTAGCAATAAACAGTATCAGTTTTTTTTTTTTTTTTTGTATAAACACTTCACTTTTGAAAGAGAAGTGAAAAATTGTAATAAATTAAATATTCAAACATGTGAATAGAGCAAAACTCACAAAAATAATAAAATTCAAAAATGCTTTAATGCCGAGCCGATTGATGAGCTGGTGAGTGCAGTTGATGGTCATCAGAAGGCTGGTGAGAGAGAGTGCTGTGTGTGTGTATGACAGGAGAGCCTGGTGAATCCATGGCACATATGTTGTTCCAAACGGTGACTCTCTTTTTTCCATGTTACAAAAGAAATTGTGAAGAAAGTTATTGACCATATATAATGAATGTCAATGGTGATCAAAATAGAGCTTGATTTGATTTACATTGCCTTTCATTACAGTGGACAAAAAACATTTTCTTTTTTGTTTCATGAAAGAAAGAAAATCATAAAGGTTAGGAATAACATGAGGGAGAGTAAATGATGACAGAATTTACATTTTTGGGTGAAATACACCTTTAATTTATCTATCTGACTGCCTTGAAACATTAAACGGGGTTTTCCTTGGTCAGAAATGGTCTTTGGTATAGTGAACAACTTTTTCCACTGATTATAAGTTGAGGAGAGTGAATTGCCTGCTCAAATGGTTCTGCAGTAAGATGTGTGACATTCAGGTGAAGCAAATCGAGCTGTGCAGATCAGAAACATATTTAGCAGAGGTGGGTACCAGAATCAAGAGGTTATATTTACAACAAAATTAATTATTTATCCATCATTGATGATTAAATTTCTTAAATATACACTTTTTTATAATAATAACAATATGCATATTTATTATTAATACAATTCTATATTATTATATCATTAATTTCATAAATTCTAACAATTTGTATAAGGATACAAATGTTGGACATCTGATGATAAATACAAAATTGTGATGCATAAACAAATGTTATCAGTTTTATAATGCCATATTATGATTACCAATAATAATACCAGAGAAAACAACTTTTCAAACATATGATGGATTTTATTCACGTCAATCACACATTGTGTAGGTAACTATAAGGTTTACTCTGTTCTTCTCCTAGTCATCAATCAACATGTTCATTATAAAAAAAAATTAAAAGACAATCAAAAAAATGTTCAATTAAAATTTGGCATTAGTCACAAACTACAAAACATGATATTAATTATTAT
This sequence comes from Spinibarbus caldwelli, assembly GCA_039654775.1. Lineage (NCBI taxonomy): Eukaryota > Metazoa > Chordata > Actinopteri > Cypriniformes > Cyprinidae > Spinibarbus > Spinibarbus caldwelli. The sequence goes on from CM077236.1 coordinate 12,484,865, forward strand.
TAACAAGGTTAATAATTAATGGGGATCTAAGACAATTATAAAACACAAGCTACATATAAAAAAGTATCTTCATAATCTCTAGATATTTGTCAAATTATCCATAAGAAACCATTTTACTGCAGCCTACAGTACATGTGGTGAATGAAGTTCGAGGTTGCGGCGGTCATGTTCGGGTTGTAAATTGTGCATAGGCCTACACCAAATTTCTTTTTATGAATATCGTCCGTTTCGAAGTGTTTGTATCCAAACAAACAATATTCGTAGATTCTGTTCTATGCTTGCACAGCGTCATGCAGAGCGCAGACTTTGATCAGAGGCACCGGCGCTGTTGCTTCCATGGCTTGCAGTTTGTATAAGTGGTTCTCAAACTTTTTACAGCGGCATACCTCCTGGGGCATTTAAGGTTCTTCTGCGTACCCCCTCTCTTCCACTTAGACCGCAGTCACAGCTTTTTTTATTAAAGGACAACATTTGCCCCATTAAATTGATTTACAGGTTATTTGTTTTCTTTTTTTCTTTTTTTTTTACCTTTATAGAGGCAAAGGTTTTCTATCCTTATTAATTGTATGTAATGTTTTATGTCATATTCTTAATATTAAAACAATAAATAAAACAATAAATGCTGGCAAAAGGAAGTGATACTTGTAGATTTAAAAATAAAACCGCCAGTAGGTGGCGGCAAGTCACTGTCTTAATGAGCGAGGCGTCCCGGCATTCATTCATTCATTCTGTAACGAATCAAAAGGCTGTAGTTATGAAAGGTTATTAATCACTGACTCTCTGAATTGTTCAAAGCCGCAGATTCGTTCACTAACGAAACAAGCTTTATGTTGCTTGGAGACGCACAACAGATGTTGCGGATTTCGTTGGAACTATTATTTCGTTGCAAAATATAACAAACAATATTGACAATACAATACTGTGTTTAAAATGTAGGCTACATTTAAAATGTAAAATGTTCACTTAATATCACCTTTTTTGTAGAACTGTTGTATAAAATCAGTGTCACATTTGCAATCATTTGGATATTCAAGGAAAATTGCATTCTGGTATTTTAAACATGAAAAACAATAACTGGCAAAGGGTATATGTCTGTATCGAAGAGAGTTTCTTTAATCAAACTCAATGTACAGTCGGTGTCAATATTTGCTCTTCATGATATAAGTGCTACAAATCTACTTTAAAGATGAACAGCAGCGCGATTTGCTAAAGCAACATACTCAGCGGGCATCCTGCAAGGGATGCAGTCCATTTTGACCGCAAAAGATGAGGTAATTTAATTGGATATCATGTATTTGACCATTTACGGCACTCGTATTTTCCTGTTTTTATATTAGAAGCGACATTTTGCTTATCAGAAATACATGCTCGGTTTTAATGTTACTTTAATTTGGGGTAGAATTAAATGAATGCCAAAACTCAGAATTTTATTCGCGTATCCCCTCCATCACCTCACGTACCCCAGTTTGAGAACCACTGAGTTAGGCTATTAGTTAATGTCGCAATTATTTTTTAAATTATTTCTTTTTTTAAGTTTAATTACAGTTCTTAAATTAAAGTCATTATCGAGTCATGCGATTCGAGACTGATTTAATTTAGAGTAGGCTATTCGCTCTCAACTCAGTCAAGTCATTTTCTTCATTTATTAGAAATCTTTAAATTCGCAAATGCAGTCATGTAACTCAAGACCTCCACCTCTGATAGGCCTATTTACAGCTTTTAAAGTGTGGAATGTGAGATAAACATCATACGATTTGCTTCGGCATCTCAATAGGCCTATCACTTTGCGTACCGGCCAAAAAAATAAAAAACACACAAACCTAATTGTGCTGTCTGTTCTAACACTGAAAGAGGGCAAAATCTGCAACTAGATAATTGCAAAAAAAAAAAGAAAAGTATTTAAAACAGATCGACATCCATGTGCTTTTTTTTCGTTGGACAACAGCAGCTGGCTTATTCTTATTCCCAGTTGTTGAGAAGCAGCGTTATTTAAATTAAAGCTGAAAGATATTATTTGAATTTTTGAGTGACAGACACTTAGAAGGGTTGGGGCACACTGGGGGGCCAATCAGTTTTCAGGGGGGGGGGGGGGGGCAAGTGCCCCCATGGCTCCTCCCCTGGCTACGCCACTGTTTATAACAATATAAATAAATGTTACTTTGTGGGTTTTTTCTCCATCTATTAGTTTCATACAGTGGTATGAATAAAATACAAATGTCAGTAAATCCCTTGCATATGCGAATAAATCTTCACACTGGGCGACTAAGTGATGTCTAATATTAGCCAATGGCTAATACATTTTTAGATTTTACTGGCAATGTGTGAGTTGGAGGCACAGTTTAGCACAGATATATTTTCAATCGCCGAACACATCGACTGAGCGCTTCAGAGTTTCTCTCTCCATCAAGCGATCTATGATATTTTTCAGTTCATCTGAATGGATGCGCAGCGCAACTGTATTTGGCATACTGTAAACTCTAGTGCAGCGGTTCTTAATCCTGGTCCTCGCGACCACCCGCTCTGCACATTTTGTATGTTTCTCTTACCGCTTCAGGGGTTTGTTCCATTCGACCGTAAGTTCCCTGCGAAGTGAACATCACAGAATATTCCCCCATGATCCCAGTTCGAAACGAGTGTATATGTTCCATTCAAAGGGCATTAAAGTGCGCGAGACGTGACTTCTATGCAAATCATATGATTGTGGTTAAATAACCCTTCATTGGTCTGTAGTAAGTTTTGTCTGTGTGTGAAGACGCTGCAGACCGTGGTGTAGTGCAAATCTGTGAAAGTGAAGTAAACTTCAGCCGATTTGCCGTGTGCAGGGAGTAGAGAGTAGTGAACACTATGTAGGGAACACGTCAATCGGATCAATGTTCATATAACCAGCTCTCTTCTAACGAGCTGGTTATATGAATCAGGTGTGATAAACAAGAGAGACAATCAAAATATGCAGAGCGGGAGGTTGCGAGGGCCAGGATTAAGAACCGCTGCTCTAGTGTAAAGGTGCACGACTCGCTGTAGCTTTAATTGGTCTCACACACACGCAAAGAGAGAGAGCGTGAGAGTCTTAACATGAAGAAATGACGTGCTACATGTAAACAAAGTCCCTTTTAAAGAAAGTCCGTTCACTCGGCCGCCATATTTGCAACGCCTCCGGGCAGCTCAGACAAAACCAAGTCCTATCTAAATGATGGGGGAATCCTGAAATCTCAAAAATGGCTAGCTGAATTTGCGATTAAATTACATATTTCAAATCAGCAATAAAATCTGAAATGATCTGCCCCATGAATGTTGTTTCTTATGCTCAAATAGCGTTTAAAATGCTTATTTTTCAGGCTAGACCAGCCAATGCGCATGCGTAGCTCCAATGCGCTTATGACTTTGCATGCGCAGCTGCTGGTCCAGCCCCAGGTTTCTATGGGAACCGGAGCTTCTAACGGCCGCTGCAGTGACGCAATGACTTTACCAATCAACAATTGGCTCTTTCATTTAGAAGACGGGACTATCCCGCCATATTGCGTGTTGCACTTTCTCACATTCATAACTACAAGAGTGAACTGTCTTTGTATTTCTATAGTTTTTGATGTAAACGATATACTTTGTTGTATTTTCCTGTCAAAATAACAGAGATCCTCCTTCTTCTTCTTCTTCTTCTTCTTCTTCTTCTTCTTCTTCTTCTTTGTCTTCTTCTTCTTCTTCTTCTTCTTCTTCTTCTTCTTCTTCTTCTCCTTCTTCTTCTTCTCTTGGTTAATGGTGGATTGCAAACAACTTTTAAGTGCATACCGCCACCTACTGTACAATAGTGTGTGACATCATGTCATTTTAAGTATTCTCATATTCTACTTATTAACCCTCTGTCTTTAAGAAATTAAAAAAAAAAAAAAAATGCCTTCCTGGTGTTCCTTATCCCTTCTCCCTCTCCTTCTGATCCCAGTTTCCCCATCAGATTCCACTCCCTTCCTGCCACCTGAACCCTATTTTGAAACACTTGTTTCAAACCTCATGTGATCTACAGTATAATATGACATGCTCAGCATTTTCTTTAACCCCACATTTTTCACAGTTTTCACTATTCCTTTTCCCCATTAAAAACAAGGTGTCGTTCAGTCCTGTGTGATCCACTCTGTCGTGTCATTAAAATTTCTTCCCGCCTGTTCCTTTCTCTATAATTATATTGCTGACAGACTTTTGTATTTTATAAAATCCCCTTCCTTTCTTATCTTCCTCCCACCATCTCTGCCATATTTTAATACCTTTCTTCTTAATTACTGCTTTTCCCTCACCTTTTCCAAGTGGTTTTGGAACTGATATTTCTTTTTGCAATGCATCGTTTGCTAATCTGTCTGCATTTTTGTTCCCTTTCACTCCCTCGTGTGCTGGCACCCAACAAACTGAATATCTATTCCACCCCTGTGTAATCTTAACAAACTGTGATAAAGTTCTATCAGTAGGTCTTCTCTGATAGATGTCATTGACTGTATGCTTTTTATGACAGCTAAGGAATCTGTGCATAATATCACCCTATCAGATCTGACCTCTTCAACCCACTGTAATGCACTGAGGACTGCCACAATTTCTGCTCTATACAGATAACTGATCAGATAATCTTTGGAAATATTCATTTTAAATTCTGGGATATGTATTCCAATTCCCACACATTCCTGTTTGTTCTTGGATCCATCTGTATAAATTTTTAGATAATTATAGTAACTGTTTCTTAGATAAAAGCTTGTTTTAACTCCCACTTTCTCCATTCTTTCTTCTTTTCCATGATACTAAAATCTGTCTTTACCTCTGGAAAAAATCATGGTGGAATGTTACTGACTGGGGTCAGCATGGTGTAATCTAAGGTCTCCATTCCATATTCCCTCGCTCACTTTTCCCCATTCCATCCAAACCCCTGCCCCTGAAACTTGGAATACTCTATACTGTAATCTATGATTTTTTTTTTCCAATAATGCTTTTGCTGCTGCACTATAAACTATACAACCATAATCTATTGATGTCCTCATGGAAGCTCTGTATATGTCAGTTATAAAGGAGTTCCTTTGGAATTTTTCAGCTTTTAAAAACTGCCAGGTTCTCTGGTAGTGGGCGGAACTAATGCGCAAACAAATCTCATTGACTGGCGCTCACCTATTATAGTCCCTATTTTGATTTCAGCAAAACAATTCGAGCGAACGCAGATGATGTGATTAATATTCATGAACCCAGCAGCTCATTAATCCTTAGTGCATTTTATATTGTTATTAGTAGTAGAATTCATAGTAGTATTATCTACCCCCCCCCCCCCCCCCCCCCAAAAAATAGTTCAATTCTACTACTATTAACAATTTATAGAGACAATAAATGACAAACAATATCTTAAGCACCACCAACAGTCCTAAGTTCAGTTAAAATGACAAATATGCACGCTAATTACTAAAGTTCTGAAAAATTAAAATACTAGTGTTCTAATAATTTTGGCCACCACTGTATGTAATCATGTAATCCATAAAAAAAAAAGCAACCGTTGTCTGATTATGAGTATTTTAATATGTAATTTACTCTAATTATAAGTACTTAATTTTTGGAAACTGATTACGTAATCCAGATTACATGTAATCAATTACCACCCAGCTCTCTGTGTGTGTGTGTGTGTATATATATATATATATATATATATATATATATATATTAGTGCTGTCAAAGTTAACGCGTTAATAAAAGTTAATAACGCGTTAACGCAAATTCATTTTAACGGCGCTAATTTTATTAACGCGTGATTAACGCAGCGCACATTTTCTGTTTGAGCCGTGGCCTAACCCGTGGTTGGAGAAATGGATGGAGATGCTGTCAGTTGCCAATTTAGTTACTTTTCAGACCCCTTTAGCAACCTTTTTTTTTTTTTTTTTTTTTTTTTTTTTTTTAGCATATAATGAGCGAGTACATCATGAATTCATCTTCCAAACCACTTTTTTGTCTTATCCCGAATCACTACTGTACACTTATAATAAGTGCTTATTTTTGGACTATTGTAGCCTGGTCGGGTTGTCACCGCTGCGGAGTAACACATGCCTGCGTGCATCGCCATAGACATAAACTTAGAGAAGTAGCCCCGGTTAGAATGTTCTTTCGCGGGATGCGTGCAGTTCTGTTTATTAACCGCTAGAGCGCCAAAAGTTACATAGTGCTGCTTTAAAACCGATATTATGTTGCTTCTATAATTTTACATGCAAGTATAGCCGAAATCACAGAACAGCTATTGTCTTTATCTTATGTTTAGGCTATTTGATTTTATCAGAGGACGGCACGATTATAAATCAGGATTTTTGTGCAGATTAACATCTTTGAAGGTAGAGCTGGTTATGTAGTGTTAATGGGTCGCGTTTCAGTGACTATATTCATATTCATCCCGTTATCTGACTACAGAAAATATATCTATGAAAAAATATATCAATGGAAATAGTTTTGTTGAGAATTTAGCTGCATCAAAATACAGTATGTGGGCACAGAGAGGAAAACAAATGTAATAATAAATAATAAATGTACATTTAGCATGTTCAGAAGAAGTGAGCTGCACTGTAGTGTGAAAATGTAAACAGGTTTGTCTAAGTCAATTTCTCAGTGCAAAGAAAGAGAAGTAATGAGAACCTGGTATTTCTATGTTCTTTTTCATGTGTGTAATAGACATGAACAAGTTCTTTGAAAAACATCTATGACCTTTGAAACATGTCCAGTCTTCATGCTCTAGAATAGATTAACTATGGTTTCACTAATAATAAACGTATATTGCATAAAGCATCCATATTTGTCCATGCCCATGTCAATTAGAGTATTATAAACTTAAAGTATTAATTTAAGGTACATTTAGAACAGATAAAAAAGTGTGTTTAAATTGCGATTAATCGCGAGTTAACTCATGACAGTCATGTGATTAATCGCGATTAAATATTTTAATCGATTGACAGCCCTAATATATAGGTATATATATATATCATGTTCACATTTGCCAGACTACCAGCAAGCTGCTTGGTTTGAAAGTCACTTCTTTGTGAGCTGTGCTCCATACAATGCTACACTTTTTACAATGGAAAGCTCCTCTGGAAAACTCCATTCAGTGCCGCTGACAACGTCCAAACACCTCTGCTTTGGGCTGTCTGTAGAGAGTTTGTTTAATCTTTTTTTTTTTTTTCAATACACAGCCAATATAGGGTAAGATGGGGAGAAGATGCACTGGAGTAAAGATGATCACAACCCCATCCAACACCCCCCCCCCCCATCAGAACTTTTTTAAGGTAACTGTTCTGTTCTAATTTTTTGATATTTGAAAATGTGGAGCTTTGTGTTTATATAACATTGATTATTAAAAGAGTGTATGTATATTTGTTCACTCAAGACTTAAGGTCAGAATAATTAACTTATATTTGAGGAAAAAATAATATCATTTCTTTTTCTAAAGTGTAAGTGTAAAAAAGCGTAAAAAAAAAAGTGTAAAAAAGTAAAAGTGCTAAAAAAAAAAATAAAAAAAATAAAAAAGCCTGTTTCTTCTTGGTCTTTATTATATTATACTATTAATCTATTAATATGTTAAAATGAAAATGAAAAGAGGCAATGCTGTTTGATGTAATATTTTGTTTCATTGTAATGTATGTACGCTCCCTGATCATTGTAATGTATGTACGCTCCCTGAACTACATTTCTGCGGCTGTTAATATGTTTAAAAAAAAATCGAAACAAGTCAGTGGTGTTTGATATCATATTTCGTCTTATTGTAAATACAATAAGGGAAATTGCAGTAGCCAAGGCGAGCTGACTGATGTTATCAAGTATGCTGCTGTTCCATTTGCAGAATTACCAGACTTGCGTCATCCCAACTCTGGGAGTTCACACTCCCGAGTCAAACTTGCTAAGTCTGAAATTTCCGTACTTGGTATTGAGAAACGGCCCTGCACTGGAAGGAGCAGTCACGCGCAGTCCTACGTCACCAGACTATTTACCTAATCTTCACAGTACATTAGACCACGATGGAAACGCAGACAGCAACAGGTCTGGGGAAAAAAAGTTCCTGGGATAAATTGTTCCAGGTAATTTTGGTGGAAAAGTGGCTAAAGAAACACTTTCTAAAGTGTAAAGTGTAAGTTGTACCATTGAGGTAAGATGGCCCCACAAAATGGGGCAAAAGCATCCGGGGGGGGGGGGGGGACATCTTGCCACAAAATATTAGGTTATTTGGAATTTTTTAAGATTTAAAGAGTGAATGAGAATGATTTGGAAGTGTTAGCTTGCGTGGGTGGGTGGTATGTGTAAGAGTAAGTTGAATCAGGTATAGCTACCTCTGAATAAAACAGTCTGAGGTATAAAAAAATACTGGGGGAGGACAAAAATAAAATAATATGTGGATTTGATTGTATATTAGATTAATGTTGTGGTGTTGTGTTTGTGTGTGTGTCTTGTTTTTCTATCCCGGTGGGGAAACCTAAATTGAAGTCCCCATGGGGAAACAAGTTTATAAATCATACAGAATGAGTTTTTTTTGAGAATGTAAAAAATGACTGTAGTTTTTTGTGAGGGGTAGGTTTAGGTGTAGGGCGATAGAATATACGGTTTGAACAGTAGAAAAAACATTACGGTCCATTGCGTTACCAATGGAGAGTCCCCACAAGGATAGCAAACCAGACATGTGTGTGTGTGTGCCTGTTTTTATATTCAGGTGGGGACTTAAACCTGAATACACACAGACTCATGGGGACTCGTGTCATTGGTGGGGACCTAAATTGAGGTCCCCACGGGTAAAGAAGCTTATAAATCACACAGAATGAAGTTTTTTGAAAATCTAAAAATGCAAAAAGTCTCCTGTGAGGGCTAAGTTTAGGTGTAGGGTTGGTGTAGGGCAATAGAATATACGGTCTGTACAGCAGAAAAACCATTACGCATATGGAAGTCCCCACAAGGATAGCGAAACAAGTGTGTGTGTGTGTGTGTGTGTGTGTGTGTGTGTGTGTGTGTGTGTGTGCAAACATGAGTATCCTAGAATGAAGATGCTGGGACCAAAAAAGCTTATAATAATATGGTGGACAGGGAGTGGGAGTGTATTTGTGTAGGGGGTGAAAGAGGTGTGTGTTTATACAAAATGTGTATAAATGTCACAAATTATGACAGTAGGCAATCAATAATACTGATGATCTCTCTCATGCAACATAATAATTTGGAAATTACATTTAGATGAGAACATCTAAGAATCAGCTCCAGAGACAACTATGGGGAACTGGCCTTAAACGGATAGTTCACCCAAAAATGAAAATTTTGACATTAATTATTCACCCTCATGTCGTTCCAGACCATAAGACCTTCATTTATCTTCGGGACACAAATTAAGATATTTTTGATGATATTTCTTGTGCACAAATAATTTAAAAATAATGACTTTATTAAACAATTCTTCTCCTCCTCATCCCATCTGCCGTGGTGTGCCGCCATTTTGGAGAGTATCACGACGCATGTGCGTGCTCTCCTCTGAATGTAAACAAGGCGCAGCACAACGCGTGTTCAACATAAGCAGCAGCACGCGCATGTAGGGGCAGACTGGCCATCTGGACTTTCTGGAGAACCTGAAACCGGCCTGGCTGGTTCATCATCAAAGAAAAAGTGTCAGATTAAGTGACATTGACGGTCAACAAAAAGAGGCGCTAACGCAATATATTTTTGCTTATAATAAACTGAAACTGATGTGATGGAGAGTGGGCTCGTGATGGCAAGCTAAAAACGTAAAGATAAAGGTGGTTGGGAGAAGCTAAAAGAAAAAAAAGATAAGTCCTAGAGATCGATGCTACAAAAAATAACAGATGTTTGGCAATAGTGCTGCCAGCAGCAGTAGCCCTAATCTTGAGGCGCAAAATAACTTAAAATTAAAGTATATGAATGACGATTGTAATCAAGGTAAAGTTGATTACAGTGACATACAGGAGTCCTATATTAGGCATGCATATGTCTGTTATCATTGATGCGCAAACAAATCATGTATGTGCGCTCTTGCTGCACTGATCACTATAACATCAAATTTCTGCAAGAACGCAGTTCAATATATTCATGTAGTTGTCAAAATTAATTTACAGAGAATGTTTTATAACAGATGCTTACTGAAGAAGTGTGTTTTGGAGAAGTTTGTGAGGATGAGTGATGTTTATCAGATGCTCCAAATACAGACACGATCGAGTAGTTCCTCTGTTTTATGACAGAGGAGTTACTCGCAGATGACATTGACCCGCCTTCAGATCGCTTAGTTTCCACACATTCAGAATGTTTTTATTTTTCATTTGTATTTTGGTGTGTTTAGTGATTCTGAATGAACCTGTGTAGTAGTTTGCAGTCCTTTGGCAAATCCCTGTGGTCTTGTTTGATATGGCAGGTTGACTTGTGCTAATTTGTTAAACTTACTGTATAAGATTCAAGATTCAAAAAACTTTATTATCTATCAACCAGTGATAGAAATTTGTCTTAGGTAAAAAGGCTCACATGTACACAATACAAAAAAGAACACAACAACCAACCTCAATTGATCCACAGAAAGCAGCTCTAAAATAAATAATAACAAGCCTAAGACTCAAGATCCTGACAAAACTGTTTGTCCTTGTTCAGAATAGAAATTGCAGTAGGAATAAAAGCATAATTGAGCTTTATGTACTTTTAAGTATCAGTGGTTTAGTATGTTTGTAAAAAAAAAAAAAAAAAAAAAAAACGTTTAAATCTATCTTGAATTTGTTTTGTTTAAAAATAATTACATGGAATTGTAATAACACTAGGATACTGTCACGCCCCTGGACTGTTTTGTTGTGGTTTTTGCTCCCCATGTGTTCCCTGTGACCCAGTTTCTCCCCAGTCTGATTGTGTTAATTTGCTCCAGGTGTGTCTCCTTAGTTCCTTGATTGTCCTGTCTTTAAAAGCCCCAGTCCTTTCAGTTAGTGTTTGTCGGTCTTTGAATGTCTTCTCGTGTTCTATGTTCCCTATATGGATTAAAGACTCCCAGTTTGTGAATTCTCCGTGTCTCCTCGTTCCTGGCTCCAGCATACGTGACAGAAAGACCGACCGTATAAAGTAAAGTATAGCGGCGTATTTCTCCTCGTTTTGTTTTCCGTTTCTGTCAGTTTTGATTTCCTTTTTATGGATGACCCTGCTGTCCTCGTCCTCCTGCTGGAGCAGGGGGACCGCTCTCTCGAGGACCACACCGAGGACTTCGTGTTCCTGTCTAGTTACACGCACTACCCGGACAGCTGCCTCTGCACTTTTTTCCGAGCTGGACTGAACAACACCACACGAGAGCAGTTGTCCGGGGATGGTCCTCGAGAGAGCCTCGCCGCCTTCATCGAGTGGGTACTGGTGTCCTGCAAGTCGCACCTGACTGTGGATATCGCGGATTATGACACCAGCCCCACTCTGGACCCAGAGCTCAGTCAACCTCCGCCCTATGCCACGGAGCTGCCAGAGCCCACCGCAGACGGAGAGCCAGAGCCTGCCGCGGTCGTTGAGCCATCGCCATCAGGAGCGATGGAGCTGACGATCGTCCCGGAGCATGAGCCCCAAGTGTCTGACCAGGTGCGAGAGCCGACAGCACAAGCGACGGTGGATACAGCTGTGGAGATCGTGGAGGCTATGGAAAGCCCCGCCCACGGCACCACTTCTGAGGGTGAGCTCACACTGGACTCTGGACTGTTAATTGACTTTGATACAGAAATACTCTTCACTCAACCTCCATCAGAACTGTCGGATTGGCAAAATATCCCACCCAACCTCCCTCTCCCACCGCCTCTCATCGATCTGTTCCTGTTCTCAACGCAATCTTCACTGGATCCTGTCAGCCCCTCTGCTCACCCTCAGCCCACCATCTGTGGTGTGGGCTCGCCGCTGGTCTGCCCATCTCCAGTTCCATTGGCGTTGAGTCTGGAGGATCCCTCGACTCCGCCTTCAGCCTCCGAGGCCCAGACTCCGCCTCGGTCCTGCGACCCAGCGGCTCCACCCCGGCTTCCAGCTCCCTCGTCTCCACCAGAGCCCGTCAGTCCACCAGCTCCACCGGGCTCCCTCGTCCCTCCGGCTCCGCCTTGGTCAGTCGTCCCCCTACCTCCACCTCGGGACTACACTCCTCTGGCTACGCCACGTCCCTTCATCCCTCAGGCTCCGTTGGGCTCCTCCTTCCCTCCAGCTTCACCTCAGTCCTCTGTCGCTCCGGCTCCGCCGCGGCCTTCCGGATCTCTGCCTACACCTCGGTCGCCAAAGCCTCTGGCTCCACCTTGGCCCTCCAGATTCTCGGCGTCACCCTGGCTCGTCGGCTCTCCGTCTCCACCTCGGGCTCCTCCTACACCTGCTCCGCCTCCGTTGGTCGGCCCCCTGGAGTCGGCGGCCATTCCTCCTCCATGGCTCCTCCCTCCGTCGGCTCCACCGTGGGCCATCATCATGGCTGTGGCCTGGGTCCTGCCAGGCTCCTCCTGCTCCGAGTCCCTCCTGTCTCCTCCCTGGCTCCTCCCTCCTTCATCGCCTCCCTGGTCTCTGTCTGCCGGCCCCCTCCCGGTTGTCCGTCCTCCTCCTGAGCCGCCGCCATTGTTCCCACCCGTCCCCCCCCCCCCCCCCCCCCTCTGTTGTTCCACGGTGCGAGGACGCACCTTCCGGGAGGGGGGAGTAATGTCACGCCCCTGGACTGTTTTGTTGTGGTTTTTGCTCCCCATGTGTTCCCTGTGACCCAGTTTCTCCCCAGTCTGATTGTGTTAATTTGCTCCAGGTGTGTCTCCTTAGTTCCTTGATTGTCCTGTCTTTAAAAGCCCCAGTCCTTTCAGTTAGTGTTTGTCGGTCTTTGAATGTCTTCTCGTGTTCTATGTTCCCTATATGGATTAAAGACTCCCAGTTTGTGAATTCTCCGTGTCTCCTCGTTCCTGGCTCCAGCATCCGTGACAGATACAAAGGTTTTTGTCAATATAAGGTTGGTGGGCCTTGGAGTAAAAAAGGTTGAGAACCACTGCCCTAGTCTGAACATTCACTGCTATTTCACACACACACACACACACACACACACACAAAATATGAATACTCAAATTGTAGAATTGTTCTATTGTTTCAGGCTTCTAGATTCTAGGTTATGCAGGTATGCATTCTGATCTTTTTAGATTTCAGGTATTTTTGTTAATATAATAATACATTTATTTCAATCACCATGGGTTTTGTGATGTTATTTGCCATAAATGCGATACATTGTCTGCTGTAATATTGTGAGATAGAAGGTGCCTATTCGTAGTTGTTTTGGGGCCTATTTGGGGGAAAATCCAGGGCCGTTTTTTTCTGTCTATACCTGTGCGTATGCATTGTTTACTTGCAGAGGAGAGCACGTGCATGCATAGTGATACTTGTGATGGAGCCATAAGCGATGACATGGAAACGGTGTAAGATCCAAGTGCAAGAAGTTTAATAGCGTTCACCTAACAAATCCAAATCACTAGGCTGTATCGTTGTGGATGAGACAGGCAGATTTCAAACACACAAGAAGTCGGTCCAATCAGGCAAACAAGACAGAAATGGTAATCCAAAAGGCAGTAGTCAAACAAGGCAGGCACAATGGTCATAACAATAGGGCAACACAATGAAGAAATAAATGCTCGGTAAGACAATAAGAACAGGCAATACTTCGCAGTGAGCAACAGAAATAGCATGGTTCAAATAGGGTACCAAACAGGAAGTAACCAACGAAGAAACCGACAGTCAGTATTCAGGAGAAGGCTCCCACTAGTGGTTGGATGGATGGCTACCAGCACCATCCCCCCCCCCCCCCCCCCCCCCCCTCAAGGAACACCTCCAGGTGCTCTTTTCCTTGCCGACCCCTAGGTCATGGTTCGGGGCGGTCAGGATGCCATCAGTGAAACTCCTGGATTAGCGATGGATCCAGTATATCCCTCGAGGCCATCCAAGATCTCTCCTCTGGTCCGTAGCCCTCCCAGTCCACCAAAAATTGCAACTGACTCCCTCTGTGGCATGAATCCAAAATCTCGTTAACAGAGTAAGCAGGTGCGCCATCGATCTCCAAGGGTGGAGGAGGCTCAGGATCCGAGGTGCCGGGGTCAGATGCCAGGTGGATTGGTTTCAGGAGGGAAACATTAAATGAAGGGGAGATGCGATAATTAGCAGGAAGCTCTAGGCGGTATGTTACAGGGTTAATCTGTTTGAGAATCTTGAAAGGACCCACATACCCCGGGGTAAGCTTCCTGCTTGGCAGTCGTAGTCGGAGATGGATAGCCAGACTCTCTGGCCAGGTCGATAGTTGGGGTGGGGACACCTCCTATTATCCGCTTGGATCCGCTGGGCCCTCATGGCTCTCTGAAGTCTCATATGAGCGCTGTCCCACACCCGTTCATCCACCGACGGCACCATGGAGGCTTCACCAGACCAGGGGAACATGGGGGGCTGGTAGCCTAGAACACACTGAAAGGGGTTAGGCCAGTGGAAGAATGGGTGGGGGAGTTTTGAGCATATTCAGCCCAACAGAGGAAGTTGCGCCATTTGTCATGATCTCTACTGCAATAGGTCCTGAGGTAACATCCAGTTTCCTGGTTCATCCTCTCCACCTGACCGTTAGACTCGGGGTGATAACCAGAGGTGAGGCTGAAGTTGATGTCCAGCTGTTTACAGAATGCCTGCCATACCTTAGAGGTGAATTGAGGAACACAGTTAGGTATGACGTCCTCTGGGTTTCCGTAGACTCTGAATGCGTGTTGGAACAGTTCGAGAGCAGTTTCCATAGCTGTGGGTAGGCCCTGGTATCAGTCTGCAAGATTTTGAAAAGCGATCTACAATAACTAGGATGGTAGTATAGCCGTTGGAGTTGGGTAGGTCGGTGATAAAATCAATAGACAAATGTGACCAAGAGCGGCGAGGGATTGGCAGGGGTTGGAGCAGGCAGTTCTCGGGGGGTTTTAGACTGAGTGCAAACAGAGCAAGCCTTGACAAAGCTGATGATATTCTGGTTCATATTCGGCCACCAGAATGCATTTCATACCAAGGTTGTAGTGCGATGGATACCTAGGTGTGTATACTTAGTGAGCTGTGGACCCACTGTATCTGATTCTAAGTAACGGTTCAGCTAGAAGTTCCATCTCGCACCCACGTTGCGAAATGCATCCCCTCGCTCTTAACCGCTCTTTTACAAAATAAGCGAAGCAACTACATAGCAGATACAAACCACAGAGCGCTCAGCATCTTTGCCCCTAAAATGAGATATACCCTCGAACACTTTTCTGACATTTACCCTTTTAACACAGAAGATTGAAAATCCATTTTCTCTAAATCGCTCATTAACATTTGTAATTCCTTTGAAAAACCCTGTAATTCCATCACTTCTTTTATTAACTTTGCAACCCTTTTATTCATCGTTTCTTGTTTCCGTATCAGCTTCAGAATTGCCTTCATCTTGAAGATGATCTTTGGATCCCCCAGCTCTCTCCTGGGCACACCTGCGATGTTCCTTCTTCTTCTGTTTCTTGATCTCTTTACTCCAGTCTCGTTGCACTCCTTGAACTAAGAAATTGCTAAAATCAATTTCTATGTTATCTGACTGATTCGTATAGTTTCTGTTAGAGGATCGATCAGGGAATCGCATATTAGGCCAATGAGGATTTAATTCTACACCCTCTCTTGCGATTTGCTGATTCGATTCTCTTGTAAATGTCCCATCAATCGGTATTCTATCAACAACACATTTCATAAAAGTTGAGCCAATTTTGTCACTCGTATATTGTTTTTCTATATACACATCAAAAATGTTTCTACATTTTCTATAAAATGTTACTTCTACAAATCTCCTCATTTCCCAAGAGGGAAAAGGATCAGTTTTCCTAGGATATTCGTGAATAAAGCACTCATTGATGTTTCCGTCTGTCTCCACCAGGACTCGCACTGCTGCCAGCGATAAATACACTCTTGCTGCGGTTCCGGGTCGGTACCAAACCTCACACAAGAACCGCCCTAAGGTGCAGCCGGTTATTCGGCTTTCTTTATCTTCCAGCATCACAGCAGCGTCCTGTAAAAGAAGTTAGAACCATCAATGAAACTTAAACCACATACCCCTGTACTGATAAATGCTTTTGCCGCCTTAAATTCTTTTCCTTCCCAATTTTCGTCGGCTTGTCGTTCTAAAAATTCAAATAATTGAAATGTTATTATTGAACGTCCAGGTCCGATTTTTGGTCGTTCATATTGTCGCCCCATTACACATAATTTAACCCACCATGGGATTTGGAACACTCCATTTCCATCTTTTTCCAATTCTATCTCTTTAAAACCATGCATTTTTAATTGCCATTTTTCAGACACTCCACTTCTTGCAGTCATACAATGTACTAGATTCCATATGGGAACCTGTCTGCCCAATTCGTCAATTGCATTATTAATAGGTTGTCTCATGCATTTAGGGCAGTGACGCTGGCCATTAATTAATTCAAAGTACAATCTTCTTGTAGAAGCGCCACACCCGTAACAAATTTGTCTTTGTCTATGTCTCTTCCTGTTTTTCTCCAATCTGCTGGTTGTTTCACTTAATATCTGATTCAGTGCTTCCAATCCAGCCAGTTCCTGCAATTCAGGCAGAAAACGATTCGGCTGAGTTCACATCTGTCATTCGTTTACAACACTGCACACATTGTTTGACTTTGGTTTTCATTTTATCCCATCTATTCATCAAAATAATTATCCCCAAAAAAATAATATTCTCATTCCGTAAATAACATCCTAATAAAAAGGCAATTAGGGTTGTACTACCCATAATTATCCATAGAGTTGCTTCTTTTCCATATTTGACTAATAATATCCCCATCAGATACATTGCGTCAAACACAATTATCGCTATTTCACACCACAGAACAAATTCATCTCTTTTGGTCACTGTCATAATCACATCTATACACAATTTGTATATACTGGTCATGGTTACTGCTATTATTCCTCTAATACCCAGTAAATTACTCCATCCTTCAGATACCACAATTAAATGACAAACCAAAATAATTTTACTAATCCTTTTCATCAATATTATTCTGATAACTTGAAATAAACCGATTACCATTAGCCACCAGAGATTTTGATTTATTCCTTGTATTAACATCCATAAAAAATATATCCCGCATTCACAAACCTGAACAAATGTTTCGGAAACTGCCTGAGGAAATTCTCCAACTCCATCAGCCATTCCGTTAGCGGTTTGATTGTTTGTCCCGTTGGATGCCATACTACCTTATCGAATTTCGATCTCTGTTGGATTTATCAGGAACAATTGTTTTTTGTTTTTTTTTTTTCAATAAAAATAATGTCTTGATTGTTCTTTGAGTATGCTCAATTGTAAGCTCTATGATATCGTCAGATAGCCCCCCGCAGTCATGAGTGGTCTTTTGTCAGTTATGCATACCCTATACTTTCTATACCTTCTCAGCTCCACCTATTTCCTTTTCGTTATTGTTGCCTTTACTTTGTATAACTGTTTCTCTTACAACAATGGATTCCCTGAAATACTCTTTTTCCTCCTTCTAGAGCGTCTGCGCCATTTAGTTTGATGATCTATCAATTTTTCTAATACTGCTAATTCGTCACCTTTGTCCATCTTTTTAGAGCACATTCGTGCTCCCATAGCAGTGCATAAGCATTTTATGGCGATGAACAACAAAATCAAACCTAGAACAACTAATCCTCCGTATAACACGTACCAACCTGCACTGACTAAAACGTCTACTAGGCTTTTCCACGTCTTTAGTAACGAAATTAAATATCGCATTTGCTGCTTTCTTCACCCCTTGGATTCCTATATGCACAAATTCTCCTGGGGCTTCATACCATCTCGGTCCTCCCTTAATTCGTTCGCCAACAGTTTCTATACTTGTATTGCATAAACTATTCTTCATCCAATCTAAACCTAAATAATAAGTTTCATCATTTCCTCTGCACCATTTCTCTTTCCAATCTTTTCTCATAATTGTGTGAGATAAATCGTCAATTGCTATAGCATCAAGACCCGTTAGTGGCACATTCTTCCCTCCTTTCAGTACTCTATATCTTATTAAGCTATTTGTAGCAATTTGAGCCGGGCCATGTAATACCTTCCATTTCAGATTTTTATCTACTGTTCTAATAACTCCCCCTGATCCGAAACTCATTTCGTATCTGTTAGCTATATTACTTCTCTTAAAAGTCCATGGCAAAGGAAGGATTCCGTTGCTCCAATAACCTAAAACCGCCACTATTTGATTTATTGTTATAGCATCGTGTCCCGCAGCACACATTCCTATAATTTCACTACATTCGCGCCCTGCTATCCAATATACTGCATCTCCAAAGAAAACTAAATTGTTTCTATAAACACCTTCTTTGTCCTTTCTTCTGTAGATATTCACTCTTTTTAAATATGATTTCCTTAAAATTTCCAATGTCTGGTTTCCCGTTATAGGGTCTGTGCCGTTAAGAAAATCCTCACAATCTAACTTTTCTCCGTCTTTATCACAAAAATTAGCATAAGAAAAGTCATTGTAATCTGTCTTTGTGTAAAAGTATTTTTTTTCCATGCCTTCTCTCACTAAGCTTTTCTCTCACGCATTTGTCTATCCGTCTCACACTATTTTCGTAATATTCTTTGATTTCTCCTTCCGTCTTCCCATTTCATATTATCTATTTCCCAATAGCCTATTTTAAAGTTAAATTTGACTCTTGGTAATATCATCTTTTTTCTCCAAATCCAGGGACAGGTGTTATTTAATTCTAAGTCTGCCTTTGTTTCAGATCTGGATTCTAGTTCTGCGTATCCTGTACTTCGTGACCCCACATGCCGGTCTCTAGCAGTTGTTAATAAAACTAATTCTCCTTCTGGGTTGAGAATGTTACTAGTTTTTATCCAATCTTCTATATTCTTTTTTATTTTTACCACTGAGGCTATCCTCTCTTTTTCCATATTTCTTTTGCTTCTTTTTACTGCTCCTCTATGTTTACACTGGCCTATTTTCCATGGGTTAAAAGTTTTCCCGTGATCTGAATATCCAACATCCTCCGAGCGCTTCGTTCGAGCTGACTCTATAAGTCGGCCCAATAAAATATTTAGCTGTTGTATTTCCATCACGTTCTTCGATAAAACTACTTTCCTTATAAATTTCGACTTCGTTTTTATGCCAATGTCTAATCCTTACTGTACTCTTAAGTTTTACCTTTGGTTTTCTCACCATGTAATACATTACTTTATCTGTATTAACATTATCTAACCATTTCCAAAAATTAGTGGTATTCTTTTCTATTTCTAGTATTCTCTTTGGATGTGCCCCAAACTGTTAGTTCAAAACCAGACACATTTTGTCTCTCAACCTGCACTTCAGCTAGGATGATTCTTCCTGTCATAATTTCCCATTCTAAAAGATAACTAACTCTAATTAATATTAATAAAAATATTCCCAATATTAAAATTATCCAAAGTATGATACTTATCCATTTACAGAGCCGTCGCTGCTTCCTCAGCTTCGCGATCGTGTCCTTCGCCCCCGTCAGCTCCTCGGTTAGGCTCTCCAAAGACACCGACCTCTGCATTTATCCTGTAAGCATATGTTAGTTCTGAGGCTCAACCAAGAGCCGCTTCGCTCTCCGCATGAAACCTCTGCGTACTACTTTCACTTTCGGTTGTTTTTCGTGTAATTCCACTTTGATCCCGCCGATCCAGTCATAATCTCGATGCGCGCACGCCAATATATTTATTTTGAAATGCATAATCATGGCGAACACTTCAGCTGGTTCCTCTGTGATCTGCTCATCACTGTAAATTGCCCCGGTAATATATTTCTCTTCCACCGGGCACCAAACCTTGTGCTTATCTATATCATTTGGCATTGCTACTGTCAATTGCACAAACTTCTCCTTGCGCACACTAGGTCTCTTCTCCTTCGTTACATTAGAGCGCGGTTGCGTTCCTCTGTAATCTTTATCATAGGGCGCTGTGTCTAACCAGCCGCCCCCCTGCGCGAACTCTATCGCTAAACTCAACCAACTTCTCACATGCCAGCGGCCGTCGAATTTCACATAGATCCACGCAATTTTCCCTCGAGATCCTTGTTTCAGATCCACCTCTGGGAAACATCTCAAAACTGGCTCATGCCACAACGTGAAATTCCATTTCGCGGATTCACTGTCCGTGAGGGTCAAATCCTTCTCACGGTCCCTTTTTCTTATGTCTCGGACGAATTCTGCCCTCTCTTGGAGAATCCTTTCCTTTACTTTCTGACTATCCCTCGGCCACATGGGGAACCTAGCATCCAAAAACGCATTCCTCTCATGCTCTCTCATGCCCAAATAGGGATGTCTCGCAAACCGGGACATTATTTCGCCTTTAAAGAATCCCAGTGGTTTGAGCACTCTCAAGCCCTCCCACATCGATCTGGACGACATCAATGTCCTGTGTTTGGCCTTACATACTAGACAGTTGAATAATACAGCACCGTTCCAAGTGCACTGACACTGCTCCCCTAAATCTGCAGATACTCTGTACGAGTCAATCCGCAGTTTCGGGAGACTGGGCCGACAATTCTCACATATCAGAATCCCTGACAGCTCAACACGAGACTGCCTGTAAATCATCCACTCAACACCCATATCTCTCTTCTCATTACACACAGAGATAGCCGGTAGGGCGCACAATTGGTCACATATCACACAGATATGGCCTGACAGCATTCTCCGCTGCCCTCGCGTTTTCTCCCCGAAAACCTAAAAATCTCTCCATTTCTGGAGTTGTCCATATAAATGCTCTAGATCCATGCTTACCGTGCTCCACCCTAATTAACCCTCTCTGGTTAATTATTTCGTGTACCCTTTCCATTTATTATTTCTTTATGAGATCTTTATTACTCTGAATCCTGTTATTTTCTAACTCTACGGTATTAGACCCTGTTATTCTTTTAACTATGTCTACTGTGCCCAAACCTTCAAAGAAACGTCCACACTTGCGTCTTCTCGTAAGGATGACCTGGTCTCCTACGCGAAACTTCGGGTTCTCCTTTACCCTCTCTGCGGCAGATCCCTGTTCGTCCCTTTCTTTCTGGTCGGTTCTTGCGCCGCACCTGTTAATATCCAGCAAACATTCGTTAATTTTTGTATCCCAGTCACCTAAATCCTTGTTTTTTGCAAACCATTCTTTCACTGTTCTCACGGCTCATTCCGCGATTCCATTCATCCCTGGTCTATAAGGAATGCTTTTTGTCAACACTATTTTATTCTCTCTGCAAAAATCTTCGACTAGTTTGCCACTTATATTGTGTGCGCCGTCTGCTCTCAGACTTTGCATCCGGCCTTCCCACTTTATCCATTCTTTCAAACACTCCACGACATTTCTTTCTAAAGCAGATTTCATAGACCAGATCATAATCTTCCTTGTGTGATTGTCTATTGCGAGCAAAAAATAACAATTCCCTGCTTTTGTAGCAGGCCGAATTGGCCCTGCGAAATCTGTGCTCACTTCCTGAGCACGATAGTCTTTGGGCAACTCGCTCTCCTTGCACCCTCTGGTGGTCATAAACTTCCTGCAAACCTTGCAGTTTGTTCGAGTCTCTCTATAATGAGTGCGCCAGTTTGGTATTTTCAGGTTTCATAACCTCAATTCCATCTGAATCATATTTACACTCAGATGGTTTAACTCATCGTGCATTTTTTGAAACAATTCTGTTATTTCTGGCATTTTTACCTGACCTATCATCTTATCCACTTCTCTGTTTCCCACGGCTGCTTCGCTATCCTGTTTCGTGTGCGACACCTGGTGGTAACAGTGAGCGTTTACCTCCTGTAACAGTCTAGCAATATCCATCCATTGCTCTCTATGGGCCATTGGCTTATTTCGGGCAGTATGAAAACCGTTTGCCTTCCAGGTCTCCAACTCCTTGTTAATGCCCTCTGTCACATATTCAGAATCGCTAGTCAAGACAATCTCCTTGTGTCCTAATTCCACCGCTTTCTGTAAAGCTCGCTGTACGGCGATAACCTCAGCCAGCTGTGATGTCCCTTTGATGTCACCATTTTGTGACGTGATCAGCTGTCCATTATGCTTGACTAAATAACCCCATTTTACTTTCCCTGCTCTTTCACTTCCATCTGTGAAATATTTCGGGAGATGTTGGTGTTTGTCATGGAACTTAGTCATTTTATCCTCTCGTTTCACTTTGATCATTCTCCAATCGAGTTGAATATCTCCTAATATTAAACTCCATTGATCCCACCTTTGCATATTTATGCGTGGTTGATTCATCACGAAATTTTTCTTTATTCGAGCAAGCTCCCCTGCCATCGAAAAAATTATTATTGGCTGTTCTTTGGCTATAGCTTTAAGCTGTAATAGCCGCCTGGTTACTGATGCCAAAATCCGTTCAGCACCATTTTGCTCATAGCGTTTCATTGTCACCTCCTGCTGGTGGGTTAAGAACGCTATTGGCGCTCACCCCCCTTCGTTTGACAACGTCATCATCACCTCGTCATCCTGTTCGCTTACGTGAACATGCAAAGGAAGAGATTCGTCTCTGCGCTGTAACTCTCCACTCTCAAGAGCCATCCTGATTAATTTTAATCTGGCTTGCTCCATCTGCTCTGTCCACTTCCACACACCATCCTTCGTTCCACTGTACAAAATCTTTGCCTCCCTAGAATATCTAGGTATTAGCTCCCTGACATAGTTTAGAGTCCCTAGCAGCGACTGCAACTGCTTCCTGTTTCTGGGCGGGTCCGAACGCTCCATCTGTTCTAGCTTCGCTCTCGTGTTAGTCGTGAGGGCTCTCGTGTCTTTTCCTAGTTTAAATCCTAGAAAATCTACCTCATGTTTTCCGATCTCCATTTTCTTTAAACTAGGCTTTAACCCCGCTTTGGTTATCCTGTCTAAGGTCTCATCTAGTAACTTCAGGTGCTCCTCCTCTGTGGAGGTCCCTATCAGGATATCATCAATATAAACGGTCACCGGTATTCCTGATAAAATTGATAAGAGGGTGCTCTGAAATACATTTCCCGCGTTTTTGTACCCCTATATAAACAAAAATAAACTGATCCCCTTTATACGTAAAAGCAGTCTTTCCCTGGCTTTCTTCTGCTAGCGGGATGCTCCAATAGCCATTTGCAAGGTCGATCTTTGACAGCCACTCCTTGCCTCTGCCTATCTCTCCGCTCGCCTCGCTGCAGTTGATCAGATATCTGGTGTCAGGAACAGTTAATTTGTTTAAAGCCTTATAATTGGTCACTAACCTCCAGGTTCCGTCGTTTTTTGGGACCGCTTGTATAGGTGAGTTCGTCGGCGCACACTCATTAGGTCTTAACTTCCTAATAATTCCCTGTTCCGTTAACTCTTTAATAGTCTCCGAGATCTCTTTCTCTGCTGCGCTATTAATTTTGTATTGTCTCTGTGGGGGAGGGATGCCTCCCTGAATCACATGTTGGTACTTCAGATCAACCCTCCCGCAGTCGTTTTTGCTGCGAGAATAATAATCAGAGTATTTCCGTAAAAGTTTTTCCAGCTCCCCTTTGTTGCTTAATTCTGATTCTTTCACTATTCGTTCGATTTCTTTGTTCTGATCCACGACTCCTAGCTTCCCTATTTTTATAAGATCGCCTGCGCATAGCAAATTGTCACTTCCGAAAATCACATTTATTTTGTCTTTCCTCCAAACATTTTTGTTCCTGGAGTTTCCCTCAAAATCCTCTACTGTTATCACACCTAATAATTCATCATGTTTCTCTGATGGTTTCAACACGCTAAGGTCGGCTCCTGTATCAAGACGAAACGTGGTTTGATCATAAACTTTATACAATTTCTCATCAATTTCTTCTGTTTTCAATAAAGCGTCCTTCAGGGGAGCCACGCACCCCTATGCGCTTTGAGCTTCACTGTTTGTCTTTCGGTTTCTCTTTCTCTTAACTTTAAGTTCCTCTTGTCCTCGCAACTCCTTCCTATCATTTCCCTGCGGGCTTTCTATTCTCACTCGTCCTATTCTATTTTGGGATTTACTTCTCCCCCGCTCCGCTATTACTCGTGCCCGTTCTTCTGCATTCATCTTTTCCCATTTGTCTGGGCTGATATAACCGCCTTTTCCTCTGTCACTTTCGTTTTGATGTGTCCTCGGCCTCGACTGATCTCTAAATTTTTTCCCTCTCTCGGCCTGGTTTTTAGGATCAATTCTCTCTTCTCCTCTCCTCCATTTCTGATCAGCTTTACGATCGGGGCGCGCCGCAGATCTGCTCTCCCTTTCATTTCGATTATACGGCTCTGATCTCCTAAGCTGATCTTTAGGACGCTGTGGTTTATTATTCGATTTCTCCCTATCCGTCTGAATTATCTCCGTTTTTCGGTCATAACGGATTAACGCTTTCTCCAATTCTTCTGGAGATGTTTCTGGGCCGTACAGAAGGAATTCTTTAGCTCCTATCAGAGCATTTCTTTTAACTCCCTGGAAAATATGTTTTAAAATACCTCTTACTCCTTTCTCGGCTTCTTCTTGACAGGCTGATAATGCACCCACAGTGCGCCATCGCTCCTCAAAACCTTCCTGTTCTATTTCCTCCACATTAGTCGGGATTAATCCTTCTAGTGTTTTAGCTAATTTCCTTCCTCCTTGAATCCCAAATTCCGCTAAAATGTGAGAATCAACCGATTCCCCAGAGATTCTCATCTGTTCTCCGTAACGAACCAATTCTCGAACTTTCCCTTTTACTGTCGTATTTTTCAGTTTAGCTTTCTTTAGGAGCTTCATTTCGTGATCTCTCCTCATTAATTCCTCTAAGGTCACTTTCGATCCTCCAACGCTAAACTCAGGTTGGTTTGGGGATTGCACCTGTCTAAGGAAGGCACTTGGTCTTCTTTGACCCGGCATTCCTAAATGTAACGCATCTAAATGCCGGTTTATTTCATCAACTTCGGCTGTCCGATTAATTTCCGTATCTAACGGATCGTCTACTCCTGGGGTTATTTCTCTGAATCTTAACCTCCTAGGTACTGACAGCATTCCGCTCGGGACCGGTGTTGCGTTTCTAGGCGTTCGGTCCTCAGGACGTATTAACTCTTCGTATGCTGAGTTTTCCTCTTCATCTTCACTAAATTCACTTTCTGAACTATTACTTTCTGGCCCTGAATAAAATTCCTCGAATGTTTCATCCCCGACTCCTTTCCTAACTAATCTTTCTAGCGCGGCTTTGTTTGTTAAATCCTTCTGAGCTAATATTGCTCGTTTAGCCCTCTTGGTCAACGAAGTGTCTGCGAGGATTTCAGCCGCATCTCCTCCATTCAGCAGACTCCAGAGCTGACCGCGTGTAATACCCGGGGCATACTCGATGTTCCATTGATTTTCTCTGTCTAAATTAGTTTCGGTCTTTTTAATTTTGGAGTGCGTAGGTCTGTATAATCCTTTCCCTAATTGAAATGTCTCGAAGCTGTCACCGAGTTTTAATTTGTGAAAAGGATTTTCTACTGGATCTTTCTTTCCTCTAGATGTCGTTGTTCGCTTTAATATGGGGTAATCAGGGATCGGCTCTTCCTCCACTGACCTGGTCTGTGGAGGTGCCTGTTCCCGCTGAGCGGCGGCTCCCTGATCTGATCTCCCTTCACCTGCTGCTTGGTCCTGGTTCACTCTTTCTGTGATTGCCCTTAACACAACAGCATCGGGGTGACAGACCATCCACATTTTAGGCCACTCTGTCTGGTCTGTTTTTCTCCTTAATGCATTCACCAGGGCTGTTCCTATAGCGACATCATTAAATCCGAAAATTCCCCCCGAAATTATTGGCATTGCTACTGTGCGGTAGTTATTTTCTCTGGATAATAAACATATTTTGTCTATTATACCGTCTAACGTAAGTATCGCTATTAATTCCTCTTCAGTATCATTCCTCTGACCTTTTTCATGACCGACGGCATGTATTACTGGTTTTCCATTTGGTCCTCCTATTTTTTGTAAAATTACCTCGCCTGTTCGAAAAGGATTCTTTCTGTGTTGCGCTATTTTATAAGATTCATCTTGGAATCTCGGTCCGGCTCGCTCTGTAAGAGCGCCGGCCACTCCAGCGCCGTGATATAGAAATTTATTAGCGGGATTCACTAAAACACAAGATTCCTGCTCATCCTCTAATCGGCCCTCTCTGAGAACGATTAAGTTTTTCCCTCTTGCGAAATACACTCGATATATTTCGTCATTGCCCGGTGTGAACTGTACATCGGGAATTTCTGGACTACACCATAGTGGAGCACTGGGATCTAGAGCACTTTCTTCTCCCTCTCTCTGAGGTATAATGCTGGGGGCTATCGATCCCCTCTCGGACCCCTCACCCGCAGCATCTTCGTCTAAAGAGTCCCAACTTCTCACGGGGATATTTTTAATTTCTCCCCTGGACTCATCAAAGACTCTCACTCTCGGAAACCTATCCTTTCCTCCTTTACTTGAGTATATAAAAGGTGGAATTTCCGCTCCGTTTAGGATTCTGATATTCACCACGGAAGGGACCAACCTAATCTCTTCCCATGGTATCTGGCCTGATCCGCATTTACCTTGCGTGGAACTGACCCAGACCAGCCGTCCACCAAGATCATCCGGCGTTAATGACAGAGTGCACATTTGCGCCATTAACTCCCTCCGGATTCCCTTGGATTTAACTTCATATACTAGCACTACTCACACTCTGAGTTCTATGCTTTTACTTCAGGTCTTTTCAAGCCTGCGCGCGCGTTTACATAAATCCCTCTGGATTATCACTGTTCAACTGTAGTATGTAAGGACTTGCTACTTCTCGCTTGACTATTATCCCTGAATTTTCTACCTTTATTAATCCAGCCCCACACGTTTGGGCGCCATGTTTTGCTTGTACACCAGAATAAAGGACTAAAACATATAATTCGCAATCCTAATATCCATAAACAGTTCACAATCAACCGCTGTATAGTTACCTCGTGTCTGGATGGATATGATTGGAAGTTTCAGGTCCTGTTCCCCGGTGTCCGTCCTAGCTCAGTCAAGTTCAAACCACTTGAAGCTCGACAGGGTAGAATTCAGGTTCAGATAACTGGTTATTATTAATGAAGTACTCAGAGACTTGTTTTAAAAGTTTAACGAATCACCAATACAATGGTTTCGTTTTATTAAAAACAATAACTCATAAGTACATAACATAAAATAACAGCGAGTAAAGTCTTCACCACGAATTGTCGGCCCTGGACAATGGTCTCCCAGGCATTTTATAACCTTGCACAATAAAACCCTCCTTCTGCTAATGCCTGCGACTGCCTCCTCCTTGAAGACAGGAAGCATGACCTTTGTCACAGAGTCTGAATCAAGTATCACAAGTTCAAACAGAGAGAAAATACAAATTAAAAAAAACACTTCTAACTAGCAAGCATGTCTATTTCTATTTTCAGATATAGGGAAAATAGCGACACCTTCTACGAGCCCTGCTTAAGCATCTATACCTTAAACCGCAATGTAACACCTCTAGCAAGTGTTATCTGATTCAAAGTAACGGTTCAGCTAGAAGTTCCATCTCGCACCCACGTTGCGAAATGCATCCCCTCGCTCTTAACCGCTCTTTTACAAAATAAGCGAAGCAACTACATAGCAGATACAAACCACAGAGCGCTCAGCATCTTTGCCCCTAAAATGAGATATACCCTCGAACACTTTTCTGACATTTACCCTTTTAACACAGAAGATTGAAAATCCATTTTCTCTAAATCACTCATTAACATTTGTAATTCCTTTGAAAAACCCTGTAATTCCATCACTTCTTTTATTAACTTTGCAACCCTTTTATTCATCGTTTCTTGTTTCCGTATCAGCTCCAGAATTGCGTTCATCTTGAAGATGATCTTTGGATCCCCCAGCTCTCTCCTGGGCACACCTGCGACGTTCCTTCTTCTTCTGTTTCTTGATCTCTTTACTCCAGTCTCGTTGCACTCCTTGAACTAAGAAATCGCTAAAATCAATTTCTATGTTATCTGACTGATTTGTATAGGTTCTGTTAGAGGATCGATCAGGGAATCGCATATTAGGCCAATGAGGATTTAATTCTACAAGTTCCTTGACTGTTTTGGGGAGAGGCCATTCAGTGACTACCCAAACCTTTGAGTTTTCCATCTTGACTCCGCGATAGCTTACAATATACCCCAGAAACAATGTTTTAGAAATATGAAACTCACATTTCTCTAACTTGGCGTAAAGTCGGTGCTGTTGTAGGTGTGGTTATAGACACTCCAACAGATCAGGTTATAGGCACTCCTAAGGTTGAGTTTGGTGCAAATTCGGGCTTCACGTAACTCTTCCAGGGCTGAGGGTACCAAGGGTAGAGGGTAACGATACTTGACCATGACATTATTCAAACCCCGATAGTAAATACAAGGATGAAGTCCACCGTCCTTCTTTTCAGCAAAGAAGAATCCAGCGGCGGCGGGTGATGTAGATGGTTAGATGTAACCTGAGGCAAGGGCTTCTTCAATGTAAGTTTCCATGGCCTGAGTCTCTGGGCGTGATGTGGGTAAATCTTGATTTTGGGTGGAGACATATTGGGTAGTAAATCAATGGCACAGTCCCACGGTCGATGTGGGGGCAGCTGAGTGGCTTTAGACTTGCTGAACACTTCAGAGAATTCGCCGTAGTCTGGGGGTAACGTGGTCTGGTGGATAGACAGGAGAAAGACAGGGTGTTCATAAGGTGATTTCTTAGACAATGAGCTGACCATTGGGGGAGTTCACCACGGTTCCAGAGGATAATGGGGTCATGGATGGCCAGCCATGTGTGACCAAGAATGACCTTGTATTTGCATGACTGGACCACATAAAAGGTGATGGTTTCTTTATGGAAGAGTCCAACGTGAAAAGTAATGGGTTGAGTGATAGCTGTAATTCCAGAGCTAATGGGACCGTTGTCGATGGTTGTTATGTTGATGGCAGGGACACAGGGAGAAGTGGGGATCTTAAGCTTGTCGGATAATTCCTGGTTGATGACATTCACTGCAGATCCAGAATCCACTAGTGCTGAAACACATTGAATGGCAGTATCAAAAACCAGTTCACAATTCAGCAAAAAACTATGTCTGGAAGAGGTAGGAAGCTTGATCGTACTCACACTGTGTGAGGACATAGAGGATTTCTTGGGTTTATGTGTACAGGTGGCATTACGATGATTCTCCTCTCCACAGTAATAACACAGATTTTCCTGCTGGCGACGATCTCTTTCCTCAGTAGAAAGACGAGTTGGAGCGATTTGCATAGGCTCATGTGAGTCGAGGCACGTCTGGGCTTGTTCTAGGCCGTCTGACATTGATCTGCGGGTACGTGGGCTGTTGCGCATCAGATTATCGATCTTGATTGCAAGAGTGATGAATTTATTATAGGATAAATATACAGCTTTACATGCCAGCTCTGCTTGTAACTTAACATTCAGTCCTTTCTTAAACACTGCCTTGAGAGCAACATCGTTCCACACGCTTTGAGCAGCAAGCGTTCTAAATTCAATCGTGTAGTCAGCCTCGGTGCGAGTTCCCTGTCCCATTGTGATACTTGTGATGGAGCCATAGGCAACGAGATGGAGATGGTGTAAGATCCATGTGCAAAAGGTTTAATAGCATTCAGCAAACAAATCCAAATCACCAGGCTGTATCGTTGTGGATGAGACAGGCAGGTTTCAAACACACAAGAAGTCAGTCCAACCAAGGAAAGAAAACAGAAATGGTAATCCAAAAGGTAGTAGTTGAACAAGGCAGGCACAATGGTCATAACAATAGGGCAACACAATGAAGAAATAAACGCTCGGTAAGGCAGTGAGAACCGGCAATAGTTCGCAGTGAGCAACGGGAATAGCATGGTTCAATAGGGTACCAAACAGGAAGTAATCAACAAAGAAACCGACAGTCGGTATTTGGGAGAAGGCTCCCTCTGGTGGCCAGATGGATGGTTACCAGCCCCGTCCATTACAATACTTTCCAAAATGGCGGCATGCTGTGGCAGATGGGCTGAGGAGGAGAACAATTGTTTAATAAAGTTATTTTTATCTTCTTTACACACAAAAAGTATTCTCGTAGCTTTGTAAAATTACAGTTGAACCACTGATGTCACATGGAGTATTTTACTGATGTCCTTGCTACATTTCTGGGCCTGGGAACATTTCAGTTCTGTTACTGCCTATGGAGAGTCAGAGAGCTCTCAGATATCATCAAAAATATCTTAATTTGTGTTCCGAAGATGAACAAAGATCTTACGGGTTTACACTTGTATGTCAGAATTAATGTCAGAATTTTCATTTTTGGGTGAGCTATCCCTTTTAATAGATGTCCTTAAATTGATTTAAATTGGGGAACCCCTGAAGAATACTGCTCAAAGGATCAGTGTTCCAGTAAGAAGACTGAGACACTACAAAAAACAAAATAATGCAAAACCCTGGTCATCTTCACTGTGGGACGAGAGACTATATTCAGTGGACCTAAAGTCAGTTTTATCATGTTTTGGAGGAGCAGCTGAGAAGAATCAATGTTGTCTCTGCTTCCCATGTTTGGAACAAGATAGGTAGGTATCCAGAATTTCCAGATACTAGAGCCTGTTCTTGCTTTAAAGGGAACTCAGCAGGTAGGCCGAATGACAAGTGCTGAATGAAGCTTTAATGTGACAGTGTTTTGCACCATCAGGAAATTTTGTACTCCCCATGTTAATTTTCCCTCATAGAGTTTTAATAGGGGCACCATCAGGATCTATTAAAAGAGTGTCAGATTCTGGAAGGACTGACAGAAGCCTGTTTGTGGAATTGCTACATGACTTCACACAAGCCACACAAACGAAAGGAGATATCTCAGTCAGAGTTTGATTTCTTGTATTGTTGACATCTGTGTTTTGTACTCTTCCCAAGATTTATAAAAGTTTAATTGATCCTTGCACAGACTAATTCTATTTTATCTCATTTATCACAATATGTTGATTTCTTCATTAAGTCATATGTTCATTAGTTACCATATTATATTAGAGATTCTACTGTTCCCCTTTCAGTCGGTCACTCCGAGTCACGTCGGATGACCGACGAAATTGGGATCTCGCCAGAGAGACCAATCCACTTCGAGTGTAACTAAACGAGCCAATGGACATTGGCATGCGATTATTGCATCCAGCTGCCGCTGATCACAGCGTGAGCATAAGAGGCAGCTGATGCACCGCATCAATTATCCTTTCGCTTCGGAGCCGAGCGGTAGTGGTTAAAGCTACTGCTCTCCCTTCCAAGAGAGTGTTCTGCGAGCGAGTGCGGGCGTTACGGCGCGGCAGCGGTGGTCACGGTGTCCGGGAGAGAAAGATCGTCTTCCTGCTGACAGCCACACTAGGAGTGTGCGGTGGCCAGCTCCCCTGCGTGCTTCAGCACTAAAAGAGCATTTCTCTGAAAGAGCAATTTCTCTAAAAGAGCAACACGGGTGATCGCGTCTTTTTAAAGATGTCTTTTCACCCGTGCGTTTCTGGGTGTGGTCGTTTCCTGGCGCCTCAGGACGGTCACGATCGCTTCCTCACGTGTCTGGGCATTCAGCACGCTGAGGTGGCTTTCGTGGATGGTTCATGTTCTTCTTGCGGGGACATGACCATCTCGGAGTGCGACTCTGCTATGTCAAACATGGCAGAGTCCCTCTGCCTGCCGTGATCCGGCGTGCACACTGGATCCGGTGGAGTTAGAGGTGATTTGAGGATTACGGTGAGGGCTTCCCCAAGTGGAGCTCCTCACCCCTCAAGCACTCCGCAGCCGGTGGAGCTGCCGAAGGAGCGCGCTGGCCACGCGTTTCCTTCGGTGCCCCCTCTGACAACCAGATGTCGATCACCGCATCGGAGGGCGGGCCCTCTCTCTCCGGGGATGACGACCCGGCTGCGTTGCCCCCTTCGGGTGTGGTAGCGTTGTCCGTGCCAGACCCAGAGATGACGGCTATGCTTTCCCGGGCCGCCGAGAATGTCGGGCTCGTGTGGAATCCTAAAAAGCCACCGTGTCCCGATCCTTCGAGGCTGGGCGAGTGGTTCCTCGGTGGGGGTGGCGCTGGTTCTCAGCGCCCCCCTCCGGTGCCATTCTTTCCGGAAGTGCATGAGGAGCTGACAAGATTGTGGAGGGCACCTTTCACTGCCCGAAACACATCTTGTAGTTCTTCCGCTCTCACCACCCTCGATGGTGGAGCCGCTTTGGGGTATGCGGGCATCCCCTCGGTGGAACGGTCTGTGGCCATGCAACTGTGTCCAACAGCCGCTTCCACCCTGCGGGGTGATCCGTGTCTCCCCTCACGGGCCTCTAAGTATTCGTCAGGTCTAACTGGCAGTGCTTGTAGAGCCTGTGGGGAGGCGGCTTCCGCCCTCCACGCTATGGCGTTGCTGCAGGTCCACCAGGCCAAAGCACTGAAAGACCTGCACGAGGGTGGTCACGACCTGGCGGTTCTACATGAGCTGCGTGCTGCGACGGACCTCGCGCTATGAGTGACGAAGGTGACCGCACAGTCTCTGGGTTGTGCGATGTCCAGGAGCGCCATCTCTGGCTGTGTCTCGCTGACATGACGGGGCAGGAGAAGGTACTCCCGTGTCACAGACCGGCCCTTTCGGCGACGCTGTCGAGAGCTTTGCCCAGCAGTTCTCGGCAGCCCAGAAGCAGACTGAGGCAAACACATCATGCGCCGGAGGAAACCTGCTGCTTCCACCCCGGCTGCAGCCACTCAGCCTGCTCGTCGCCGTGGGCGCCCCCTGCGGCCGTCCCCGCTCCCGCGCAGCCGCAGCAGCCTTCACCAGGCAGCGTCGTGGAGCCGGTCGCAGGCAGGACGCCCAGCCCGTCCAGGCCCCCGCCAAACCTGGCGGCAAGCGCAAGTGCAAGAGGCCCTGGGACGGTCGACCCAGAGATGGAGGAGACTGCTCATCGGGAGATGGTGACTGCACCACTCCCTCCCCCGGAGGAGGGCCGGGTGGAGTATCTTTTGTTCATTTGTTCCGCCGCTGGCCCAGCAGCCAGCGGTACCCAAAACATCAGTAAAGAGCGGTCTCCTCAATCTCCGGGTCTCAAGAGGAGGAGAGTGGTGATCCGTGCATCACAGGATCACTTCCCTCCTCCTCTCTCGCCAGCAGGCAGCGGGTGGTTGCCCAAGAGCACCCCTCCTGCCCATTCGTGGAACCAGGTAAGGGCCGTAGGACTCCAGTCCCCGCTTCAAGTCGTCAAACGCCGGGCTGTCACAAGCCTCAAGCCGGGTTCCTGTGTCTCCTCCCACGCGAGGAGAAATCAGGTGAGTGCTACACTACACACCCAGACCCCGCCCCCTGCCGTCACAGGCCAGGCCGTCACAGGCCCTGGGGCCGGTCCCTGTGTTCCACCTTGCTGCCCCACCGCGGGCATGTCGGTGGGCCCGTTGGCCCCGCTGGTGCGGTCTCTCGGAGCCTGGTTAGCGCTCCCCAGCCCGTCCCGGTGGCTCCTGCGGACCATCAGACTCGGCTATGCGATTCAGTTCGCCCGGCGTCCCCCCCAAGTTCAGGGGCATCCGGTTCACTTCAGTCAAAGCCGTCGATGCCCCTGTCTTGCTCGCGGAGATTGCAGTCCTACTGGCGAAGGATGCAATAGAGCCGGTCCCTCCAGCCGATATGAGGTCGGGGTTTTACAGCCCTTACTTCATTGTGCCCAAGAAAAGCGGTGGGTTACGACCGATCTTGGATCTGCGAGTTTTGAACCGTGCACTTCACAAGATGCCGTTCAAGATGTTGACGCAGAAACGCATTCTTGGATGCGTCCGTCCCCTAGATTGGTTTGCAGCAATCGACCTGAAGGACGCGTACTTTCATGTTTCGATTCTCCCGCGAGACAGGCCATTCCTGCGATTCGCGTTCGACGGTCGGGCATATCAGTACAAGGTCCTGCCCTTCCGGCTGTCCCTTTTCGCCTCGTGTCTTCACCAAAGTCGCAGAGGCGGCCCCTTGTTCCCCTGAGACAACGGGGTGTGCGCATTCTCAACTACCTCGACGACTGGCTCATAATTGCACAGTCTCGAGAGCTGTTGTGCGCACACAGGGACCTGGTGCTCAGGCACCTCAGCCAGTTGGGCCTTCGGGTCAATTGGGAAAAGAGCAAACTCGTGCCAACGCAGAGGATCTCTTTTCTCGGCATGGAGTTGGATTCGGTCAACCAGACAGCACGCCTCACCCAGGAACGTGCTCAGTCGGTGCTGAACTGCCTCAAGACTTTATCAGGCAGGACAGCGGTCCCACTGAAACTCTTTCAGAGGCTCCTGGGGCATATGGCTGCAGCTGCGGCCATAGTTCCGCTCGGTCTGCTCCATATGAGACCGCTTCAGCACTGGCTCCATGGCCGAATCCCGAGGTGGGCGTGGAAACGCGGTACTCACCGGGTTCAGATTACACCGGCCTGCCGCAAGACCTTCAGCCCGTGGTCAGATCCCTCGTTCCTTCGGGCAGGAGTGCCCCTGGAGCAGGTATCCAGGCATGCTGTGGTATTCACGGATGCCTCGGCCACCGGCTGGGGTGCCACGTACAACGGGCACGCAGTATCAGGGGTTGGACGGGCCCCCTTCTGCGTTGGCATATCAATTGCCTCGAGTTGCTGGCAGTACGCCTTGCCCTGTGCCGCCTCAGAGGGCGCCTTTGGGGCAAGGACGTTCTGGTCCGTACGGACAACACTGCGACCGTTGCCTATATCAACCGGCAAGGCGGTTTGCGCTCCCGTCGCATGTCGCAACTCGCCCGCCACCTCCTCCTCTGGAGTCAGAAGCATCTGAGGTCCCTTCGTGCCATCCACATCCCAGGAGTGTTCAATCAGGCGGCCGACGAGCTGTCTCGAGCGGCACTTCCTGGGGAGTGGAGACTCCATCCCCAGGCGGTCCAGCTGATTTGGAGTCGGTTCGGAGTTGCTCAGGTAGACCTGTTTGCATCTCCAGAAACCACCCACTGCCAGTGGTTCTACTCCCTGTCCGAGGCAACGCTCGGCACGGATGCACTGGCACACAGCTGGCCCCAGGGCTTGCGCAAGTATGCGTTTCCCCCAGTGAGCCTGCTAGCACAGACATTGTGCAAGATCAGGGAGGACGAGGAGCAGGTCCTGTTAGTGGCTCCATATTGGCCCAACAGGACCTGGTTCCCGGAACTCATGCTCCTCGCGACAGCCCCTCCCTGGCCGATTCCTCTGAGGAAGGATCTGCTTTCTCAGAGACGGGGCACCCTCTGGCACCCGCGTCCAGACTTGTGGAAACTTCATGTGTGGTCCCTGGACGGGACGCGGAGGTTCTAGGTGACCTGCCCCAGGAGGTAGCGCTCACTATCGCTTCAGCACGAGCACCGTCCACAAGACGGGCCTATGCGCTGAAGTGGAACCTGTTCGTCGAATGGTGTTCCTCTTACCAGGAGGACCCCCGGAGATGTTCGATCAGAGCCGTGCTTTCCTTTTTGCAACAAGGGTTGGAGCGTAGGCTGTCCCCCTCCACCCTTAAGGTATATGTTGCTGCTATTTCTGCCCACCACGACCCCATAGAGGGGAGGTCGGTGGGGAAGCACGATCTGGTCGTCAGGTTTCTTAGGGGGGCCAGGAGGTTAAATCCTCCGAGGCCTCCCTCCCTTCCTCTTGGGATTTGGCTTTGGCGCTAAGAGCCCTACAAACTGCCCCCTTTGAGCCATTGCAGTCAGTCGAGTTGAAGTTTCTTTCTATGAAAACCCTACTCCTGACTGCATTGGCCTCAATCAAGAGGGTGGGGGACCTGCAGGCATTTTCGGTCGACGAATCGTGCCTTGAGTTTGGGCCGGCTGACTCCAGTGCAACACTGAGGCCCCGGCCCGGCTATGTGCCCAAGGTTCCTACCACGCCCTTCAGGGACCAGGTAGTGAGCCTGCAAGCGCTGCCCCTGGAGGAGGCAGACCCAGCCCTAGCTTTGCTCTGTCCTGTACGCGCACTGCGTCAGTACGTGGATAGAACTCAGAGCTTCAGGACCTCAGAACAGCTCTTTGTCTGTTACGGAGGACAGCAGAAGGGGAAGGCTGTCTCCAAGCAGAGGATGGCCCACTGGATAGTGGATGCCATCACCTTGGCCTACGAAGCACAAGGTGTGCCCTGCCCGCTCAGGTTGCGTGCTCACTCCACTAGGGGTGTCGCATCGTCCTGGGCGCTGGCTCGTGGTGCCTCGCTAGCAGACATCTGTAGAGCTGCGGGTTGGGCGACTCCCAACACGTTCGCTAGGTTTTATAGCCTACGTGTCGAACCGGTTTCCTCCTGTGTTCTCACCTCAAACGGGTAGTGGCACTGAGAGGGCCGGCTCAGAGTCGGCTTGCGGCGTCCTTACGCCTAATTCTCCAGAGAGTTCCTTAACCAGGCAAACCCTGTTGAGTCCTCCAGCACTCCGGCGTCCGGACACGGCGGAGCGTCCGGCGCCAGGCCTTCAGCCAATGAATTCTTGAAAACTGGTGCGAGGCTAGTGCCCATATGAGAGACCCTGTCGGGATCCCATATGTGTATTCTACGGTATTCTTATTAGAGCCGTGTTTCCCCTGGCGGACCACGTTCTGCCATCTCTAAAGATGCAGCCTGAGCCATCTCAGAGACTTCCATGTGCAAAAGGGCCCTCTGGGTTACTTCACATGTTTGAATGTCACTTAAACCCCCTTTGGGAGGAGGTGACTCCGCAGTGTGCCTCTTCCAAGTGGAAGGGCACGCTTCCCAGTGTTATCCTAGTCCTACTGTTTGGGTTGCTCAAGGAACACCAGTAGTTGACCTTCTCTGTGTAGAGCCCGGTCCTATCGTCTGCCTTATAGGAAGGGTCAGGAGCCCTACACAGGGCACTGGAAGGGGCAGCTCCTGTGGCGCTTTGGTAGGGATCCCAATTTCGTCGGTCATCCGACGTGACTCGGAGTGACCGACTGAAAGGGGAACGTCTCGGTTACGTATGTAACCCTCGTTCCCTGAAGGAGGGAACGGAGACGTCACGTCCCGTCGCCACAGTCGCTGTACCACCGCTGAGCTGCCGGGTCGCCGGCTCGGCTCCTCAGCGAAAACATAATTGATGCGGTGCATCAGCTGCCTCTTATGCTCACGCTGTGATCAGCGGCAGCTGGATGCAATAATCGCATGCCAATGTCCATTGGCTCGTTTAGTTACACTCGAAGTGGATTGGTCTCTCTGGCGAGATCCCAATTTCGTCGGTCATCCGACGTGACGTCTCCGTTCCCTCCTTCAGGGAACGAGGGTTACATACGTAACCGAGACGTTTTCATTAATAATTACATGATTTACATTAAATTTCTGAATTACATGATTTACCTGTGATGCAGAGAGAGTAAATGATAAATGTCAGAGATCAGTTTTAGAAGAAAGAATAAATTTATCAAATAAAAGTGTAAAATTATTAATTCAATAAAAGAATAAAGTAAATATGAAAACTGTAATAGGAAATAAGTTTAAATTTAAATCAACAATTTATAACAAGTGCAAAGTATTACAAAGTAGTGTATCTAATAAATAAAGTAGTGAAAGTCAGAAGAAAACCTCAAAAGAAGTAAGATATCTGTAGAATGCAAGAAGAGAAGAAAAGCAAAAGAAGCAGAAAAGGTGAGAAGGATTAAGGAGTAAAGAGGTAAAGGAAAGAGTGAAAAAGAAGTTAAGAATCAGAGTAGGCACAAGGAATATGCTGGAAAACTGCATCCTCCCAAACTGGTGTTTATGTCTAATAAGAAAAGGTCAAATAGACTTATCCATTATGTTGTTGTTGTATCGACTATAGGTCAGGTTAGGCTAGGTCATCATGACCAGTCAAATGTTGCAGTTAAAAATAGATGTGTGGTTAGACATGGTTTCCAAGCTTTTAGAACAAATATAGCAAAATAAGCACTTTTAGATATTTTATTTTACATATTACAAACAACACAGTCTCTAGAAAAGAACATCTATTACCGTTAATAACTAATTCTGAGAAACATTATAACTCAGGCAGTAGTTTAAAATGTCCAATATCTAACAAAACACCAGTAAAGAAGTTATAACTTTTAAACATATATAAAATATTTTTGGAGAATACTACAAATATTACATAAGAACATACAAATGAGTAACAGTATTTGAATATGAAAAATATGATGATGATCATTATAAGAAGCCTAAATCAATAAGTAATAAATCTTAAATGAATAAATGGATATGAAAATCAAGGAAAATATAACAACATTGATTATTTGGATACATCAACCTGATACTTTTTTTTGTCAAAAGCTGGGCTTGAACCCAGGTCTCTAGTGTGGTTGTAGAGAGATTTACCACTGAGCCACAGAAGTGGTAATGTTGTATTCAAACGAAACATCTGAGGTAGTATCCCAGGAAATGTAGATTTATTAAAAAAGTTCTTCTCCACAGAGGAATTAACCACCGTAAAAAAAAAACAATGAAAAAAACAGAGAACAAAAACAACCAGGACTCAACTCAGGAAACCTTACTTGGGGTAGCTTGGGAGGACTTGGCGAGACCCAGCAGGAAACACAGGGTAAAGACTCAAAAACCGAGTGAGGAACAAGGGGAAAATACACAACTTAAATATACTTGGGGAAACAAGGCACAGGTGACCTGGATAACACTAACAAGGACACACAAGAAAGAACTAAGGCTAAGGGGAACACAGGGGGCCTCTAGACTCTAGAGGCACGGAGACACACTACAGGAGGTACAGAATGCTGACATCTTTGTTATTAAATTTGGATATAACGAGCTTGTATACCAAGATTTCACATGAGAATGTGTCACAGAATACCAGGGAAACAAAAATAGATCCAAGTGCAGTGTTTAATTGTGATCAAAAAATAAGAATATAAAAACAAAACAACAGGCAAAAGGTAATCCAAACACAGAGTAACAATAAACACAACGTAACAGTTACAATATTGCAGCAACAAAAGACTAAGTGAGTGTGGTATAAACAGTGATGAGTTAATGAGTTAATGACCTACAGCTGTTGATCCTCAGAACAGAAAGACAGGACGAAGGACCATGGGAAATAGAGTTCATGACATGAAACAGTGAACAGGGAAAGTGCCATCAAGTGGCCAATCCAGAGCACAGCAACCAGACACTGTGACATTACCCCTCCTTAAAGGAGCGGATTCCAGACGCTCCACCAGAAAATTAAAAAGTTCAGGAGGGAGGTGTAAAGGAGGTGGACCAGGGGGAGAGACGGTGGGCCAGGTTCATGTAATGGAAGAGGACACAGAAACAGAGGCAGAGCAAGAGGCCAGGGTGCAGCCAGCAGGGCAGGTGGCCAGGGCAGAGCCGGCAGAGCGGGTGGCCAGGGCAGAGCCGGCAGAGCGGGTGGCCAGGGCAGAGCCGGCAGAGCGGGTGGCCAGGGCAGAGCCGGCAGAGCGGGTGGCCAGGGCGGAGCCGGCAAAGCAGGAGGCCAGGGCGGAGCCGACAGGGCTAGAAGCTTGGGTGGTGCCAGTAGGGCGAGGAGCTTGGTTGAGTCCAACAGGGTTAGGGGCTTGGGTGGCGTCAAGATGGCCTCCGGGCCAACAGCAAGTTCATGAGCGGACTCTGAGTGCGCCCGGACTGGAGCGGGTTCATGACTGGACTCTGAAGGCTCCCGGATTGGAGCGGATTCATGAGTGGATTCTGAAGGCTCCTGGACTGGAGTGAGTTCTTGAGTGGACTCTGAAGGCTCCCGGACTGGAGCAGGTTCTGGAGGGGACTCTGAACTCTCCTTGATCGAAGCAGGCTCTGGAGTGGATTCTGAGAACTCCTCGACTGGAGTGGGCTCTGGAGTGAACTCTGATCTCTCCTGGATCAGAGAGGGCTCTGGAGTGGATTCTGAGAACTCCTCGACTGGAGTGGGCTCTGAGGTGGACTCTGACAACTCACAGACTGGAGTGGATTCTGGAGTGGACTGTGATTGCTCCTGGACTGGAGTGGGCTCTGAGGTGGACTCTGAGGATTCATGGACTGGAGTAAACTCTGGAGTAGATTCAGAGAACTCCTGAACTGGAGTGAATTCTGAAGTGAACTCTGAAGACTCACAGACTGAAATAGGCTCTGGAATGGACTCTGAAGACTCACGGACTGGAGAGGATTCTGGAGTGGACTCTGTGGACTCACTGACTGGAACGGACTCTGAAGTGGACTCCAAGAACTGCTCGACTGCAGCAGACTCTATAGTGGACTCTAACTGCTCCTGGACTGGAGCGGGCCCTGAGGTGGATTCTAACCGCTCCATGACTAGAGCGGTTTCTGTGGCAATCTCTGGGACCACCCACATCGGGTCCTCCAGGACCACTGTACTACAGACTACCAATGTCGGATCCTCCAGGACCACCAGACTTGAGACCACCAGATTCAGGTCCTCAAGGACCACTGGACTTGAGACCACTGGAGTTGGGTCCTCCAGGATCACCTGTCTTGAGACCACCAGAGTCAGGTCCTCCAGGACCACCGGACTTGAGACCACCAGAGCTGGGTCTTCCAGGGCCACCGGATTTGATACCACCGAAGTCGGGTCCTCCAGGACCCCCGGACTCAGGACCACCAGAGTCGGGTCCTCCAGGGCCCCCGGACTTGTGACCACCAGAGTCAGGTCCTCCAGGACCACCGGACTTGGTACCACTGGAGTTGGGTCCTCCAGGACCACCGGACTTGAGACCACCAGAGTTAGGTCCTCCAGGACCACTGGACTTGAGACCACCAGAGTCGGGTCCTCCAGGATCACCGGACGTGAGACCACCAGAGCCGGGTCTTCCTTTGTCATGTCTTTGTGTTCTG
Organism: Spinibarbus caldwelli; assembly: GCA_039654775.1. Taxonomy (NCBI): domain Eukaryota; kingdom Metazoa; phylum Chordata; class Actinopteri; order Cypriniformes; family Cyprinidae; genus Spinibarbus; species Spinibarbus caldwelli. The sequence goes on from CM077236.1 coordinate 12,525,604, forward strand.
ATGATCAACAGCTGTAGGTCATTAACTCATTAACTCATCACTATTTATACCACGCTCACTTAGTCTTTAGTTGCTGCAGTATTGTACCCGTTACGTTGTGTTTTCTGTTACTCTGTGTTTGGATTACCTTTTGCCTGTTGTTTTGTTTTTGTATTCTTATTTTTTGATCACAATTAAACACTGCACTTGGATATATTTTTGTTTCCCTGGTATTCTGTGACAGAATACTGCAGACACCTTCTAGATCCAGCAGTTTGTTTTTTCTTTAATTGGACTATGGATCTCCAGATTACCCCTCCTGCCACAAGGAATACTTGAGGTGCCTACTGTGACACTGACTGTTGTGGAAAATTCAACGTCATTTGTATGTATTTCCCTTTCCCTGATGTTTAAAATCACACATCACATCAACCTTAATAAATTACACAAAGTTTTGGTCAAAGAAATTGGCCAGAGAAGTTCAACATCAATGATTAAGGCCTCTGAAAAATATTTATAACAAAAGGAAAAGTATTAAGACATGAAACATTTTAAATAAAGAAAATTGTTTTACCAAATTCAAGATTGAGGATGATTCTCATAAAACTACATTTTCTGCAAGCTTTTTTCAAGAAAAATGAAAACATTGTTTTTAATTTTAATAATAATTCAAAATTGATGTATACAGTGCAACAGCAAAATCTGTGAGAAAAAAAAAGTTACATTTGTTTAGAGCATTTTCTATACATATCAATGTATACCAATAACTACAAGTCAAGCTGTACCAAGCAGGACCACACGGAGACGCCAACAGACTACTATCCCAGTCGCCTTAACGTTATATACACGGATCTGTATTCAGAATTATTAAACAGGGCAAAACACAAATTAAAAAAAAAAAAAAGTCAATAAAAATATTCTGAATTTGTCGAATGTGGTGATCTGAAGCCAGCTTAACATGACCAGAACAGTTCCTCTGTCAGAGTGAATGTTGATGCATACACCACTGTCCATAGCAAACTCCTATAAAAACACGCTTCTTCAGCGAGTGTCCATTATAAAACACTTGCCAGACATGCGATCACACTGAAATGTGCTCATAAAGCTAACAGAGAACGCACATACACGGTTTGTTTATTTGCACACTAATAATAACGGACTCATGCGCGTCTAACAATGTAAGTTACGATTCATGTATGTCACTGACCGTAATCGCTTTTCCTCCATTACAATCGTCATCCATCAAAACTTGATTGGTAAGATACTGGTTTGCTTTATTCAGCCTATACAGACTAGTCCTGACTTCATATTTCTTCTTATTAGAGGTATGTTTGTTCCGACCAATCGCTGCACAATTTAAGGTCACGCATGATGACGAAAGCACGTTAGTGCTAGCCCTCCCGGAACCCACAGAGATTGCATTGCAGTGCCTGCAGTTTGAAAAGAAAAAAAAAAAAATTCTTTGTATGGAAGTCTATGGGAACACTCGAGGCGATTCTCATGCCATTTCGGAAGGCTGCATCCTCCGATTCGCGAGTCATAAGCACATTGCAACAATTTACGCTCAACTAAGAATAATGGTCAAACTTATAACTGTTAATATTCTAAAATGAGATCTTCTTTATGACGTATGCAGCCTACAAATGCGACCTCCGAAGGATGCAGCCTTCCGTTTGAGAAACGGCCTCAGTCTGACAGAAATCGCCCAAAAAGGGGCGGTACTACACAGAACGTGACTCGACGCTGATTGGACTATATTTCCAGAGGCAGAACAAACAGTCTAGAAGAGTGAAAGCTCGCATAACACTGTGATTGAATGTGAAAGAAAAAATCCCTCCCTTTTGCGCTTTGGTGGTGCGTCGCCCGATCGCCCTAATGGAGAAACCGCCCCTGCTATTATCTATACAATCCTTCTACTAGTCTATAACCAGACCGAAAAAAGAGCTAGCTCTGGCCCTGGTCACACAATTCCCATGCCTTAGAGATTCAGAGGGCAGTGGATACGTGAGTATGCCCTGCAGTTGTCAGAACTATGGTCACTTTCACACTGCAGTAGAATTTTTGGATAACACAAAGAAGATATACTGAAGACATTTTTGGGTAAAAAGTCCCTTTAACATATTCATGTTGATGTTTTAGGGCATACGGTATACACCAGGGCGATACCGCCATCCAGCCACAGGGTTTTTGGAGGAACGACTCAGAATATCAGAAAGCACCTCCACAGTCACAGTTCAGCATCACAGACCACAAATGAGCGCCAAGCTACTGTGACTGATCGCATCATATTATTGCCAGGTAAGAAAAAAACAGAAGATGTGGAAACCTTATTAGCTTTCTTGATCTTTCTATTTTCTTACTACTTCTTCCTTTATTCCTTAAATACAAATTGTGCTGTGATCAAAACAGTTAATTATGAAACTCTCCAAAGAATCCACATATTTTGTTCCCTTATTTTATTTTATCAAGAGCAGGCACGTGCACACATAGACATCAAAGGGGGCTGCCCTTTTTCTTCCTCGAGAGAAAGTGCCCATTTTTCTGGGCTTATTTTTTTATTATTATTATTATTATTTATTATAAATGAATATATGTATATACGTGCGTGTTTCTGTTTGTGCACAGGTTTCCCTGTCAAACAAATAAAAAATCAAAATATCAGGTCAGGGCAGGAAATGTTGAGACTTTCTCCCCTCTGCATCGCCGCGCAGCACAGCAGTGTAGCACACATTGATCAGCACATCACATCACAGACAGGCAGAGAGCCTCTTGGTGTGGAGGTGAGTGGTGATGAACAAAAGACTAAGCTACCTGTGCCTCAAATTTACAGCTAATTATCCATAAGGCAAATATAGTTAATTTGTCTTGCTAATATCCATGACTCATGAGAGTTACCATGTAAGTTAGCTAAAGTTTAGCTAAGGCAATAGGAAGTCTAGTAGGTTAGACCAGTGCGTGTTCTTTCACTGCATGATTCAGTTTATTAAAATGCATTTCGAATGATCACAAAATTCAAGATATGGGGGCAAAAATATATTTATATCATTTCATCAGGGATGTGATCAGATAGAGACAAAAAAGAAGGAAAATCTGACTACGTCCCAAGCCACGCCCACAAGCCACGCCCCCGGAACTTATTTTTAAAAATATATATTTTAGCACATTAAAATATATATATTACATTGTAATAATACATACTATTGTCCTGTAAAAAAATAAAAAGCAGCATTTAATAATCTCGATAAAAATGTAATATATTATATTATAATAAAGTACTATAATATATTATAATAAAATATATTGTTTTTATTATTAAAGTACCTGCCAAAAGTTTGGAAACATTATAATTATTAATGATTTTGAAATAAATATCTTCTGCTCATCAAGGCTGAATTTATAAGTAAAAAACAGTATTATTGTGAAATACTACAAATAAAAAAAAAAGTTTTCAATTTTAATATAATACAAAATGTAATGTTATTCCTGTGAGGCAAAGCAGAATTTTCTTCATCATTACTTCAGTTTTCAGTGTCACATGATCTTTTAGAAATCATTACAATTTATTTGACCATCAAGAAACATTTCTGATTATTATCAATGTTGAAAACAATTTTGCTGCTTCATATATTTTGTGGAAATGGTGATACACTTTATTTTTCAGGATTTTTTGATGAACAGCTTAATGAACAGCATTTATTTGCATTTATCAAATATATTAATTAAATTTGTTAATGCATTTATTATAAATAATTTTAAATGTCTTCACTCACTATTTATAGGCATGTGATCAGCTAGAGCAGGGATAGGCAATCCGCAGCTCTTTCATCCCTCTACGGTGGCTCCCTGTAGCGTGGGTGTACAATACGTGGGGGAGGTGTCCCTCCGACTTTTAATAAAACCTAAACTCTAACCCTGCACCTTTTCTCGTTCAAGTGTGTTAAAGTAGAGATTTTCAAGGGCCAATGTGAATAAATCTAGATTTAAATTAAAATAGAAAGATAGTCGTGTCGTTTTGGATTAGTTTTATTCGTATCCAAAGCGATGTGAACATCACGGAATGCTGAACACTCTCATGCGCTGCATGTTTCATTCATACTCGAAGCCGGAGGGTGCTCTCGCGCAGAATGTCCAAAAGGACTCATATGAGAAGTAATAATAATAAATCCCTAATATGGACGAAGGCATCCCGCTATCGCAGTTGCTAAGCTGAATAACAAGCATAAACCTTAACTGATGAAACGTGAAGACAATATGGTTTGTCTGTGTTTTTCAAGTCTTCTCCAGGTAATAAATATGAATAATACAGTGGTAATTGACAGAATTAATTACAGTACAGAAGCTATAGAATGTATTTTCTGCCTTATTCTGTGATAAAAATGGAAAAAGTTTTTGTAGTATATATACTGATGATACAATCCATAAAATTGTCATTAGTAAAATATATATCAAAACTATTCTAGAAGACAAATTATTGGTTATTGTTCAACAGTGTATTTTATTTCTTAGCCAATTAAAAGTAAGAGAAGTTTTTTTTTTTTGTTGTTTGTTTTTTTTTTTATTTGATTTTTGTCAATTACACATACATAAATAAATATTATAATTATAATTACATTTGACATTTCTGTCCCCCTCACTTCTAAAATGATTGCTACTCCCCTGTATGGCTATATGCCGATTTATCTTTATTTGGGGATCAAATATTTTGTGGCTCCACATGAATTTTATTTGGTGGGAAAGGGGCCAAAATGGCTCTTTTGACATTGAAGGTTGCAGACCCCTAAGCTAGAGACAAAAAAGAAGGAAAATCTGACCACGCCCCAAGTCACGCCCCCAGCACTTATTAAAAATATATATTTTAGCACATTAAAATATATATCTTACATTGTAATAATACATACTATTGTCCTGTAAAAAAAATAAAAATCAGCATTTAATAATCACGATAACAATCTAATATATTGTATTATAATAAAGTACTATAATATATTATAGTAAAATATATTGTTTTTATTGTTAATGTACCTGCCAAAAGTTTGGAAACGTTACAATTAATGATTTTGAAATAAATATATTCTGCTCATTAAGGCTGAATTTATTTGATTAAATTAAAAAAAAAAACAGCAATATTGTAAAATATAATTACAAATTTATAAAAAGTTTTCAATTTTAATATATTATAAAATGTAATGTTACTCCTGTGATGCAAACCAGAATTTTCTTCATCATTACTCCAGGTTTCAGTGTCATATGATCTTTTAGAAATCATTAGAATTTTTTTGACTCTCAAGAAACATTTCTGATTATTATCAATGTTGAAAACAATTTTGCTGCTTCATATTTTGTGTGGAAATGGTGATACACTTTATTTTTCAGGATTTTTTGATGAACCGTTTAATGAACAGCATTTATTTGCATTTATCAAATATATTAATTAAATTTGTTAATGCATTTATTAAATAGAAAACATTTTAAATGTCTTCACTCACTTTTTTTATCAATTTCATGCATGAATAAAATGATTAACTTCCCTCTCTTTTTTAAATCTTATGCAAATGTTTGAGTGGTATCATTGTTTCCACAAAAATATTAAGCAGCAAAACAGTTTTTTAACATTGATAATAATGAGAAATGTTTCTTGAGCAGCAAATCAGCATATTAGAATGATTTCTGAAGGATTATGTGACACTGAAACTTCTCTTTGTAAACAACAACAGATTTATAAATGTTTCTAATGACGAATGTTGCGTTCCTAAATCCAAATTTAAAGCGGCTCAAACCAATCGCAGCGCAGTGCAGCTTGCACTAACAGTGAATCGAAACTAAAAACAGTTCTGTAACAGCAGACATGTAGCGCGTCAGACGACAGCCTGTTATATAATTACATCACAACCGTTGGGAGTTTTATGACAGCACTAGCAATCTCAAATTCTCACCGCCATTCATAGAAAGTTACCGGGTCGAGTAACACGTTTCAGCACTGATTCTACTCGCATCTGGTGCTTTGAATCATTTTTGAACACTTTTAACTGTCCTGCAGATGGCACCGTGAGCTCGTGCAGCGCTCTCAGGATCATTCCATCCATGATGTTTTAGAAAACAATATTTTCCCAGTTTATTTAGGTAATAGCTCAAGGCCATTTGCGCAATTTCAATCATCATGCAGTAACCACCCAACCAATATTGACTGTTTTTGTTCTGTTTCGCCAAAAAATATAGCTGTTAATTCCAATTTGCGTCTCTGAGCAACATGACGCTGTTTTGTTCCTGAATGAATCAACCGTTTGCCAATGATCGGAGTGTCTATTTACACTAAGTGCAAATAGCCCGCCTTGTTGGCAAAGGTTATTTACACTAACTCCGCCCACCAAGGTGTGAATGGGATAGTCAACATTACAAAACGTCTCGGTTACGTACGTAACCCTCGTTCCCTGATTGAGGGAACGGAGACGTTATGTCGGGACGACATAGGGGATTTACTTGGAAGCCCCAGTCATCTCTAACTTTAAGAGAAAACGTCAATGAATATTGGCTAGTGGATTTTGCATACCTGAGCCACTCCCCGTGCACACGGGTATAAATATGCGGCAGGTGCATCCACTCATTAGGTTTTACGCTGAGGAGCTGAGAACGAGTCCCTGGCAACCAGCAATGGTTCAAGATTGTGACATGGGGACATAACGTCTCCGTTCCCTCCATCAGGGAACGAGGGTTACGTACGTAACCGAAACGTTCCCTATCTGTCGGTCAGTACGAGTTATGTCGTGACGATATAGGGGTCCTATGGAAAGTGCCACAACCTGAACCCCGTCACAACCTTGTGGCATGCAGTTGCTGACAAGCGAGCGCGTGACAGACAATTGCCATGCGAAAGGTCGCAATCTTCCCATTGCCCCAGCGCACATTCGCTAACCTTGGTGCCCGCAGGGACCACTGAGTACATTGCTGCTAGAGTTAGCCAAGCCTCAGTTCCTTTCCCCACAGAAATTCTCAACAGAAGGGATTTTGACCTTCAATGAAAGATTTGCTTCAAGTCTTTTCTATTTGTTGTTACAGCTTGGCAGTAACGATGGGGAAGCGAGCCTTCCGGAGAAGGACACTACGGAGGCCACATCCTACCCGCAGGGAGGTGACATGTGGAGACACTGATATGGCCTGACCCAAGCCTGGGGCAGTACTACATATGGAATGGCCTCTGGGGCAGGTCCTACCTAGGAGTAGGGAGGAGCGGCTGCCAGCAGAGCCTGACAGAATGCTCTGTCAAAGGGAAGACACGAGTTTACCGAGAGGGAAACCTTACCATGACAAGAATACACATATGGGATTGCCCGCAGTAAATCAAGCCATATGGACACCTAGCCCAGTAAAGGGGCTGACCGGGGACCCGGGCAAGCTAACACCGATACTGGGCCTGGCGTCAGACTGCTCCGCCCAGTCTGACTGCCGGGGGTGCTGGAGGATACTCAACCAGGGTTCGCCGTCTGGGGAACTTACTGGAGGAGGAAAAAGGCGCTCGCATCCCCGGGTGAGGGGGAATGGAGCAGCAAGAGTGACACCGGCCAGCTCTTCCCGCCACTTACCTGTTACCCAACACATGGGAAGAAACGGACTCAACGCGGAGCCTGTCTCGCGAAGGTGTTCGGTATCACCCAGCCCGCAGCTCAACAGATGTCTGCCAGAGAGGCGCCGTGCGCCAGCGCATAGGAGGAGGCAACACTCCGTGTGGAGTGAGCCCTCAAACCCAGGGGGCACGGCTCATCTTGGGATTGGTACGTCAAGGCGATGGCATCCACTATCCAGTGGGCCAACCTCTGCTTGGAGACAGCCTACCCTTTCTGCTGACCTCCGTAACAGACAGAGAGCTGCTCAGAGCTTCTGAAGCTCCGGGGTGCGGGCCACGTATATGTGCAATGCTCTTACGGGACACAGCAACGCCAAAGTTGGATCTGCCTCCTCCGAGGAGAGTGCTTGCAGGTTCACCACCTGATCGCGAAAAAGCGTGGTGGGAACCTTGGGCACGTATCCAGGCCAGAGTCTCAGGACAACGTGAGAGTAGGCCGGCCCGAACACAAGGCACTCTTCGCTCACCGAAAATGCTAGGAGGTCCCCGACCCTCTTAATGGATGAGAGCACGGTCAGGAGCGCTGTCTTCTAGCAGACAGGAATTTAAGCTCGACTGAACCCAGCGGCTCAGAGGGACCCCTCTGTAGTCCAGCCCGGACAACAGAGAGATCCCAGGAGGGAACCGGGGGTGGCCTAGGAGGATGTAACCCCCTGGCACCCCTCAGAGACCTCACGATGAGATCGTGCTTTCCCAGGGACCGGCCGTCCACTGCATCGTGATGTGCTGCAATAGCAGCCACATACACTTCCAAGGTGGAGGGTGACAGCCTACGCTCCAACCCTGGTTGCAGGACAGAAAGCACTACTCCAATCGTGCATCTTTGGGGGTCTTCTCAGCGAGAAGAACACCAGTTTGCGAACAGACTTCATACAGGGTGTAGGCTTGCCTCGTAGAGGGAGTCTGCTGCGTCTTGTCCAGGAGCCACACATGGAGGCTCCAAGAAGTGGACGCGGGTGCCGCATGGTGCCGGGCCCCTGAGAAAGGAGATCCTTCCTCAGAGGGATGCACCAGGAGGGGCTGTCACGAGGAGCGTGAGTTCCAAAAGCTAAGTCTGGGTGGGCCAAAGAGGCACACCCGGCAGGACCTGTTCCTCGTCCTCGCTAACCTTGCACAGTGTTCGTGTGAGAAGGCTCACTGGGGAACGCATGCCTGCGTGAAGCCCAGGCCAGCTGTGCGCCAATGTGTCCAAGCCGAGGGGCCCTCGGTCAGGGAGTCATACAACTGGCCACGGGAGGACTCGAGGAAGACAACAGGCTTACCTGAGCTCCCTTGAATCGACTCCAGAGCAGCTGGATCGTCTCGGGATGGAGTCACCATTCCCTGGGGAACGTGGGCTGTTGTGAGAACACCTCAGCCGCATGATTGAGCTCCCCCAGGATATGGACGGCGCACAGTGACTTGCACCACATCTGACTCCAGAGGAGAAGGAGATGGTGGGCGAGTTACGACATGCGACGTGATCGTATGCAACCCCGCCAGCTGATCTACAAAACAGTCGCAGTGTTGGCCATACGGACCAACACGTGCTAGCCAAGCAGCAGCGGCTGGACCGCCGCAAGGCTAGTAGCACTGCCAGCAACTCGAGGCAGTTGGTGTGCCAAAGCAGTTGAGGTCCTGTCCAGAATCCCGAGGCTGCCTGCCCATTGCATGTAGCGCACCAGCCCGCACTGGAGGCATCCATCGTGACAACGACATGCCGACACTTGTTCTAGGGGCACCCCGACCCGTAGAAAGACAAGGTCCGTCCAGGGGCTGGATGAGCAGTAACACGTTGGCATGACGGTTGTAGCATTTGGACCAATCAGACATACATTTGTTCATCAGATTTAAGGAATCAAATTAGTTATTAGATTAACAACTAACCACAGACCCCTCACCCCACACACATTCTGAGTGCCGGTATGTCTGTGATGACTCCAAGCTCCCCGGTGCCATGGCAACCTATCTGATAACACTAGTTTTATTGGTCAAAGGAATGCAGGCAGACCTCATTTTCCCTTAGGAAAGAGACATGTAATGCACATAAAAATGGATTCTTCTCTAATTAATTCATTGAAAAACCTTTCTTTGAATGAACACACATATCCTCAGGTCATTGTGTATTTTGTTACTGTTCGTGTATATTGTCTTTTTTTACTGTATCCTGTTTTATGCATGTTTATGATAGATCACTAGTTAATATTACCTCACTTATATCATGTTTGATCTCTATCAATTCGTCTTCGGATGATCTAATTGAGAGTATATACCTATGCAACATATAAGTGTTCTAAGAATCTTCAATAGTTTGTGTATCCCGTATTAATCCAACCCCATGCAAATTGCCATGCTCAGAGACAAAGAGTCATAAAACCTTCCCTCCAAAGAGACGGGAGCCCGTTGGCTCTTTGACTCCCCAGAGGTGTGACCTCTATACCAGATAAAGGTCTCATTCACAGGTCCGGCCCTCTCTTCTAAAAACCTCTCTTCTAAAAACCTCTCTTCTAAAAAACCTCTTTTGCAAAAACTTCTGCTGCAAGAAAAAGCTCTTCTGCTATCTTCTGATTGCTCCGTGAGGATGAGGAAGATGTGAGCTAGAACTTTTCTGGACTATTAAGTTTTTGTGCCAGGCTTTATGGTCTTGTCTTTCCATTCAAACAAAGATTCTTGGATCTTAGCTGATGTCTCTTAACTCTTCTTCACTTTTCATCTGGGAAGAAACTCCCAATCACCATTGAGTCAGAACATCTTTGGAATTCATCACTCTTCAACCCGGAAGAACATGATCGCGAGTCCAAAAACCTTGAAACCATCAAGACTTTTCATCCGAGACCGCATTCCATCACGACAAAGGAAGTGCAAGTATAGTACATTTAACTAAACAAAACAGAGGTTTAGTATAAGTTATAGACCCCGTTATAAACGGCGCTGATGTTTTTACTCAGGTGGTTAACTGACTCTTTCCATAACTGCATTCTATGGTTTTCCTGATGGTTTCATCCATCAGCTCTCATTAGCCCTTTCCCATGTATGAGCGATTGTTTGTTTGTTTGTTTGTTTGTTTGTTTGTTAGACTAGTTTGCGTTAGTGTTTAATTAATAAAACTCTTGTGCACAAATTACATGAGTTTCTGATTCTGCCTTGCATATTAATGTCCCTTTACGATTTTGACCCTTGCTACATGCTCTAATGCATTAATAGGAAGATATTTTCTGTGGCCACGGAAATATCCTTTCTTAGAGTTGATATGAATTTACACTGAATGTTCGCTGGACGAACAGATCAGCTGATGGCCATTTAACTCTGCGACAGTTATTACTGTCAGCCGATATAAATAATTGTAATTAATCATAATTAATTGTAATTATTTATATACAATTCCCTTTTTGAGCTAATTTGCTACACAGTCACGCGAAATGTACCATGGCCCCATGCCCATCTCGGGACTCGGGAGTGTAACCAGTGCTGAAGTGGTCTCATATGAAGCAATCCGAGCGGCGAGACTGCGGCTACGGATGCCATATGCCCCAGGAGCCTCTGAAAAGGGTTTCAGTGGTACCACCGTCCTGCCTCTGAAGGAACTCAGGCAGTTCAGCACGGACTGGGCATGCTCATTAGTGAGATGCGCCATCATACTCACCGAGTCTAACTCCACACCGAGAAAAGAGATTCTCTGCACGAGGGAGAGCTTGCTCTTTTCCAACTTGACCTGAAGCCCCAGGTGGCTGAGTGCCAAATCACTGGGTCCCTGTCATCACACAACTGTTCTCGCATGTGAGCCATGCTGGAAATAGTTGAGGATCCTGATGCCCACTTCCCGTAGCGGAGCAAGGGCGCCCTCCGTGACCTTCGTAAAGACACGGGGGGACAGGAACAGCCAGTAGGGGAGAACACTGTACTTCCCTGCCTGACCCTCAAGCACAAACCGTAGAAACAACCTGTGGTGAGGGCACATTGAGACATGAAAGTAAGCGTCCTTCAGGTCGACCGCTGCAAACCAATCCTGGGGCTGGATGCATCTAATGATGTGCTTCTGCATCAACATCTTGAATGGGAGCTTGAGAAGGGCCCGATTCGAGACTCGCAGATCCAGGATTGGCCAAAGGCCACTGCCTTTCTTGGGTACAATGAGGTAGGGGCTGTAAAACCCCTGCCTCATCTCGGCTGGAAGGACCGGCTCGATTGCATCCTTTGACAGGAGGATAGCAATCCCCTCACGCAAAACAGGTGCATCTCGGTCTGCCACTGAAGTCTCGAGAACGCCGCTGAACTTGGGAGGCCGCCTGGCGAACTGAATCGCATAGCCGAGTCGGATTGTGCGAATGAGCCAGCGGAACGGGTTGGGCAGCACAAGCCACGCCCCCAAACTCTGTACGAGTAGCACCAAAGGGACAATCGACGTACCCGCAGTGGTGCAGCGGAGGGGAGTTGAGCCGGATAGGCCAGAAGGCATCGCGTTCTGACTGATCACAACAGAACTCCCTGCATCCCCGGAGGGACTGGTGAGAGATGCGTGGAGAGGCAATGCGTCTCCCAACCGCAACTTCTTGGCTACTGGCAAAGGGGGGGCTCGTGGGCTGAGAGTGAGGAGGCATAGCGTTGCTCATAGTCGACCCGCGAGCCTGAGGACCCGGAGGAAAAGGAAATTGCTCTTTCTTTGACAATGTGGGTACCGCTGGCTCAAGGGCAGAACAGAAACAGAAGATTCCCCGCCCGGCCCTCCTCCAGGGGAAGGAGCGGCGCTGTCCTCGCCATCTCCCAAGAAAGAGCAGCTTCCCACATCTCCGGGTTGCTCGTGTCAGGGCCGCTTTGTCGCCTTCCTGGACGATTTAGGGGCCGGCTGAGACACGGGGGGTGCCGCGCCCCTGCGAGAAGCTTGACGCGCCGGCCTAAGTGTTACCTCAGCACGGGGCAGAGCGACTCTGGGGGACACAGGAGGGTGCCCACGGCGACAAGCAGACTGGGGCTTGCCCTGCGGCGGAGCGGTGGCAGATGATGCATCACGCCGGGGCAAGATGTGTTGGATGGCCTCGGTCTGCTTCTGTACTGCCGAGAACTGCCGGGCACAGTCCTCGACAGTGTCGCCGAACAGTCCAGCCTGGGAGACGGGAGCGTCGAGAAAGCGCACTTTGTCAACATTGCTCGTCTCAGCAGGGCTGAACCATAGATGGCGCTCTTGGACCACAAGTGTGGACATCGCCTTCCCGAGGGACTGCGCTGTGACTTCCATCACCGAGCACAGTTCCTGCTTCAACCACGGGTTGGTACTACCCTCGTGCATTTTAATGCCTCTGCTTGGTGTACTCACAGGATAGCCATGGCATGCCGAGCAGAGGCAGCTTGGCCCTCAGCGCTGTAAGCTTTGGCCGCGAGAGCCAAAAGAAAGGGACCAGGGCAAGGCGTGGTCGCGAGGGCTTGGGACTGAGAGGTGTGCACGCCTCCAGCCCAATGCTCGCAGCGGCCCGGGAAAGCACGGCCGTCAACTCTGGGTCCGATTCGGCGGCGGCCGCAACACCCGAGGGGGGCAGCCCCACCAAATCTTCATCCTCAGAGGACGATTCCCCATCCCCCGATGCTGCTTTCAACATCTGATCCTCTATCGGCGTGCCGAATGAAACACTGAGCACGCCGTAAGACGGCACAGCAGAATCACCGGGGAGCCACATAGAACAGCTGCTGTGGGAGGAGTGAAAGGTTCGTGGGGACTGGCCCGGCGGAAAGGCTGTCACTGTAACCCTCAGATAGCGCAGAGCACTAGCCGATGGTTCTCTGCTCGTGGCAGAGAAGCCAGCGCGGGTAGTGACAGAGGGAGCCCCTCCCATCCCCGTGAGGAGAGAGAGGCGCGATCGCAGCGCTGCCATGGTTACACGCTCAAAACGAACGCATAAACCATCCCAGACACTGAAGACAACGATCGTGGCTGTCGACGGAGGATAGGAAACGACCGCAACCAAGAGGACACGGCTGGAACAGCGTCTTTAAAAAGACGCGAACCAACCGTGATTTGCTCTTTTAGGAAATCTGCTCTTTTAGTTGAAGTGCCCAGGGGAATCGCTGCAGACAGGGATACCGCTGTTCGCACCGTAACGCCAACCAGAACAGCTTCCAGACAGATGATGAATGGCTTTGTGGAGATCAACATGTTCATAGGGAAATACGGTTAACTGTTGTCAGCACCAATGGTGCAGATGGTAAATCGTGTGTCGTATTTATTTTGACTCGATCAACCCGGATTCGAATCTGCCTTTTGGCAAACTTTTTTTTCTCCCTTTTCTAAATTCAAATCACATCAGAAAAGCATTTATTTTCAATAAAAATGAAGGGAAATAATCAAAAAGTTGAAAAAGTATCGGGTAGGTGTAGGGAGGGCTTTATTGTCCCAATAAGGTGGCATCCATTTAATAATTTGAATTAAAATTAAAATTTACACTCAATAAGTTATTAATGCATACTGTTTTATAATGTACTACAATACTGAGGTGCAGATAATTGCCACTATTTGCAATAAGTAGTATAAATAGCAGAAAATCCTGCTATTTTAACAGTGTAAATATAATCTATGGCTATTTGCACTTTGTGTAAATAGTATATCACTAAAAAATGCTGCTATTTTCACTTAGTGTACATAGCATCACTATATAATGCTGCTATTTTCACTTAGTATAAATAGAATCCATTGCTATTTGCACTTAGTGTAAATAGCATCCATCACTATTTGCACTTAGTGCAAATAGCTGCTGCCTTAAGGCCCCAATATACTTCAAACGAAATCGAAGAATGAACTGATATGATGTCATTTCGAACAAAATCAGGCCGAAACGAAGTTCGTTTTGAGTTCGTTTCGGCAGTTCGAAACAGCTCACCAAAGCGAACTTTCTGCGGGAGTTAGTTTTGGCTCCTAAACACCTTTGAGCTACCACTGGTCTGTGACGATTACGCAATCGGTGGGTGTGTTCTGGAACTCCACCTTCTTTGACGTGCGATTTTTTTTTTTTTTCCCGGTTCCCGGTTCGTGACACCACATAAAATATAAAAAGGTGTAATAATTTATTCAGTTTAATAAAATACCTAGATACACCTTCATTGCATCGTTGTTGTGTTTAGGGCAGACACGCGAGCGTCGCGACACATGTTTACATTAATCTACACCCTGCCTCCAGCAGCACGGGGGTGTTGGAATGTTCGAAAACAGTATACCGTCGCTCAGCCTTTTCGAACTTCTTTTTGCCCCCAAACGAAGAACGAAATCGAACTTCGTTTGAAGTATATCGGGGCCTTTAAATGATTCGGTTCAGTCGCAATAACTCACTTATTAACAGTGACTTGCTGCCACCTACTGGCAGTGTTAATTCCACATTTGAAGTATCTTTTCATCTATTTTTTTTATTTATTTTTTTTTATATAATTTCAAATATCAGTATTCAATGTTTTATGCTTAAAATATCAAAACAGTATTAATGCATTTGTAACTGCAGGTTAAATGTTCATAAGGTAAAGGTTCATGTCCCATATTAAACAGCGTGTAAATGCATCTAAATGCCACTTCTAATGCAGATTCTGTGTTTTCTCTGCATTGCAAAGATTAATTTTGTCAATACTGATTTCATTTGCTTAACAGCCCAAATAACTTATTATTCTTTAGGAGTAACTTTAGGAGTCAGCTGTCCACGGTAGTCCTTAAGATATCAGCACAGTAACACACTCACCAAAATATCGTCTAATTACGGTTATCGATAAAATCCCAGAAAATTTTGAGATGTATTTTTTGTCAATATCGCACACCCTTAATATATTTAACGTTTTGTTTAGAAAAAAATTAAAATAAATATGAGAAGTGCCCTTTTTTCCACTTGAACCCCTGCCCCTCAAAATATCTGTGCACATCCCTGCCCAAGAGTATCCAAGACTTTTGGACACCCCTGAAATTGTAAAGGACCATTTAATCTATAATAGGAAAATGAGGTTCTCCAGTAATTTTAAGAAAACATTAAAAGTGTCCTGCCCTAAAATATGAATCATATTTCATCTGATTTAAAGAGCTTGATTTTTTTTTAGATTTAAAGAAAAATAAATTTCAGTACTTTTATCATTATTTCACCATATGAGGTGTTAACATCCTACGCCAGGGGTCTCCAAACTCTTGCAGAGTTTAGCTCCAACTTGTCTCAACACCTGGTGTGTTTAATTAGGTTTGGAGCTAAACTCTCCAGGACAGTGACCCTCCAGGACATAGTTGGGACACCCCTGTCCTAAGCAAATGGTTATCAGCTGTAGAATGGGTGTTTTTGTGAGTCACTGAGAACCATCTCAGGTACCTGTGCTTCATTAGCATACAAACCACAACCATTACAACAAATAACTTAATTTGGGTGATTTACAAGTGTTTTACAAACTGCATAAATTGGGTGTTGGTTGTACTCTTATAGTGTGGTTTTAACTGTTCCTTTTCTTAATTTTCAGATTGCTCAGGACTTCGGTATTTTATGCCCACATGCCAAAGATAAACTTTTTGAGCTCTGGGGACATGCATCTCAACAAATACTTTCATACTGCAAGACGGAGAAGAGAACTCTGGATCTTCTTCCAATTGACCGTTCGCAAAGAGCTTGATTGACAGGCGATCTGACCAATCAGAACGCGGATATTATGTGCCACCGCTGCTATCCGCCATCTTGCCCAACAGCTACGGCCTGTCTCCATAGAAATACATGTTAAAACGGGGTAAAAAATATCGACTGAATTGAAACTTTTTCAATATAACTACATATAAAATTGTGCGGAGGGTTAAGTTGTGCTGTTGTTGGCTGCCACGGTAACGGCAATAAGCTAAGGTATTCCTTTAAAGTACTTGTTTTGCGTACCAGAAAACCTGTCATGTCCTGTATGCATTGCTTGCAGCGCTTAAGTAAATACTGAGTGTTAAATAATAAAATAATATGTTAAGATGTGCTCTTATCATTCTGTGGACAAAATCCCGTGAACTTCGCCCCGAATGGGAGCTTTATATGCACATGCGCTCATCTGTTTTCAATGCAGGTTAACCGCAACGCTTCATGTCATCTTCCCACTCATTAAACCATGACAGGTCCTTTACTGCAAAAAGACGGTCACTGCGACACTCTAAAGTGATGAAACTATGGCACTATGTACTTTTTCAAAACCATTTTTATAGGTTTCACTTTATATTGTTGGCTCTGAAAATATGAAAATGCGTATGCCCAGTAGCCGCAGCTGTATCCCTTCTAGTCTTAACCACATCCCAGCTAAAAGGGAACGTTCCCAGAAAATTCACTAACGTTCTTTAAAAGTTGTGTAAATGTTAGTACAAAACGTTATTAAAATAATGTTTTTGGAACGTTCTTATAACGTTGTTAACATTCTTGTAATGTTGATAGAAAACGTTCTTAAAACAACATTCTTGGAACGTATTTAGGACGTTATTTGTACTTGATGAATGTTCTTATAATGCTGATAGAAAACGATCTTAAAACAACGTTCTTGGAACGTCTTTAGGACGTTATTTGTACTTGATGAATGTTCTTATAATGCTGATAGAAAACATTCTTTGAACAACGTTCTTGGAACGTATTTAGGACGTTATTTGTACTTAATGAACGTTCTCAATGTTGAGAGAAAACATTTTTAGAACAACATTCTTAGAACGTTCTTGTAATGTTATTAATATAATTTCTAAATTAATAATTAATTGCTAAATGTTATTATAGTGTTATCATAAAACATTCTGAGAACAGTATTCATGTCCTGATAATTGCAGGCTACTTGATGAACGTTGTCATAATGCTGTCACAGAATAAAGACTGGAGGATTCAAATGCGGAAAACAAGAGCAGTTTATTTAATCACAACAAGCTCACACAAAGTGAAAGTGGGTTGAGCACCACGTAGGTAGGCAGGTAGCGCCGGGATGCAATGGGCAGCCAGTCCAATCCGGAGGCCAGGGAACGACAGAGAATCAGGAGATGAAGAATCCGGAGGCAGGAACTGATGGGAACCAGTGACCAGAGAATGGTAGACAATCCAAGGATCTGACAACAAAGACAGCGTGAAAGGGTCTAATATAGCACTGATAATGATCCGCAGCTGGAGCGAATCAGCCTCAATCAGACACACCCACACACACATACACACACACACAGAGCGAGGATGAGACCGTGAGCCCATAAACCGTGACAGTACCCCTCCCCCTAGGAGCGCCTCTCGGCGCTCCCAGCCGACCTTACCTGTTGATTGTAATCATCAATAAGGGAGTGATCCAATATGTCCCTAGCCGGAACCCAACTTCTCTCCTCCGGACCGTAACCCTCCCAGTCCACCAAGTATTGGAATCCTCGTCCCCTCCGCCTTGAGTCCAGAATACGATTGACCGAATAGGTGGGTTCCCCATCTATGAGTCATGGCGGGGGAGGAACCGGAGTAGGCGGATTCAGGCGAGAATGAAAAATGGGTTTAATCTTGGACACATGAAACACGGGATGAATTCTCCTATACGCAGGAGGGAGTTTGAGGCGGACTGTCACTGGACTAATCCTCTTAATGACAGGAAACGGGCCAATAAATTTAGGAGCCAACTTATTACACACGGATCGGAGTGGAATGTTCTTGGTAGAAAGCCACACTTTTTGACCAACAACGTAGACGGGAGGCTTTGACCGGTGGCGATCAGCCTTAGCCTTGGTGCGCACCCCCACCCGGAGGAGAGTCTCTCGGGCTCTCGTCCAGGTACGGTGACACCTCTGGACGAAGGCGTGAGCAGAGGGGACCACGACTTCGGACTCCATACTAGGAAAAAGAGGTGGCTGGTAACCTAAACTACATTCAAATGGTGAGAGGCCCGTGGACGACACCGGTAACGAGTTATGTGCGTACTCAACCCATGATAGCTGCTGACACCAGGAAGTGGGATTCTGAGTGACCAAACATCGCAATACCCTCTCAAGATCCTGGTTGGCCCGCTCAGTTTGGCCGTTGGTCTGAGGGTGAAACCCTGAACACAAACTAACAGTCACCCCCAGTAAACGACAAAACTCTCTCCAAAATTTGGACACAAATTGGGGACCCCTGTCGGACACCACGTCTACCGGGAGGCCATGAATGCGAAAGACGTGGTTAACTACAGTAGCCGCTGTCTCCTTGGCTGAGGGTAATTTGGGCAAGGGAATAAAATGAGCCGCCTTCGAGAACCGGTCCACTACAGTTAAAACCACCATATTGCCCAGGGAGGGCAGGAGGGCTGTGACGAAATCTAGCCCAATATGGGACCAGGGTCTCGAAGGGACTGACACATGTAGTAACCCTTCTGGAGGTCGATTGGAAGTCTTACCCCGAGCACAGACTGAGCAGACCAAGACAAACTCTCAGATATCATGAGCCATGGCACGCCACCAGAATCGCTCTTTAACCAGAAACATGGTGCGACCGATTCCTGGATGACAAGCCACATTGGAACAATGTCTCCATCGAATAACGTCGGACTGTAACCTCTCCGGCACAAACAACCGGCTCACTGGACACCCGGGCGGAGGCGTTACCCCTTCTAAGGCCGTGCGAACCTTCGATTCGATCTCCCAAGTGACTGCAGAGACAACCAATCTCTCAGGTTCGATGCACTCGGGAGACACCGGGCGGTCCGAATGATCAAAAATGCGTGACAATGCGTCGGGTTTGACGTTCTTAGAACCCGGCCGATAGGAGATGGAAAAATCAAAACGTCCAAAAAATAGTGCAGAAACGAGCCTGCCTGGAGTTAAGATGTTTAGCGGACTGAATATATTAGCGATTCTTATGGTCGGTCCAGACAACGAAAGGAACCCCCGAACCCCCTAACCAATGACGCCATTCCTCCAATGCTAACTTGACGGCCAGCAACTCTCTGTTACCGATGTCGTAATTACATTCGGCAGGAGATAAACGGTGGGAAAAAAACGTGCAGGGATGCATCTTGTCGTCCGAGGTGGCACGCTGGGATAACACCGCACCTACCCCCACCTCAGACGCGTCGACCTCCACCACAAACTGGCGTGTTGGATCAGGGGCCCGGAGAATAGGAGCCGAAACGAAGCGGCTTCTTAGTTTGGTGAATGCAGCCTCAGCTGCATCCGACCACCTGAACGCCGTCTTGGTGGAGGTCAAGGCAGTCAGAGGAGCGGCTAGTTGGCTGACGTTGCGAATAAACCGCCGGTAAAAATTAGCGAACCCCAGAAACCTCTGCAGGGCCTTGCGGGAATCAGGGGTTGGCCAATCTACCACAGCCTTAACTTTGTCAGGATCCATGCGAACCCCCTCAGGCGACACGATGAACCCCAAAAAAGGAACCGACTGTGCATGGAATATGCATTTCTCCGTCTTGACAAAAAGCCCATTCTCTAACAGCCTCTGGAGAACTCACCTGACGTGCTGAACGTGTTCCTGGAGAGAAGCAAGAATCAGTATGTCATCCAGGTAGACATATATTGACTGATCGACCATATCTCTCAACACGTCATTGACGAGTGCCTGGAAGACCGTGGGGGCATTGGAAAGCCCGAACGGCATAACCAAATATTCAAAGTGCCCTCTGGGGGTATTAAACGCGGTCTTCCACTCATCCCCCTCCCTTATGTGAACCAAATGATAGGCATTTCTTAAATCTAATTTGGTGAAGACGGATGCTCCCTGCAGCCTCTCGAACGCTGAAGACATCAACGGCAAAGGATAAGTATTCTTTACCGTGATGTTGTTCAAGCCTCGGTAGTCAATACAAGGTCCCAGAGAGCCATTCTTCTTCACGACGAAAAAAAATCCTGCCCCCGCTGGAGAAGAAGAAGAGCGGATGATCCCGGCTGTCAGAGAATCAGAAATGTATTTCTCCATGGCCTCCCTCTCTGGAGCAGAAAGAGAGTATAACCTGCCCTTAGACGGAGACATACCTGACACTAAATCTATGGCACAGTCGTAGGGACGATGAGGAGGGAGAGAAGCAGCCCTGGACTTACTGAACACCTCCTTCAGGTCAAGATACTCCTCGGGCACGTTAGACAGGTTCACCATCTCATCCTGCAACGAAGAACAAGAAACAGAGAAACAGGCAGACACAAGATAAGAGGCATAGCAGGTCTCACTCCACTCAGAGACGGTACTGCGCCTCCAATCCACCCGAGGATTGTGTTATGTGAGCCAAGGATGGCCTAACACAACCAGAGCAAGAGGAGAGTTGCTGATGAAAAACGTGATAGTCTCAGAGTGATTGCCTGAAGTGATGAGGGTGATAGGTACCATGGAGAGGTTGATCTCGGGAAGCGATTGTCCATTAAGGGCACTGACGGAGATCTTATGACGGAGTGAAACTGTGGGGATATGAAGAAGTTGCGCCAGTTGAAGGTCCAACAGGTTGCCCTCGGCTCCGGAGTCTAATAGTGCCGTGCAGTCGTGTCCTCCGGCCGCCCATTGCAACCTCACCTGGAGGAGGGTGGTAGACGAGGCTTTATTTAAAGACACTCCACCCGACAGTAACCTCAGACCTACTGTCGGGCTTGATCTTTTACGGGACAGTTAGACAAGAAATGGCCAGCCACGCCGCAGTACAAACACAAACCCCTCCTACTTCTGTCATCTCTCTCCTCCCGGGAGAGCCGAGCTCTACCCACCTGCATGGGCTCGTCATCCGGCGAGTGGCTGACCGTATAGCCCGTGTCGAGGGAAGGATATTCTGGTGTAAATATGCGTCGACCTCTCTGATCGTGTTGCTAAAGACGCACATCCACGCGTAAGGCCAAATCCACAAGCCCGTCCAATCCGGTGGGTAGCTCCACCGTGTAGATCTCCTGCTGGATACGGTCAGCCAGCCCATGCAGGAACATATCCCACTGCGCCTCCTCGTTCCACTTACACTCAGCCGCCAGGGTCCGGAATTGAATGGAATAATCGGAAACGGACCGCTCCCCCTGGCGGAGATCGGCCAGCATGTGCGCCGCCTCACGCCCAACCAGCGCGCGATCGAAAACCCTTCTCATCTCCCGAGAAAGTGAGCGGAACGAGGAACAACAAGGATGGCGATTCTCCCACACCGCCGTTCCCCACAATGCTGCCTTCCCCGACAGCTACGTCAAAACTAAGGCCACCTTCGACGCCTCCGTGGCGAAAGTCTGTGGCTGGAGAGAGAAAAACAGAGAACACTTAGTCAGGAAAGCTCTACAAAGGTTAGTGTCTCCGGTGCTGAGGGTTGTTGTTCACGGGAACTGGGAGAACAGGCGGTGGGGGTGGCGCAGCGGGTGATCGCAACAGTTGCACCTGGGTGGTGAGCTCGGACACCTGCGCTACCAACGCCTGTACGGCTCGGCCGGTGGTCAACATGTTCTTCTCCTGCCGATCCATATGTGCGTTGTAGTTGACTAACAATTCCTGAAAACCGTGAGCCTCCGCTGAATCCATATTGTGGTCAGATCCTTCTGTCACAGAATAAAGACTGGAGGATTCAAATGCGGAAAACAAGAGCAGTTTATTAAATCACAACAAGCTCACACAAAGTGAAAGTGGGTTGAGCACCACGTAGGTAGGCAGGTAGCGCCAGGATGCAATGGGCAGCCAGTCCAATCCGGAGGCCAGGGAACGACAGAGAATCAGGAGATGAAGAATCCGGAGGCAGGAACTGACAGGAACCAGTGACCAGAGAATGGTAGACAATCCAAGGATCTGACAACAAAGACAGCGTGAAAGGGTCTAATATAGCGCTGATAATGATCCGCAGCTGGAGCGAATCAACCTCAATCAGACACCCCCACACACACATACACACACACAGAGCGAGGATGAGACCGTGAGCCCATAAACCGTGACAAATATTGGGAGAAACATCTTTAGAAAAAAAAAATCTTATAGGCTATATAAACATGAATAGAATAGAACAGAATATGATAGAAAAATAAAATGTATTTAAATATGAAACTACAACCTCGAGTAGGTGGTGGCAAATCACCTGAATGAATCACTGAATCTTTTATAATTATATAATTTATAATTATTAATTATATATCTTTTATAATTTATTGAAGCCACTTTGGCCTAGAGGGGTGAGAACCAGAAGGGCGTAAGTGACATTTTTGGTGAAATGGAGATATATACATCAAATGAAAGCTCTTAATGAGCTCTTTCTACCGGCAAAAGTACTATCATCCATGAGTGTACAAATCTGTATTATAAACAATTGAAATCAGTACACAAAGTCAGAACAAACTATGTTAAAATGTTTGTTTTGGCTCTCCTGTTAAGTTGGTGAAATGTCACTTACGCCCTTCTGGTTCTCACCCCTCGGTTCAATATCATACACTGTAAAACAGTGACATTTGCTAAATGAAACGAGTTCATTTAACTCAAATTTTAAAACATTATTTCAACTCAATATATATGAGTGAACTCAAAAGCTAATTAGGTTAAGCAGAACTCAATCTAAATTACCATAAATTAAATTAATCCACCATACGGTCTATGATTATTACATCTAAATGGCTGACCACAAAATATTTAAAAGAAATATGAGCTTAATTCATGATTTCTAACATTGTTTTTCGAGAAGTCACGTTTGTATAACATAGAGATATAGGTTATTATGCTTTATATCTTTCATAACTAATTAAATAGCCTAAATGGTAATAGCCTATATTACCTTTCATAAATAATTGAATATTAAACAATAATATAATAAATACATAAATCTATTTCATATTGAGCATAGATTAATCCTTTTAAAGTAATTAATTTTACTCGAGACAAAATATTATCCGGGTGTTTTTCAAAAACCGCGCGCATTTTTCCGTCAGTCACGTGCGCTCGATCACCAGTTTTGCCAACTTAGCGACTTTGTCGCTAGATTTAGTGACTTTTCAGACCCCCTTAGTGACTTTTTTCCAAACTAGCGATAAATCTAGCGACTTCTTGGACAAACCTTAGCGAGTCTCTGAGACCCACCGGTACTGCTGCGTGAGCGGCTGAGAGGAGCAGTGCTTTCAGTTAAAATAAATATTCTGTCGCTTCTAACTCTATTTTACATGCAAATATAGCCAAAATCACAGCACAGCCATTGTCTACATCTTATGTGTATTCGATTATAAATCAGAATTTTTATGCAGATTAACATCTTGTAAGGGAGAGCTGGTTAGCAGGCCGCGTTTCAGTCACTAGTTCATATTCATTCCGTTTTCTGACAACAGAAACAGTAAAATATATCAATGAAAACAGTTATATTGATAATTTGACTGCATTAAAATACAGTATCTGACCACAGAGAGGCAAGATAATACGACACACTGAGTCATGAATATGCTAATTAGCGTATGACGTCATCTAGCGACATTTAGCGACTTTTCAAGCTGGCATTAGCTACTTTCCATTGAAAGAAGTTGGCAACACTGCTCATCACACTCACTCACGGGATCACAGCAGGCGGCTCGCGACGCGGTCACGGAAAATAACAGGTAAGCATTTCGAGCTTCTTTATTGCGATTGAAAGCACTTTTTAACATTTTGTGTTTTATTGTCAACTTTATCTGAAGATTAACCAACTCAGTTATAATAATGCGTGAAACGTTAGCTAGCAAAGAAGCAAGGAGCTAAAGCACCATTACATCAAAGTTATCAACGGCAAGTGTTAAATATGCAGTGTTATACACAACAGTTTGTCAGTGGTAAATTAAGAAATATTTTTTGTGGTTTCTCACAGCCGGACACAGACAAACGAGTCCCGAAAATTGTATTTTTAAACTAGAGAGACTGCTGTGCTGACAGACCATCTTCCTCATCTCTAACCGTCACTCGCGCCACAGATCTGAAGTTAAGGTAAAGCAAACACACATTCCCTGTATTACAATACGTTTAAACTTTTTGTTAATCGTTATTTATTATCCGCTTTGACAGTTTGACAGTTAACCTTAGTTACCATTTTAGACTGTTATTTGCTCCTGACGTTGTCTTATTTAAAATTCATACTAACAAATTGTTGTCATGCTTTTGAAATCAATCTTTTCAGTGCAAAGGCAGCGAGGGGTGGTTTGCTGTCATTGGGGACGGCTGCAATACTAATATGAGCCTAAAATGAAGTAAGTAGAATTCACATTAAACAAAACTGATGGGCTTTAGTGTTGTACCAGATGTAATTTGTCACGTTATAAACAGTTATTTAAATACATCGTTCTTCAGTTTTTATTTTTTGATGAATTTCTATTAATGCAGATGTAATGATGATCAGAAATGACCAGCAGCACAAATGTTAAGTCTTCTGAAGCAACACTATACTTTTTTGTTGTTGTTGTTGTTGTGAATATTAGATTGAAATTTAAACCTAAAGATTGATCAAATCGTGAATACACAGCACAGATGAAAAATAACAAACCTCAACTAACATCCCACAAGAATGACATCATGACATCTAAGGACCAGTCATGTTTGATGTAATGTAGTGTGCCACCATTTTGATTCACACCAAACTGGGAGAGTGTATCTTAAATTTCAGTTTGTCTATCATTCTGTAAAAGTTTTTTTGTATTTTGTGTTGCTTCAGAAGAATACCAGTGAAGTCTTTTAAGTTCTGATTATAGTTATATACTTAACTAATATAGATGGGGAAAAAATGTTTTTTTTTTTTATTTCTACTTGCACTTATCCTAAAGTTGCTTTGGTTTTTTATAAAGATGTCAAGTAATTGCTAATACTAAGTTTGTAGTGGTTGAAAGTTGTCTTATTACGATTCATAAAAATAAGCTGTCCATAAATGTTGCTTAATTGTGAGTTAAATTTCTCTAATTTCGTGTTTTGTTTTCAGGGACAATAATGACATCAGTCTTTCAAGCTATGATCCTGGCAGATCTACTACTAAGACGACTCAGCAGATTTTTTCAAGACACACAAGGTAGATGTCACGAATCTGGTCCATGGGCTTCCACTTACTCTCCATCAGAGGTCACTCTTCAGTTACATTGACTTTCACACTACACAGGCTGTTACACTCACACTGGACTTCAGTTCCCACAATACATTTCACCCTAATCACATACTCACCTGTAACCAATCACGCTGCCTATTTAATACCACTCATTTCCTGTTCAAGCTGCCGAGTATTGTCTAGCGTATATTGCTCTTCCAGTGATAGAGTCCCAGAGGCCATGGTGTCTGCTGCAGTCTCTTCAGAGGTGGCGGCGCAGGCTGCAGAACCTCCCGAGATGGCAGCACTTGCCTCAGTTCCTTGAGCGGTGGTGGCGCCCAGTGATGATCTCCGTGAACTGTCTGTTCCGGCCGAGGAGGCCATTATTGAACTTTCGTCCTGTCCTGTCACGGCTATGGAGGCCGTCTGTGAATCCTCGTCCTGTCCTGTCACGGCTATGAAGGCCATCTGTGAACCCTTAGCCTGTCCTGAATCGGCCAAGGAGGCAGTCTATGAACCCTTAGTCTGTCCTGAATCGGCCAAGGAGGCAGACTGTGAACTATTACCCTGTCTCAACCTAGCTGCAGAAGCTGCCTGTGAATTCTCATTCTGTTCTGACCAGGCCATGGAGGTCAATTATGAACTTTTGCCTTGCTCTGACCCAGTCGAGGAGGCTGCCTCTGAACTCTCAGCCTTGTCTGTCACCCCCAAGGTTGTTGCCTGTGAACTTCCTAACTGTCCTGCTGCGGCTACAAGGGTCGTTCAGGAACTTTCATTCATGCCTGTCACTGCCATGGAAACCTTCAATGAACCTTCTGTATGCCCTGTTAACCCTGTCATTCACAAAGAGACCATTAGTGAACCGTCTGTCTATTCAGTTTCAGTCAATGAGTTTGATTTTGAACTATCTGTTTGTCCTGTTTCAACTGAGTTTGTCTGTGAATTGTCTGCCTGTTTTGTTTCGCTCACTGAAGTGTCTACTAGTCCTGTTTCAGTCAATGCACCTGGGTTCGATCTGTCTGCCATTCCACTGGTTCCAAGTGTGTTTAATTCTGAATCATTTGCCTTACCAGTCTCAATTCAGGAACCTACGTCCGAATTATTTGTAGATCCTGTTTCAGTCCATGAGTCTGATATTGAACAAGTCTGTCTGTTCAGCCACTCTCCATGAAACTTACACGGAACTTTCAGCCCTGTCTGTCACAACCCAAAAATCCGCCTTTGAACTCTCGCCCCGTTCTGAACTAGCCATGGTGGCTGATTGTAAACTGCCTGACCGCTTAGTTGCCACCATGGAAAACATTGATAGACTTCCCATGTTCCCTACCTCGGTCCTTGTGTCTGTGCATGTTCTTTCTCCTCCTTGCGTCTCTGTGTTCCCTAGGTAACAGTCCCTGCCATGGCCTTCAGGTCTGTCTGCTCCGCTCTGGTGGTCTTCTGCTCCGCCTGTTCCGTCTGCTCCTCCGTGGAGGTCTGCTGTCTGGCTCTGGTGGTCTTCTGCTCCACCTGTTCCGTCTGCTCTGCCGTGGTGGTCTGCTATCTGGCTCTGGTGGCTTCTGCTCCACCTGTACCATCTGTTCCATCCTGGTGGGCTCCTGCTTTGTCTGTGCCACCCTGGTGGGCTCCTGCTTTGTCTGCTCCGCCCTGGTGGGCTCCAGCACCGCTCTGGTGGGCTCCAGTCTCGTTGGCTCCATCCGGGTGGACACCTGTTCCGTCGGCTCCGCCCTGGCGTCCTGCTCTGCTGGTTCTGCCTCAGTTCCCTGTCTTCCCATTTCCACGTGAACCTGGCCCTCCGTCCCTCCCCCTGTTCCGCCTCCACTCCACCGCCCTCCTGGATTATATGAAGATAGGAGCGTCTGGAAGCCGCTCCTTGGGGGGGGGGGGCTATATCACGAATCTGGACCATGGACTTCCGCTTACTCTCCATCAGAGGTCACTCTTCAGTTACATTGACTTTCACACTACACAGGCTGTTACACTCACACTGGACTTCAGTTCCCACAATACATTTCACCCTAATCACATGCTCACCTGTAATCAATCATGCTGCCTATTTAATACCACTCAGTTCCTGTTCAAGCTGCCGAGTATTGTCTAGCGTATATTGCTCTTCCAGTGATAGCTACATTATGGAGCCCCTCCGTGTTTTCTAAAGTCTAAGTCTAGTTTATTGCCTGTGTCATTCGTTTCTTGATCTTCTGCCTGTGTAACTTTGATTAACCCTTTGTCTGCTGTTTCGGACTCTGTTTATGCCTCGCCTGGACTATTGCTCTTGTTATTGGATTATCTCTCTGCTTTGCCTTGTTGGATATTGTTTGCCGATCGAAGACCCATGCTTGCCATAGGATTACTCTTTGTCTTGTCCCTGCCATACCTGTTTGCCGTTGTTTGACCCTGCCTGTGATTTGACTATGTTTATTAATAAAAGTTCGCACATGGATCCGCACGTCTCTCATCTCATCGGCTCCGTTACAGTAGGACACATGTCAGGACAACTTTATATTTACTTGGCAACATTTTAACATTTTAGCTGAGATCAGCAGAAATGACTGAATAGTTGAACATTTGAGTTGTCTTAAATGGATACTCCACTAAAAAATTAAAACTCTTTCATGGTTTACTCACCCTCATGTTGTTCCAAACCCATTTTGAATGAATTTTATTCATCTTCAGACAAATGATTTTATTTTTGATATTCTTTCATCATTTTTGTCTTTCCATTGGAAGTCTAGGCAGTCTTTATTTTCAAGCTTCAAAAAGTCTTTAGTTTAGGCTTCGACACATAATAAAAAACCCTCAGCTCAAGCTTCTCAGTTAATTTTGTGTCAATCGCGATTCCTCGATTTCTAAAAAATAACATCGTGGCAAAACATTAAATTCGAATTAATCAATAAAATCTGAAAAATCACCCAGCCCTACTATTTAGTCTTGCTTACATAATAAATAATAGTTTAGCATTCCAAATATGAAAACATTTGTATTTGTCCTCAATGAGAGATGTATATTTCATTTTATGTTCGTTTTAAGTAAATTCATTTTGGCTAGACATTTATTTGTAATTTATAATAAATGCCAGTATAATTTGTGTTTTAATTTGTAATTGTGTAAATAACTTTGTATTGTAGTTTTATAGCTACTTATATTTTCTGTTATTTATCTTGTTTCTGAATACTGGTAAAATTTAAAGGATTAACTAACAACTTATGTGTAACCTGTTTTTTCCCTCTCAATGCCATTGTGACATTGCAGATTTTTATTTATTTTTTTATCCATGCAGCAATGTTTTTTTCTTTTAAGAAAAACATTACAAATTATTCTTTAACAATTTAACTGATGTGTATTTTCAGTACTTGTGCACGTGTATACCTATCAAGATGAATAAATTAGGTCAATTTATGTTGACCTAAAAATTTGTTTTAGAAATGACGTGATGAAAATGTATTAATTGAATGTTTATATTTCTCATAAACTAATGATGCTTCAGAAGACGTGTTTCTTAATGCTGCTATGAAAGTAGCTTGTTAATGAAAGTAGCGTATGCCAAGTCAAATGAGTTTGGCATCTACAGCATTTTGACACAGCATTTACCTTATTTTCTAAGTTTTCATTTTCAGGTGTACTCCTTTACATTGTGTTCTTACACCATCTGTTGTATAACTTTTGTGAACTACCTTTGACTCTTGAGTAATGTAATATTTGTAAAACTCACAGCACAGATCCTAATACATTTTTTGGCATAGCCACACTAATTGTTTCATAGGCATTTTGTAATAACAGTTTGTAACATCAGCCAATCTGTTTACTTTACAGATGGAGCGTGGAGAGACCGGACAGTTCCCACAGTGCTAGTTTTTCAGCACCCACACCCCATACACAAATTCATATAGCAGTTCTCAGTGATTAAATGTTAAAATGATAGTTTATATTTAGCTGTGAAGTTATAGTTCATTGTCATAAATAAACTATTTTTTTTTCACATATACAATTTTCACCAGTCTTCAATGTGTTAATGAGATTTTTGAAAGTGATTATCTTTAATAATTCAGATACCTGTTGAAATGCATATGTAATTATATACTTGCTTGTATCTGGAATGTTGTTTTAATAAAAATGATGTTGAAAGAGAATCTTGCAACACTGTTAATCTTAAAATAACATTTTATTAAACTAAACTTTGTAATGTTCCAAATAAATGTTTTTAGAATGTTGTATTTTCAATAAAATGTAGGTGGAAAGAACATTATAGGAACATTATGCTAACCATAAAATAACGTTCCAGCAATTTTACGTATAGCAATATTACGTTAGCAAACTGGACATTTTAACATTCTTGGAATGTTCCAAATAAACGTTCATAGAACATTATATTTTTAAATGAAAATTAAGTTGCAAGAACGTTACAGGAACGTTATGCTAACCATAAAATAACATTCTAGCAACATTAAGCAAACTAGACATTTTAACGTTCTTGGAATGTTCCAAATAAAGGTTCCTAGAACGTTATAGTTTTAATGAAATTTAAGTTTCAAGAACGTTGTTGGAACGTTATGCTAACCATAAAATAATGTTCTAGGAACGTTAAGCAAACTGGACATTTCCACGTTTTTGGAACATTCCAAATAACGTTCACACAACCAAAACAGAACTTTAGGAAAACGTTCTCAGAACATAAATTTGTTAGCTGGGTAGTACGGCTTATAGATTAAATGTTAAAACGGCTTGCCATAATCGCCAGGGGGTCGAGCTGTAATGCGGAATAGCTAGCTGGTGTATAGCGCGGATGAGAAGGACGCAGCAGTGCCTCACTGAGCTGGGTCAGAACAGGCTACCCTGTGCATATGTAAAAGTCGCAGCGCATTGACATGTCTTCAAAGAATACTAAATCCAAGAAGCCAGAGATCTGTCCGGTTCTGATGTATGGTGAATTTACGGTAACTGGAAGCAGGAAGGTCCGATGTTCCTTGACTGAGACAGAGCTCACTATACAAAAGATCAGCCCAGGACTCGGTGGGCGAGGAAAAGTCATATATCACTTGAGTGACTGCGTCGGGTGCCGGGCGTACAGGTCTCATGACAGCACGGATGTGGGAGCGTATTTTTCTGCGTATTTCTACCCACTGAGGACTCGATGGATGAGGTCTGGGGTGGCTCGGCAGAGGGTGGAGCAGTGCTTTCAGGTGGCGACCGATCAGAACCCAAGTGTTAACCTGCAGGAGGCACAGAGATGGTCAAGAGCCATCAGGGACAGACTTCTACACCAAAGACAACAAAAAACAGGTTGCTCTTCCTTTTTTTTTTTTTTTCTTTCTTTCTTTCTTTCTTATGTTGTGTTTAATCAATTGTTATTTTTAACTGTAATGTAGCCTACCTTCGATGTCTACCGGTCATATTAGAGCATCCTGTAACTTCATATAATCAGCCAGATGTAATCAAATTTCATTAAATGAATAACATCTATTTTTCCTAAACGTAAAGTAATCAATAATTCTTCTTATGAAGAGCTTGTCATTTGTCCATTTAGTTTTATTTGATTTTAAGTTTGAACAATTAATGTTCAGACAAAATTATCACCGTTTTTTTTTTTTTTTTTTTGGATGAAAATGTTCAGTGGAAAAGGCAAATTACAGGCTGAATCCCCGCATGCTTTCTAGAAATCAGTTTAGAAAATCCTGATCTTAGCTAAGCCTCCCCTGTTTAATGAATTCCTAATATAAAATAATGTATGAGAGAAAGACTAAACTTTCCCAAATCATTGTGTTGATAGTAATAAATTAAATATGCCTGTTACTTGAAAATACAAAGTGAATATTTCTACTTTTATTAATATATTGCATCTTTAAATGCACATAACGTATTGTGTCATTATTTAGAAACAGAAAGCAGGTCAGGTCCTAGCAGACTCTTGTTAAACAACATTCATTTTAACATATAATCTAAAATGCAATTATTGGGTTTGGTATTGGCCAAAAGTGGTGTTATTTGTTGAAATTTTGGGAAGTAGTCAGATCGAACGTTGTGATCACAGTGCAGCAGGAAGTTTTCTTTCTCTTTCAGATTAAAAAAAAAAAAATGTTATTAGCATGACTGTAGTACAGTAATTCATCGCATTGGCTATGAAATAAACATGTAAATACACAATATTTCTTTCTCTCTGTTGCATACACTCATTATTATGTCATCATTTAATGTACAATAATTTAATGTACAAAATATATATTTTTCTGCACAATTTCATGTACATATATCTCTTTCGCACAATTTCATGTACAGTATTTATGTAAAGTTTTTGTACAGTCTCAGTTTGTGTATGTATGGACAACTAGGTATAGCAGTTATAGTATTTTTAGTATATGTATAGTCAGATAGTTAACTGTTGTATAGCTCTATTGTTTTTCCTATACTTGCATTGTTGTATGTTTATCTTAGGTTTAACTAGTATGTAGCACCGTGGTCCTGCGAGACACGACATTTCGTTCCACTATATGTCCACACATGTAGCAGAATGACAATAAAGCTCGACTCGACTCGATCATTATTGACAAGCATTACAGTGTACAGTGTACTTTGTACAGTGCATTGTGTACTTTACATGTATAGTGAACTTTATAGTTATAATTATATTTATTGTTGTCAAATTATGTGTAACAATTTAAGGATTGGAACACACTTAAAATTATGTATATCTAAAGAGAATTCAAATCATTAAAGGCTACTTATACACTTTACGTCAGCCATTATATAATTTCAGCTTTCAGTTTCAGCTGTCGGCTGCATGTTTTTTCTCTTTTTGATCGTGTTATTAATGGATGCAGTAAAAGTTGAGTATATCTAAAA
The DNA here is from genome assembly GCA_039654775.1 of Spinibarbus caldwelli. Taxonomy (NCBI): domain Eukaryota; kingdom Metazoa; phylum Chordata; class Actinopteri; order Cypriniformes; family Cyprinidae; genus Spinibarbus; species Spinibarbus caldwelli. The sequence goes on from CM077236.1 coordinate 12,557,924, forward strand.
CTTGGCTTTTCAGTGTGTCTATGAGTACTCCCAGAAAGATCACAAAATTCGTCTTGTAATGGTAAATAATAAAGTGCCTCTTTAAACGTGATCTGAGTCCAGGGGTCATGCGTTGAGTCATGTAGATATTGTTTCAAGTGTATGAACCCAGTTATAAAAAGGGTTGTTCTTATTATAGCGAGATACTAACCTTTGTGGCTCTACCATTGGAGAAAGCATAACGGTCAACTTTGATCATTCGTGTCTTGATAACCAATCAAAAGAGAATAGCTGTCTGAAGGTGCAGACCAATTAGATGAATTAGCATTCATCTAACCTCTTGAATCACCAATGGTTAAAGTGCCCTTTCTGTTGTATTGAGGTGCCCCTAATTAAAATGTTTTATTTTCTTGTTTTTTTTTTTTTTTTCTTGACTTGCCTTGTCTCTGATCACTTCCTGTTGTTTACCCAAGCCAGTTCATTAGTCATATGTCAGAACAAGAATATTTAAAAACTTTTTTTTCTTTTCAACAAATTTCCTGCTTATGCAGGTCAAAAGAGGTTCTTTATCTCTCTTATCTCACACACATATCGAGAGTAGAGCAATAAATTAATATCCTTTTTAGTGAGTGGAGAGATGACAGAGTACATCAGGGCTGTGATCGAGGAGGTTAGAAAGGGAAAGAGAAGTTTAACCCTTGTGTTTTTCATAAACCACTTTCCATTTAGTTCACTCACTGGAGTGTCTATTTGTCTGTTTGTGTGTCAGAGTCAGAAGTTAACTTTTCCATTAGGGGAAACAGTTAATTATTTTACCTTTGTAAGGACAATTTTTATAATTACCTATAATTTTCTAATTAAATTTCACCTATATTGTCTTTCACGTCAAATATTTAAATTAAAACAATTACTTCAATCAATCAGAATACTTTACCAATCAAATTTTATCAACATCAACAAAAGCCGTCTTTACACTGCTGTGGAACAGAAGATGCATCTGACATGGTTTAATTAAACAAACTATTACTGCTGCTCGAAGATGACACATGCATTTTCACAATAATTAATATAAATTAATATAAATTGTTCATGAGGGGAAAATTTGATGGTGTGAGGAATTCAGTCAGTGAGTGCGTGTACTTAACAAAACGTTTTCAGTGGTGACTAATCTAAATGCCGTGATCACTTGCCAATGCATTCATGTTAGTGATTGGTAATAATGCTCAATTCTGCAAACAATAATTAAATAATAAAATTAAATGTATTAATAAATAAACGCATAAAAAGAAATCTGATTCAATATGAGCAGATCCAAATGTAATCCCACAATTGACACTTTTCATTTATTTTCATATTTCACTGACTTATTTCACTTTGTCTCGACAAATTAATAGCAGTGGTGACTGGCCAATAGTAAGTGCTACCTTCTGTGAACCACACATTTACAAACACAAAGTAATAATAATATTGATTATTTTATTTATTTAGTCATTTAGCAGACGCTTTTATCCAAAGCGACTAAAAAATGAGGACAACAGAAGCAATCAGTTGTAGTATTAAAACAACTGAAACAAATCCAAAACTAAAAGCTAATGCATACAACAAAATTTAACATTTAACATTTAAATGAAAACAAAAAAAATAAAGCTAAAAACAATTCAAAATATAAAAGAGCAAAAGGTATAAGAATATAATGATTCTAACATAACACTAAGCCAAACACCAAAAAACAACCACACACACACATACATATATATACATATATACACATTTATAAATTCAATATATATATATATATTTCATTTCCATTTAGTTTGTTGAAGTACTAAAACAACTCAAATTAAATAAAACTAAAACTTAATAAAAACCTATACAGACATAATAAAAAAAAAACTAATAAAATGATAAACATTATTCCAACTTTAACTAAAGTTAAAATAGATTACAAATACAAATCAAACTACATTAGTTTATCAGTAATCCTAAAAAAAATAACACTGAGCCAAACACACATGCAAGTAGTAGGAAAGAGGAGAAATAAAAAGCGAGACTAATATCCTTTGCCAGTGTCCCTGCCCGGTGGAGTCACACAGTAGAGTCGATGGTCTTTACCCTCTTTGGTCTTCACACGATGGCTGCTGCGACCGCTGCTGCAGCAAACTAAGTTTTTTTTTATACCGTCTAATAAAATACTAATTGAATTCAGCTGAACACACTGTCCTTTTATCACAACAAATGGCCAATCAAGCGCACGAGTCGACACTGACAAGGCACGTGATACAGTACAAGACCAAACGTGATTTCAGCACGTCTCCACACAGTAAACAAAACAAGTGTTTCCTAGCAACGACAACTATGCTAAACACTAATGAGACAAGTAAATACACTTACGAGCTGCTTTTAACTTCCGCTGATAAGACTGCTTCTCTCAAAGAGTATTTCTTTACACTGTCTTCTGCTGGCACTTGAACACACTTTCCTTTTATCACAACAAATGGCCAAGCAAGCGCACGACTCGACACTGACAAGGCACGCGATACAGTACGAGACCAAACACGATTTCAGCACGTCTCCACAAAGTAAACAAAACAAGTGTTTCCTAGCAACGACAACTGCTCTAAACACTAATGAGACAAGTAAATACACTTACGAGCTGCTTTTAACTTCCGCTGATAAGACTGCTTCTCTCAAAGAGTATTTGTTTACACTGTCTTCTGTTGGCGCTTGAACACACTTTCCTTTTATCACAACAAATGGCCAAGCAAGCGCACGAGTCGACATTGACAAGGCACGTGATACAGTAAAAGACCAAATGCGATTTCAGCACGTCTCCACCATAGACTGTATAAAAACATGGACGTAGTGTCCGTGACGTCACCCGTAGGTTTCTGAAGAGCGTTTTTGAAGCTTAAAGTAGGCGGAGCCAGCCATCGCCATCTTGGCAGCGCGTCACCGCACGTCACTCACCGGATAATCGAAAATGGGCAAAGAGGCGGGAGCTGGTTGCTGAAACCACGCCCACTTAGCTCGACGGTGGTGACAGCAGCGGCAATCCACCTGTCACTCAAGTGGCCACGCCCTTAATTATCCAGAACTTTAAGGCTTAATATAATTTAAACGGATGAGTTATAAAAAAAAATTCACCCCCCTCACAGCTGTCATGAAGGGCAAAATTAGCTATATAGACCAAAACCACTTTTTGTACCAGGCTGTAAACATATTTTTTTTTCTGCTGTAAAGTTGGGCATTTTATCATGGGGAGTCTATGGGACTGACTCCCTTTTGGAGCCAGCCTCTAGCGGTCAGTCGATGAATTGCAGTTTTAGTCACTTCCGTGTTGGTTTCGCGAGAAAGACCGGAAGGTTGCCGCTTGGTCTCCACACAGTAAACAAAACAAATGTTTCCTAGCAATGACAACTGAGCTAAACACTAATGAGACAAGTAAATACACTTACGAGCTGCTTTTAACTTCCGCTGATAAGACTGCTTCTCTCAAAGAGTATTTCTTTACACTGTCTTCTGTTGGCGCTTGAACACACTTTCCTTTTATCACAACAAATGGCCAAGCAAGTGCACGAGTCGACACTGACAAGGCACGCGATACAGTACGAGACCAAATGCAATTTCAGCACGTCTCCACACAGATTATAAATTAGATAAATTAATATTTTTATTATACAATATGATAGAAAATCTATGCAAAATCTATGCATTCCCCTTTGCCTGTCCGCATACTCAAGTTTAGCTCTGGTGTGATAGATAAATTGCCCACAGGAGGCAGGTCTATGTAGCAGTTTTGCCATTGCTGATTCAATATCATAAACATATTCAAAATATGACAAAATTTAGCCAATCAGCTTCTTCAAATCCAACACGAAAAAAAAAAAAAGATTATTTTATCACCCATAACAAGTCACTGCTAAAGTCCAGGCTAGTTTGTAGGGTCTGGATAAACCAATGAGTCCAAAACCACTCCTTATCACTTGCACTATATTGGGTGTCGGCCATTTTGTAGTGGTGTCCAAATTCTGAGTGAACAACTTTGTTCTTTCAACAACGCAGTATACGTCAACATCCAAATTCACTCACTTCACTCAATTCTTTTCATTCAATGCCGATTCCGAGCCGGTCTGTTTTGACGTTACACTTACGGCCCCTGATAATGTATTTATGTCATGCCAGATGAGGCTTGCACAGCCTGAGTGACTCGTGCAGAAATCAAAACAAATGAGCGCAACAGCACACACAGAAAGTTATAAATGCATACTGCGGTAGTAAAAAAAAAAAACAGAAAAAAAAAAGAAATTTATAATATATGATTTAGGTACGCAACATTGCACGACCAAAATGTTTCAACGTGATTGCAATGTGATTTTATACAATAGTAGTACAGTAAACAAAGTTAATATTAAGTGACTTACATTTTAGACACAATATTGACTGTTTTTGTTTAATTTCGCTGATGAAAATAGTTCCAATCAAAGCCACAGCAGAACTGTTTTGTGTCTCTGAGCAACACAGCGGTGTTTTGTCACTTGCCTTGTTTCTGAATGAATCAGCCATTTGAACGAATGAACAAATGAAGGACTAATGACTCACTCATTCAAACAGTCATTTGCCACCACCGACTGGTTTGGTTTCATATTTAAAACTATCATTGCATTTTTCCCAACATTTCTTATGTGTTTAAAATATATTAATTAAATATTTTAATCAAATAAGTAAAAAAAAAAAAAAAAAATTCTTATAAAATTCTTTATGCATTCGAAATTTCTCAGTGTATATGCATTTATGGCACCTCAGCTCAAAATAATGTTTTGTAAATAAAGATTTTGAAAAGTTTTGGTAGATTCATCCTCAAACTCAATCCAGCACATTTATCTTTATTTCAAATATGTTTCAAGCCTCTCAAATTTTAATAAGTAATAAATTTTCCTTCTGTTTTTTTTTCCTTCAAAATTTTTTCCTAAATTTTTTTTTTTTTTTTTTTTCTATAACTGTTTAACTGTTTAGCATTAAAACATACTGGGATGCAGGGCTCGAATTGAGGGGGATGCGGGGGATGGCATCCCCCTTGTTGAAAAAAATTACAACGCATCCCCTCTGTAAAACCACCATCCCCTCTTTTCATCCCAGATCAATAATGGTGTGTATTATGTAAAACTTATAGTGCAAATTAGATATTAATATTATTTATGTAGAATAATTTATAAACTAAATAACAGTGACTGGCCAATCAGAGCTCAGTTAGTGAGCTGTGCGCGAGCTCGCGCATGTGGCATGTTTTTGTCATTTTTCGCACAAAATGTTTCAAGTGCAACTTCTGACGTTCTTTAAAAAAGACAACATAGTAAGGTATGATTTCCTTGATTAGAGTTTAAAGATATTCCCCTGATATAACGTGCATGATGAAGCCTATTAGAATGCAGTTAGAATGCCTCTACAATTCAAATAATGACAGAAAAAAAATATAAGCTATGTGTGAGGTTTTATTTTTTGTCTTGATAGGCTATAGTTAAGCAGCCTAATATCACACAAGAATCAGGACGTGTGCATGATCGCAAATGTTATATTAATTTTATACAGCAGTTCAACAGATTAGAAGTTAATTAAGTGAGTTACATTTTAGACATATTTTGTCTTTTTTGTCCAGTTTTACAAATTAAATAATTCCAAACAAAGCCAGAGCAGAGTGGTTGTTTTCTCAGAGCAACGCTGCCATGTTTCTTTCCTGAATGAATCTGTTTTTGAATGAATCCATTGAGCCAATTATTCAATGATTCATTCATAAAGACAGTCAACTTGCTTCGATTCTAGTTGAATCAGCCATTTTGAAAGAATCGTTTGATTGAAGGATTCAATGAATCATTCATTAAAAAAGACACTTGCCGCCACCTACTGGCGGTTTTAGAGTCATATTTATTTATCTATGGAATAAACACTCAGCAAAATATTAATTATCGTTATCAACAAAAATCCCCCAAAAATATTATATATTTTTTTGTCAATATTGCACAACCCTAAATAAGGGGCTTCATCATTTAAATCACCTGGCACACAGACACACAGAGATTGTGTGCATGGCATGCATACAGAAATTGTGTGCATTCATGTGTGTATGTGCATTGGTTTAACCTACATTGGACCAAATGTCCCCACAAAAAAATAAAAATAAAAAATAAAAAAATAAATAAATAAAAAACCGCTTCAAACTTTTGACATTGTGTGGCCTGAAATGGCCCCAAAAGGAAAACAGCTTATAAATCATAGTACATTTAATCAAGATTATTTTGGGTTAAATAAAAATGTTTAAAAATTAGACAAATTTTGTAATCATTTGTAATCATGACCCACAAACCCCCTGCCCCACCATCCCCCCTGAGTTGTTTTTTTTACAATTCAACCACTGCTGGGATGTGTGCTGAAATAAGTGGATGTGGCCCCAAGTCCCCATTAATATCAGACTGTGGTGTGTTTATCATGGTTCAGTTGTATTGATTGTGAAAAGGTCAATCTGCAAAGGATCATTGATTGACATTTTTGTATGCTGTTATGGCTGAGTGTAAAATATTTATGCACTTCTGAATTGAGACAAGGCCTCTTATCGTTTTATTTCAGTTTATTCTAAGTTCATGGGTCTAAATGGTGACTCCAGGTTCCAATATTAACCTGCCAATAGTTGCTGAAATTATACATTTGCATAATTATTAGTGTGGTGTGGGGCAACCTTAATGTGATGCATTTCCAGATAAAATCTCAAACCTCCCCATCTGCTTGCAGACACATCGGGGCTGCCTTGATGATATCAAACATGTTTGATATTTAGGATTTTAAATCTTATGTTATGATCACGATTACATCAATACTAGTCACATCTGGCTAGTTGCATATAGCAGCCTGTTGGATTTGCAGTCTGTACAGTATGTGTATAGACATTTCCGTGTTTGATAAATGCCAGTGCAGAGAGCTAGAGAAACCCACATCTTACCTTTTACATATGTTTACTTGATCTGTAATACAACTTAAAACTTACATATGTTTGGGTCCGGTGATGAATGCACTAATGCATACTGTTCATGAAAGGGACATTTGACTTGAACTCATGGTTTGTATGCATACACAATATCTTGTTACCTTACAATTATGTTAATGTACAAATTTTTGTCAATACACAAATAGGCTAAATATAACTAAAATACAAATAATAAAAACAAATAAATAAAAAAAATAAAAAATTTGCAAAACATTAAAAACATTATGTTGCATCCTTAATCTTTATAAATATTAATTTCTCTTACTTATAAATATTAATTTTCACTTACATTTGTACCCCCCTGTAATTTGGCTCCAAATCTCAGGTAAAAATTGTCATTTTGCTCCCCCCTCCCCCTCCCCTTCTTTAACATTTTTTAATGAAAGAAAAAGTGGTACATCTAATAATAACATGGTAAAATGTTTAACTTTGAAATGTTTGCACATTCACTCATGAGAAATATTACGTTTAAATATTATGACTAAATAAGCTGGGGTTTTTATGCATTATAAGAGTTAAGAAAATGTTGCAGCTGTATATGTTTCTCGTTGTAGTCTTTATATACTGTATTACATTTTGTGGATTTTCAACAAAGAAATTATTTCGCTGTCTTGTATAGTCACTGCAACTAGCACAGGTCAGTATGTCTTTAATGAAAAAAAATAAAAAAATCTGAAAAACATCATTCACACCCTTCTGGTCCACTGCACTGCGTATACAATTGAAAATTTATTTCAGTGTGTCCAATATTGGTTAAGGATACTGTTCTGTGACCACATTTTTTTGCAGACTGTACGAATTGACATGATCTCTGAAGTGTGTCGTGGTGTAAGTCACATCATTATGGCATTTAAAAGGACATTAGTTTTATGGTGCTATCCAATAACTTAAATCAGAATCAGCATTTGAATAGATACTATCAATTCTGACTTTTTTGAATTTACACCTGCTACTTTGTGTCAATAATTTTACAATCAAATAGTTAGGTATGGGTTTATGACACTGGACTTTGTATATTTTGCCTCTGTAGCATGGGAGGTAATATGTATTTATGGTACAACCTATTGTTTGTCTCCCATGGGATGGCATGGTACTTTGGACCCTACAGTCATGCTCTTGATAAAGGTCTTAACTATTACATGAATAAATATGAATTGTATTTAGTTGACCCTCCCACCAGCAAAACATATTGTGGAAACTACAGGAAGTGACCTGTGATCTTTTATGGAAGTGCTGATCTGCTCATTCATGACTCTGTGCTGAACTGAGCATGCTCAGAGCTGATTTGTGTGAATGTGACAGATCTTTGTAGAACCTCAGAAAGAGGGAAAACTTTCACACACAGCACCATCCAGTATCAGAAGCTATATTCTGGAAATGCTTCTTAAGCTTTTTTCTGTGGTCACAAAAATGTATTTGTTTAAAACTGGTGTTGATGGTGAATTCTAGACAAACGGTTTATGGGGTCCTGGTTAGTTGTATTTTTCTGTGCAAGTACAGTAAGCATGGTCTATGCTAATAATATGGCAGCATTTTAGTTGTTGTGTTTGCTTGTGTAGTACAAGAATTTGTGAACTGATCACACTACAGCATGGACATAGTATGTTTTCTCTCAGTACTGTTCTTTCATGTACTTAAAATTGTTTGTTTAAAATTTTTTAAATATATCTCTGTCTTCAGAAATTACATTCTTTAATTTCTCTAAGGTTTGTTTGGGCTGGGCCTGGTGAAGATATGGCATGCTCTGAGAATGCCTTTGTTTTAATTCTTTGATTAAAAACTGCTCTTTAGACAAAAATCACTTGTGATATTTCCAATAAGCAATGATCCACTATGATCAGATCCACTTTCAAGCTTCTTAATGGGAACTTTAAGGGCACAGATTTCTTTTCTGCCTAACTTGATAATTGGTACTTGGTTATTGATCAGGATAAGGAAAACGTTTGTACATGTATGGATCTTAAGTTTAATTAATAAACCCCCTTCTCTGAGAAGACTGGCTGTACCTGGAAAACTGGTTTAGCCACCCTTCCACAGCGTAAATGGAAACTGGAGTGGATTAGGTTTAATAGTTCTAAATTAAATTACCTAAAGAAATGTGATGTGTGTCTCTGTGGGTTATCAGTGTTCTTCACATTAGTATTTGTCTGTTTAATTTTCTTCTGTCTAAAGAATAACATTGTGGGGAAAATTCTTGATTGGCTGGCATATTTTCTTGCAGCCTTAAACATATTTTTGATAGGACATGTCTTTGTCTATGCAAGTAAATATGTCCATTATCCATTTTCCAGGAGTAATTAAAGTGGAGGTGAAGAGGCCTTTTAAGTTCCTGATTTTGTTAAATCCTCACAGTGGTAAAGGGCATGCACATGCTCTTTTCTTTGGGAATGTGCAACGCATGCTACAGGAAGCTGGGATACAACACACACTCATCATTACAGGTGAGGAGAAACCATTATTTCAAAGTACATTTATTTACATTTACATTTATTCATTTAGCAGATGCTTTTATCCAGATCTACTTACAATTGAGGACTACAATAAGCGATTCATCATAAAGAGGCTGATAAACACAGGAAGTGCTTGCAATACAAGGTTTCAGTCATTGTTCAGAGTAATACAAGCTAGACAGGGAGAGGTTAAGGAAAGAGAAAGCACAGTTTTTTTTTGTTTTTTTTTTTAAGATGAAGTCGGTAGAGATGAGTTTTCAGGTGTCGCTTGAAAATTGTCAGGGATTCAGCATTCTGGATAGGGGTGGGAAGTTCATTCCACCAGTCAGGAACAATGAACGAAAACGTTCTGGAAAGTGATTTTGTGCCTCTCTGTGTTGGCACCACGAGGCGTCGCTCACTCACAGATCTCAGACTTCTGGAGGGGATGTAGATTCTCAAATGTGAGTGGAAGTAGGAGGGTGCTGAGCCTGTGGCTGTTTTATATGCAAGAATCAATGTCTTGAACTTGATGCGCGCTGCAACCAGGAGCCAGTACAGGGAGATAAAGAGAGGTGTGACATGGGCCCTTTTGGGTTCGTTGAAGACCAGTTGTGCTGCTGCATTCTGAATCATTTGTAAAGGTTTGATTGTGCATGATGGAAGTCGAGCAGTTTTTGCAATGTGGTCTTTGAAAGTCAGCTGGTCATCGAAGATTACACCAAGATTTCTGACCAAACTTCATGGGGTAATTGTTGATGAACCTAACTGGATGGTGAAATCATGCTGTAGAGTTGGAGTGGCGGGGAAGACAAGAAGCTCAGTCTTTGCTGGGTTGAGTAGGTGATGTTCTTTCATCCATGCTGAGATGTCCACCAGGCAGCCTGAAATCCGTGCAGCTACCGTTGGGTCATCTAGATGAAATGAGAGATACAGCTGTGTGTCATCAGCATAGCAATGGTAGGAGAAACCATGTGCTTGTATGATGGGAGCCAGTGATGTAGTGTATATGGAGAAGAGGAGGGGTCCAAGAACTGATCCCTGAGGAACTCCAGTGACCAGCTGAATGAACAGACCTACACTATGCATTTAACAATCCTTAGGCTCCCCTTATGCTGTTCTAAACCCATTTGACATTTTTCTGCTGAACAAATCATTCAGTTTTGTGAAATTAACCAACCAACATCTGACTGTAAATAATGATTAATTCATAAAATTGACATTTCTACTTCTTACATTAACTTCATTAAGAAGGCTAGGATGAATGCAAAGATTTTTTTTTCCTCACAAAAGTGTATTGTATGGATTCAACATTTTCTCCCCCAATTATGTCCAGGTAGTAACTTGAGCTTAGTTTAGTTTATTTGTTTACAGGGGCAATGCACATAAATAAACATGGCTGTAAATGTCCCAGAATTAACCAAAGAGGCTATTTTTCATCTGTAGACCCTTGGCAGAATGTTAAAAAATCACCCTAAAAACAAACAGAGCATCTTAGACTCATATTACAACCAACAAAGAAGAGATTTAAAAAAAAAATAGAATGCTAAAAAATACATAAATGTAATTGCACATAAAAATCAAACTAAAACACAATAAGATATCTAAACAAAATAAAATATAATGAAAAAGAGAGAGAGGTGGCGACAGGAGAAAGCTAATAACCAAGAGCAATTAGTACAGAGAAGTCTAAAATCAAGAATACAGTGCTGAGTTTAGTATTGAGAAATGATAAAACTGAACTGATTTCTTATCAAGAATTTTTAGTGATTGTTTATACAAAGACTCCAGTGGTTTCAGAGTAGTTGTACTAGCTTGCGAACGAAGTTGTTAAACAATAAGTGATATGAGAAATAATCATAGAATGCACATACATCAAAGCAGCCTCTGATGACATATGATCACGAATAAATCTAAAATTTGACCCGGTTACAGACCTTTTTAACCTAAGCCTTAAATGAAAGTCTGGAATCAATCACAACACTGAGGTACTTATATTCAGATACTACTTGTAGTCTTTCCCCTGATACAAAAACATCTGGCACTACACTTGAACTATTAGTTTTGGTAAAACACACTGTGTTAGAGATGTTTATCTGTAAACAGCATTGTTGTGACATGAACCAAGGATTCTGTAAGTTCATTCTAACACAGTGACTGTAGACAGCCACTGCTCCCCAGACCTGGAGTATGTGACTGTTAAATGCAGGCCCATTTACCTCCCGAGAGAGTTCACTGTGGTCATGATAACTGCTGTTTATATCCCACCGGATGCTAATGCTAACTCGGCTATCGGACTTTTACATGGCAGTATAAGCAGTCAGCAGAGCATGTATCCTGATGCTGTGCATATCCTAGCAGGGGACTTTAATCATGCAGATCTAAGGTCAGTGCTTCCTAGATTTCATCAGCATGTAAAGTGTGCTACTAGAGGAGCTAACATACTGGACAAGGTCTACTCAAACATCAAGCTAGGCTACAGGGCTAGACCATTACCACACCTGGGCCAGTCGGACCACATGTCTCTGTTTTTAATCCCTGCATATGCCCCCCTCAGGAAAACGGCTCTTACCATCACAAAGATTGTAAAAACTTGGCCTGAGGGTGCCTCTTAGCAGCTACAGGACTGTTTCAACAGGTTCAAATATCTTTGAACATCAAGACCTGGAGGTGTTCACGGACAGTGTTCTGTGTTACAGTAAGAACTGCATAGACATTGTCACTGTGGACAAATGCATCCAGGTCTATCCCGACCAGAAGCCCTGGATGAACCATGACGTTCGGCGGCTGCTGAAGGAAAGGAACACCGCCTTCAGGTGTGGCGACAGGGCTCACTACAGTGTGGCCCGAGCTAACCTGAAGAGAGGCATCAAAGAGGCCAAGTTGGATTATAGGAGGAGGATCGAGGACCACCTGGACAGCAACAACAGCAGGCAGGTGTGGCAGGGAGTCCAGCATCTCACCAACTACAGGACTAACCTCGGCGCTGCAGAAGGTAACGCCTCGCTAGCAGAGGAGCTGAACTACTTCTTTGCTCGCTTCGAGATGGAGCAACCAGACACAGCCACACATCATCCTGCGGCCCTCAGCAACTTTACCCTCAAAGTGGAGGAGGATGAGGTGAGGCATACTTTGCGGGCCATAAACCCGAGGAAGGCTGCTGGACCTGACGGTATCGCTGGACACGTGATAAAGGACTGTGCGGACCAGCTGGCTGGAGTCTTCACCAGGATTTTCAACCAGTCCCTGTCCCAGTCCACGGTACCACCCTGCCTGAAGTCCTCCATCATAGTTCCCCTGCCTAAGAAATCCCACATTAATAGTCTCAATGACTACCGGCCAGTTGCACTCACCCCAGTGGGGATGAAGTGCTTTGAAAAACTGGTACGGAGTCACATCACTTCATTCTTTCCACCGACCTTTGATCCATACCAGTTTGCATACAGGACGAACAGATCCACGGAGGATGCCGTAGCCACAGCCCTCCAGACTGTGCTGTCCCACTTGGAGCAGGAGGGGAGCTGCTCTTTATGGATTACAGCTCTCCGTTTGATACCATCCTCCCTCACAAACTTGTGGACAAACTGGGAGATCTGAGACTTCCATACTCCACCTGTACATGGATTAAGAGCTTCCTGTCTGGTCGCAGCCAGAGGGTGAGAGTGGGCCCACACATATCTATGGCCCTTAGTCTTAGCACTGCCTCCCCACAGGGCTGTGTGCTGAGCCCCCTGTTCTACACCCTGTGACTACACTCTGGGAGTCCACATTGAGGAGGATCTCACCTGGGGCGTGATTACCTCTGAGCTGCTGAAAAAGGCTCAGCAGAGACTGCACTTCCTGAGGGTGCGCAGGAAGAACAACATCACCCAGAGACTGCTGGCGTCCTTTTATCGGAGCTCCATTGAGAGCATCCTCACGTACTGTATATGTGTATGGTACAGTAGCTGCACAGTAGCACAGAGGAAAACACTTCAGAGGCTTATTAAAACTGCTCAGAAGATTGTTGGATGCCCTCTCCCCACTCTGGAAGAATTACACAGTTCCCGATGCCTTAAAAAAGCCCAGAACATTATAAAAGACACTTCACACCCTGGACATTCATTCTTTGAACTGATGCCATCAGGTAGACGATACAGAGTAATTAAATCAAGGACTAATAGATTTAAGAACAGTTTTTATCCTACAGCAGTTACCACACTCAATGCTGCTAAAACATAATTTGGTGTGCAATAAGAGATCGGGGCAATAACGATAGAATGTATGCTGTGTGTGTGTTTTATTATATATATATATATTTTTTTTTTTTTTTTTTTTTTTTTACTATTTTAGCTGTCATGAGTGATACACTGATTGGATGGCACTTTAATAATGGCTGTGTGTTGAGTTATTTTCAGAGCACAGTAAATCTACACTGCTATACATGTTGCACATTGACTACTCTAAAATAAATCCAAGTTTCATTTTTTGACTACTCTAAAATAAATCCAAGTTTCATTTTTATAGTATTGTCCCTTGAGAAGTCATAATAAAATAGTTTCTGAAATGTGAGGGGTGTACTCACTTTTGTGAGATACTGTATATAAATAATTGTGTCGTCTGCATACATTTGGATGCTAGTGTTGGGACAGACGGATGGAAAATCATTGATATACAATGTGAAAAGCAATGGACCCAAAATAGATCCTTGGGTCTCCATTATTGACAACTAACCCTCTTCTTTATCTCTCGGTTTAGTTCTTCTCCAGCTTTTCTTTCTCTTGCTTTCTCTTTCTCTCTTTTTTTTTTATCCCTGTCTTCTTTCATTCTGTTGTATAGTTTGCATTTCTTGCATTGCCAAATAGATGTGACTGAATTAATGAAGGGTATTGATTCTTTTCTGAGCTACTTAGAGTCTTACTTAGAATCTGCTGTCCTCCTGGGGCTAAAACCAGATGGAGCAGCTTCTAGTTTTCAAAACATAATAATAAAATAAATAGGACAATGTAAATCTAGTAAAAATATAAAGGCGTATGCGCCTGCAGACTAGTTATTGTTATAGAAATGTGGTTAGAATTGATTAAGTGCACCTTATGGGACATAAATAAGCATAATGCATCTGCTATGTGACAGTGATATCAGCTGGGACAGTCAGTGTGCTAGATTAAAAAGACTTGAGTTTAGATGGATCATGGAAGTGAGACTGGATCTGATTTCCTCAGTAAATATCTGTAAATATCGCCTTCTGCTGGTGGAATTCAGTTGAGCAAAGATTGCAAGCTGCATACTTCAGGCAAGTGGCCGTGAAAAAATAATACTGGTTTTATACAGAACAAGTGTATCTCATACAGTTACTTAAAGTGTCTGTGTAGAATAGTGTAAATGAAATTTCTTCTGCCTCATATTTCCTGTCTCACACTGTTGATATAAAACCACCAAAAAGAATAATAATGTAGGTCAGAAAACAGCTGCATGACCTACATCGTTTCTTTTGTTTCTTTCCAGAACGCCAGAACCATGCACGTGAGCTGGTGCGGGAGTCAGACTTGTCTCAGTGGGATGCTTTGGTCATCATGTCTGGTGATGGCCTGCTATTTGAGGTATGCTAATTATGACTGCCTAAGCAGACATTCTGTAGCATTTGTAGTAGGCTATATAATTTAGTCAAAAATCATATGGCAGTTATTTTAACAAATATTGTAATTGCTATTTGACTAACATTTTTACTCATCATATTTCTGTCATTTAGATATTAAGGCTAAAAGAAGAAGAAACTTTAAATATTGAAACAGCAGCTAAGTCTAAAAAACAATGATTTTTGTATTCACATTAGTCATGTTTTCGTCCTCTACTTGATAATATTAATATACTAAATATTTTTATTTTTATTAATAAAAACATTAATATATTTCTTCCATAATTTCTTTCATGCAAATCTTTCCAGGGCAATCGTTAAGCAATGCCAGTCAATGTTGATGCATCAACACTAATTGCATTGAATTAACATTACAAAGTTATGTTGGTTCAACAGACTTTTGCACCTGCTGAAACAATGTTGAAACAATGTTGGTTGTTGAAATTTACCTTTGAGTAAAACACCTTAATCAGTAGAATGACAAAAAAAAATAAAAATAAAAAAATAGGATTGTCTCATATTTGGGCATTGTTTGTTTACATTGAGTGCAAATAGCAAACCTTTGTGGAACAACTTATGCCAAATATTTTAGTATTATTGGAGTGTCTTATTTTTGACATACAGCCTATTGCAAGTATAATTTGCATATAATATTCCTTTATTAACCATGAGATTGTCGAGTTAACTGCTTGTTGCCTTGCCTCTTGACATGCTCCCAATGTATTTAGGTGGTAAATGGGCTCATGGAGCGTGAGGATTGGGAAGAAGCTATTCAGACTCCTCTGGGAGTGCTTCCAGGGGGCTCTGGAAATGCACTGGCAGCCTCTATACACCATTATTCTGGGTAAGACTTTACAAAACTCATATATTGCTTGTCTAGAGCTATAGGGAAATAATTTTATCCAAATTGCTTACTTACATGCCTTTTGGATCAAAGTCAATAAGTCATTGTGTCAGTTAAGCAAACGCAAATTGCTCCAAAAATGCTGCAATAAGGTTTATATATGTACCTCTCATTTCTCACAAAGAGGCGCTAAGCAAATCTTTGCAGAAAAAAAGATCATAATGTAGCCCTGATATTGCAAGCTCATTATAGCCTGCCAGTGAGACAGGCACAAGCATTTTACTCTGTAATTCAATCACAGTCTAACCCTCATCCGTCTTTCCCTTTACCTGTAACAAATGTGTCCCACGCAGGTCAAAATGACCCAGATTATAAAAATGAACTAATTTTTATTTGTTCATTTATTTTTTGGTCCAAAAAGCTTATGATTGATTGATTAATTAATTATTTTAAAATATATATATTTATGTATGGTTTTATTTATTTATTTATTTATTTTTTTGGTGATTTTTATTTTCCTTAAATTCTGGATATTTTTATATTAAAAAAAAAAAAAAAATCGAAATTTCAGCCCTTTTCTACTTGAAACAAGCTGATGCATCATGAACTGGGTCAGTGTCTCTGATGACATCTGGTGGGCAAAAAATTACAAAGTTGTAGAGCCCTGCACGGGCCTCAAATTTAGAATTCGGGCCCCTGGCCCGAGACGCTCAGGCCCTAGCCCGGCCCGTTTCCGACAGCTTATCAGAATTAATACTGTTTCAGCTATTAAAATGGTTCAGTTTTGTATGTAATGGCAAAGTGATTATATTTCGTTTCATTTTTTTAATAAGTTAATTTAGAAAAATGTTTGGAGCATTTTATGTTGGTTATGTTTTTTTTTTTGTTGTTTTTTTAACGACCAAGCGGCCAGCGGCATACAGTAAGCTGATCATAGTCTTATGTTTGATCAATTTAGCCTTCTCAAATCATCACGACTTGCCTAAACTAAAATCTATAGATATAAAACAGTTCAAGCATATAACAATGTTTAAACGTTAAACCTAGATAAATGTGTGCTGTATCCAATAGTTTGTACAGAGAGTGGAAGCTAAAGCGCGCTTTGCAGGACATGGAGATGCCAGCGTGATCACTTGCAAATTTTTCAGTGGATACGCTGTCATTTTTGCTCATAAAGGTAAGAGTAATTACATCATTTGGAACTGTAAAGGGTCTACTTTTATTTGTGTGCACTCACAATATCAACAAAACGTTGTGCTTTTATAAAATAAAGAAAACAAACATGATGCGCTTTCTGCTGTCTCGTCTTGAACAGGAGCGCTTCACAAAAATGATCCGAAACTCAGCCAATACATGCCTCACAGACATGATAAATATATCTATAGAAAGCTTTAAATTACTACTTAACGAAATAAAACAAATTGAAAACAAAAACTCTTTCATTATAATCATAATCCATAAAGATGCATTTCTCTCTAAAGGCGCGTCTAATGAGGAGATGGTGAGTCAGGATCGGCAATTTCATCCATGCGAAATGAACTCAGAAAACACTAGTTTATTAGTAAATAATTCAAATATCTCCTTACTATTTTCCCCAGACACATTCATGGTAATTACTTTTGCTGGGGCTTTGCGGCAAGCTTTAGCCTATTGCGTGCATTTGAACACAGAACTCTTCAGCTGCGCTGACGGCATGCTCGCTGCTGCAGGACATTAAACACCGTTGAGTCGCGGTAACATGGTCTTGTGTTATTTCCACCAGCGCGGCAATTTTTTTTCATCACTAATTGATGGATG
Organism: Spinibarbus caldwelli; assembly: GCA_039654775.1. Taxonomy (NCBI): domain Eukaryota; kingdom Metazoa; phylum Chordata; class Actinopteri; order Cypriniformes; family Cyprinidae; genus Spinibarbus; species Spinibarbus caldwelli. The sequence continues at coordinate 12,575,620 of CM077236.1, forward strand.
TCTAAAATATAAAAATAAGGAGAAGGCTAAAACATACCCGAGGCCCAGCCCGTGTCTGAACTATAACGTGAAAATTGGCCCTGGGCAAACAAGTGAAACAAGTAAAATTAGGCCAACTTGGAGCTTGAATATGCTTCTTTTTTTTTTTTTTTAAGCATTCAGATATATATTTAAACATTAAAAAAATATATATTTTTTGTAAAAAAAAATATATATTAATAATTAAATTTAATTTTAATCTAAACGTATATATATTCATACAATTTCAGAAATATGTAATAAATACAAAATATATATTCAAAAATATAAATATTATATAAACTCATTGGTCTCAACCACATCACTCAAATTTAACTGTTTAGTGAAAAAAATGACATTGAATGAAATTAAATTAAATGAAATTTCCCAGCATTAATATCATTCATGTTATGTGTTTTTATGTGAGTGAGTGAGTGAGTGTGTGTGTGTGTGTGTGTGTGTGAGAGAGAGAGTTTTTTCTGTAATTGGGGATTCTGTAGGCTCAGCCCTTCATTTGGGTATGCATCTTTTCTGAATTGTCACATTTTTTATATATTTAAAAAACAAATAAAATAAAACAGTTCTGTCATGACAGTACATGACAGTGTTAATGTATTTGGTCTTGGCGGAATAGATCTGCTACGCTGATGCCGCGGCAGAGCAAGTATCGAAACTTGCTACTGCCAATACATTCACAACTTGCTGCTGTGAGCATGTAAGAAATACTGCTGCTGCACATGTAACAAGAATATCTCCCATAGCATACATGATCACACCGCAGCAGATTTATACAGGTGGAGCTGGGGAAGGTGGAGGGTTTCTGAAGTGCACCGCAAACTGCTACCACAATCATTAGCCAAATATGTGAATGTTGAGCAGCGAGCTCACTGGCTACTGATACAGGAGAGAACCAATCAGCTGTGACATGTGATGATGTCATTATGTCATACTTAGTTAGATCTATCGGATTGCGCCATCTAGAGTTTCATGACAGAACTTTGTATTTCTGTCATGACAACTCTTTTTGGCATGGTAATGTACATGACAATATTAATGTATTTGGTCTTTTGTCTAAATAGATATGCTATGCTGCTGCTACTGCGGCAGAGCAAGTACCAAGACTTGCTACTCCCAGTACATCCAGGGATGCCGCTATGTGTTCTGGGCCCCCTCTGTAAAAATCACATTCCAGGCCCCCCCCCTTAGAATCGTCCTCAGCCTAGCGAAGACAGAACTGCTTGTAGTTTCAGCAAACCCATCACTCCATCACAATTTCACCTTCCAGTTAGGCTCATCAACCATAACTCCTTCAAAAATAGCCAGAAACCTTGGAGTTGTGATTGATGATAAGCTGAATTTCTCAGACCACATTGCTAAAACTGCCCGGTCCTGCAGATTTGCTTTATACAATATTAGGAAGATCAGGCCCTTTCTTTCGGAACATGCAACACAACTCCTTGTTCAAGCTCTTGTTCTGTCCAGACTTGACTATTGCAATGCTCTCTTGGCAGGTCTTCCAGCCAATTCCATCAAACCTCTACAATTAATCCAAAATGTCGCTGCAAGATTAATCTTTAATGAGCCAAAAAGAACGCATGTCACACCTCTGTTCATCAATTTGCACTGGCTACCAATAGCTGCTTGCATAAAATTCAAGGCATTAATGTTTGCCTACAAAACCACCTCTGGCTCTGCTCCTCTTTACCTAAATTCAGTATTGCAGACCTATGTGCCTTCTAGAAGCTTGCGTTCTGCAAGTGAACGACGCATTATTGTGCCATCCCAGAGGCACAAAATCACTTTCACTGACTTTTTCATTAACTGCTCCCATCTGGTGGAATGACCTGCCCAACTCAATCCGAGCAGCTGAATCCTTAGCCATCTTCAAGAAATGGCTAAAAACACATCTCTTCCATCTTTATTTAACCCTCTAACTCTAGCACTCTCTATTCTAATTCTATTTTATCTGTCTTCTTTTTATTTAAAAAAAAAAAAAACACACACACACTTGACCCTCTATAAATTGCATATTTATTCTCTGCTAGCTTTTCTTTTTTCTATTCTATCTACTTGTTTCTTAAAAAAACAAAACAAAACAAAAAAAAAAACAACTAGGTTTCTTTTTTTCTATATTCTATCTACTCGTTTTCTAAAAATAACCAAGACTTGTCATAGCACTTGTATGTTGTTGCTCTTTTGTTGGTTTTGATTGCTTCTATTGTCCTCATTTGTAAGTCGTTTTGGATAAAAGCGTCTGCTAAATAACTAAATGTAAATGTAACAAATATAGCATTTCATTGGGAAAAACAGACAGCCATAATTTCAGTGCACTTAAAGTACAGGCATAATAGAGAAGCTTTTGTCATAGGGTTATGGTGACTAATGTGCCTTGTGGCTGTTTTCCAGGTTACAAGCTGTGTCCAGTGAGGAGCTGTTGATCAGTTGTGGCTTTATCTTATGTAAAGGCCTGGTGTCAAGACTGGACCTCACATCTGTCTGCATGGCCTCCAGTCAACGCTTGTTCTCCTTCCTGTCTCTGGCCTGGGGCTTTGTGGCTGATGTAGACATTGAAAGTGAGAAGTATCGCCATGTGGGAGCTGCCCGATTTACAGTGGGAACCCTGATTAGTCTGGCTTCACTAAGGGTGTATAGGGGGAAACTAGCTTATTTACCCATAGAGAACTCCATGTCTCAACCTAGTCTGGTGGATTCAACTGCATCATTTAACCACACATTGCCCCAGTCTAACTCTGATTCCTGCTGTCCTTCAAATTACTTACTTCGTCACACTCTTCAAAATTCTAGCAACTCCAGCAATACTCAGAAGTCAAAACAATCCAACCAATCATCTTTGTCTGTACTTGGTCCAACAGACTTCTTACTCAACCCCCTCAACCAGCCAGTACCAAAACACTGGACAGTGGTTCAAGATGAGGATTTTGTTCTAGTTGTGGCCATGTACCAGTCCCACCTTGCAGAAGACATGTTGGCTGCACCTGCTTCCAGATTCGATGATGGCATAATCCACCTGATTTATGTGAAGGCAGGCATCTCTCGCAGATCTCTCCTGCACCTATTCTTAGCTATGGAAAAAGGAGGTCATCTTAGCACAAACTGCTCCCATGTGGTTTATGTTAAAGTAAAGGCTCTGCGTCTTGAACCATACTCACCCAAAGGGATCATTACTGTGGATGGAGAGCTGGTAGATTATGGACCGGTACAGGCACAAATTCATGGCAGCCTGGCAAGACTCATAGCTGGGTGACAAAACAGATATGGTGCTGGCAGTTGTTTTATTTTTATTTTTCGTATAATGAAAGTAGAACGGGACTGGGGCTATCAAGCTATAAAATAAATAAAAGTAGCACATTTGCGCTATGCATTGCATCACAAGTCTTTTGAAGCTATGTAATAGTTTTTTTAATGTGACAAACAAAATTGTAATTGAATGAAATTCAAGTTATTTATAGAAAATATTACCCTGTGCCATAGTTCTGAAATCAGCTAAGGTACCACTGACATTAAAATTTTTGATGTCTATATGACACTAGTCTATTTCTGAGTGTCAGTGGAAAGGTATTATCATTGACAAATTACATTTTCTTCTGTGCCTTACACAGCGCTACCGTACCATATACCGTGTACTTGCAATATAGTGCATTAGTCATATGAACTACTTTTATGTTGCTTTAGTGGTTCTTTTTCTATTAACAAACATCTCTTATCCTTAGTCTAAATGGCAAATGAATACGAGTGTTAAAAGATACTGAACATCAAGAAAATACAAGACTGCTTTAACTAACAATCTGTCAGGATAAAGAGGAATCACTGGTTAGTAGAAGCTTCACTGCTGGTAGGCCTTGCTTCTGATTTTCCAAAGAGTCTCAGTTGTCAGTGCCTCATATGTATAGGGAAGGTTAATTATATTTTAAAGCTGCACAAGTGACCTGATCTGGTTCTTTGTTATATAACAAATTTTATCTTAAGCAAGCTGCTGGACTGTTTTTTTTTTTGTTTTTGTTTTTTGCCTATACTGTATTGATCAAAGGTGAAGCGTGACCTTATATGTACCTAAATACACCTTATATGTACCTAAATACACCTTACCAAAATGTACTGTATGCTTTGAAGCAATTTAACAAATATAATTTGACAAGAAATTTGCAATGTATTATATAGCTCAGCATTGAGTAATGATTGTGACTTATTTCAATTATAGATAACCAATTTACAGTGTAATATTAACTATGTAAACAATGTATTAAGATGTAAACTTTTTAAATCTTTGATGTGCCTTAACAGTGAAATAAGAAAGAACTTACAATAGTGAACACCACAAAATTATGCTAAGACACATCTGATTGTTGTACATCAAGATATGAATACATTTATTGATATCACAATGGTAAACAGCACGTTAGGGATATATAGTAACAATACTACCATGAAGTTAAAATTTGATGCCAGAAAAGCTTTACTGTTCAACTCCATGTTTCTGGAATGAGTGTCTGACTTCTTTTCAATTTAAATTCTTGCATCTAATATTGTCAGAATAATGTTTTTGTTTTGTTTTTTCCACACTTCAACCTTTTCTATTGGAAAGTCAAAGCAAAAACATAGCATTTTTTTTAATTATTATTATTTTTTAATAAAAGTGTGTTTAAATGTGTTATTCTTCTGATTTTTTTTTTGTTTTTGTTTTTCTGATGGACAATCAATTCCTGGGGAAAAAATAAATAAATAAAAAAAATAAATCAAGAACAAAACAGGATAGTTCACAATATTTTGCCATGGTTCTGCTTGCAAAGAATTTAATGCTTCACTTTTTACATTGTTTAGTGCAACCAAAATAAATTGTAAAATAAATAAATAAATAAAATAAAATTACAACACACTCTTTAATACACCCCAAGCATTCACATGACCACTTAGGACTCAACTTTTTGTTAAATATATAATCTATATGTATAGTCATGACGTCTGTACAGAGAATTCAGGCTACAAATCATGTTTATTAGTTTACCAATACAGGCCACTGTGGAAATGTTTACATTGTACAGTCAAGTCTTGTGTAGCCGTTAAGGCTTAAAGCAACATGTTACATGCTTTGGCTATTACCTCTCCTCATAATAGTGATTAAATACAGAGTATTGTACACATACACAGAAAATAGTTCAGAGTGTAAGGTTGATGTTTGTTTCTTGCTTTAGACTTAGCTTCACATTTCAGTACTAAAATGCATGAAATTTACTGAATATGAATCAAGAAGGGCTGAACTGATGAAAGTGTGTAGTGGAAGAGAGAGACTTAAGGGTTTAATCTTTCAACTGAGGCAATGTGCACATGAAACCATTTGATAAAGCATTTGTACTCTCCAAACTGTAATAAGCTACAAATTCAAAAGAAAACAAGTTAAATAAATCTTACTTTCAGCAACTTTTATGCATGGAAACATGTATGAGAATATCTTATCTTATTCAAGATGAAACAAGCCATCAGCCAGAGATTTTTTTTTCTTTTCTGTCTTTCAAAACACTTTTACTGCTAATATACATCTGTATGCACATTAGCATTTATTACATCTACACATCTGCTATCAAGCCCAATTGCCAAACTACAGAAAAAAGCAAGTTGAATTAAGAAAAGAAGAGAAAGAGCGGAAAAAAATAAAAAAAATCAGCCAGCTGCTCACAACTCAATAAGAAACATGTCTTCCAGCAGAAACAAATGTAATTATGTGCAATCACTTCTGTGAAAAATTAAGAAAATTACTAGGATCTGTTAAATGTAAAACAGCCTGATGATATAAAGCTGTGTACTTTTCTCAAGTATTGCATCACAATGAGTAACAGCACATACAAGACATGTGAGAGCTGTCTGAAGGCTGTGCTTTAATTACAGTTGGCCTTATGTTGATGTAAACAAAAGAGTGAGGTCTAAACTAAAAAAAAAAAAAGCCCCCCCCCCATTTCACAGTTGTCTAAAGAATATGACTTCTTGAATTGTGCTTGTGAAAATAATTACTAACATTTACACCTCTCCATCATTACTAATGCGATTGATGGGCCCTTTAACAGAAAATGATAGGTATAATGTGATAAAAAGGGTAACCTAGGGTCAAGCTTGAAATAAGTTTTAAGGCAACAATGTTGGACAGAGGAAAGAGTTAGGGATGTGACCGGTCAAACTTATCAGTGTTCAAACAAAAAAACCTTTATGCAAACACAGCTTAAAACATCTGAATCCTGGCTGCTAAACCTCTTAAAGTAATTTTTTTAGTTAGTTGACTCTCAGGACAGGTAAAACAGACCTCTGGGTGCTTTCTTACATTTAATAGAATAGATGACTGACCTGCCTCATACTAAAGGTCCCACTGTTTATTTACATATATGTAAACTGGATTTGTGATATGTATGCATTTATGGCAAAAGTGTAAGAAATGCTTTAAATAATGTACTGTACAGAGAATAATAGTTACTAATGTCGAAATGTTTTCTTTGTTGTGCCATGGAGGGGGAGGGACAAAGAAAGGGGATGTTAGATTCCAGTTTCAAGAGAAATAGTTTAGTGTGTCTGGTTGCTTTGTTGTTTTTAAATGTAAACTTGACACTCAACTTTCATATGATTTCTGTGCAAAACACCAGCAGGAATGATCAGGGCCTGTACAATATAGATGACTGGGCAGTTGTACAACTTTGACTATATTTTGGATCAAAAAGCAAGTCACCAACATTTTTAAAAGAATGATGATACTGATCAAGACTGAAAGTTAATGCAATGTTAGCAGCACTAACATGAAAATATGAACCAGAGAGCAAGTCATGCTGGGAAATAATTATTTGTTTAACCAAGGACAACAATCAGACATCTGATCTGAAGCTTTTTGGAAAAACTGACAATAACATCCTTATTTTTTTTCTGTAAATGAACTTCTTTCAACCTGTGCAAACCAATATGTGGTGAGAGTTGGATGGTGATCCCATCAAAAAAATAGTCTCTGTCCTCCCCATAGTAGCAAATGACAATGCCTAAGACCATTTAGAACATCCCATGGCACAATAAATCCAATCCCTCTAGTACAGTTTTACCCACAAATCTTGAAAAGTCACAACACAACAAAAGCTTCAGTCATGCCTCAGTATCTTTTAAAGTCTCATATCCATCTGTTTTGTCCATTCTTCCCTGAGAGAGCAGTGTGGCGGCAGGGTGGTTGTTAGGGAAACAAGATAGAAGCATATGAAATTTCAACATTGTTTTAATGGAAACAAATAATGTGTGCTGCCACCCCATGACCAATGAGAGGCAACAAAAAACGAAGCAACTAAAGATGTGCTAAGAAGAAATTAACATAGGCTGCTAGGAACATTAGTGGCCTGATGAGACAAAGGATTAAAGGGGAAAAGCGCAGCTCTTGGGTTGAATGAAGAGTGAGAAAAGAAAAAAGGGGAAAATTACAGTGGAGGGCAATTATTTGTTTTCAGGAATGCCAGCAGCTGTGAGAGTAGCACGATACTGCTGCAAAACTACACGCATGCTCTTCACAAAGCCTTTGGATAGAGGGAAGAGTGGGAATCCAATGTCTGGATAACCACTGCGCTCTGGAAGGAAGCTGCGATAGCTCTTTCTCCGTTTCTTTGGTCTCACAGCCGGCTGAGACTCCTGATACGGTTTTATACTTTGTTGTGATGTCACAAAACCCAACACCCCTTCAGAATCTTCTGTTATTTCTGATCCTGCACCACCCACAACTGAACTATCACACTCCGAATTCTGGCTCAGGTCCCGCTGCCCACCTGAACCAGGAAGTCCACTGGGCCCCACTGTGGAGGGACTGAGACCCGAGTCCTCAAGCTCCTCTGCACTTCGCACATCCTGCTTGCTTGGGCTGCTGTGGGCCAGAGCTGATGGGATCTCTTCTAGAGGTTCTCCATGGAGGCTTCCAACACCACAACGTAAAGCACGGTCAGTCACTGCCCCATCCAACTCTAGCCAGGACTCCAGCCGATGGACCAGTCGCCATCCGCTACAGGCAAAGTGCTCACAGATCTCCTGCTGAAAGACATCCACAGGCTGCTGAAGAAGTTGAGTCATTGACTGCACCATCTTAATAAGTGCCATCTCGTTGTAGCAGCGACTGTTCTCGTAACCCTCCTGAAGGCCTCGGTCACTGTCAAAGCCAGCCTCATTATAATATGGCTCGTTGACCAGGATCAGACCTGAAGGGGTGGAGACAAAATATTTACACAACAGTGCAAGAGAGAAGAGAAGAGGACTTCTAATGTAATCATAGATTCAAAATTACATTTAATTATGCCATTTCACATATTTTCACACATCGCAAAAGCCTGACCCTACAAAAGTGATCCTTAAAGCAACTGTATGTAGTTTTGTGAATTTGGAGCCCCCTACAGTTAAGTAAGTGGAATTCACTGTTGTAATGGATAGCTATACACATGCATTTGTTACTGCCTTACAGGGTTACGCAGTATACCGGTACTAGAAAAAAAATGTTATTTTAAACTGTACAATATCATGATTGTGCTCAATTAGATACTTGATACGCAGCTGTTCCAAAGTTCAACGCTATGCGGCAGTGTTACCCAAACTGATGCGAAACTGGCAAATGTGATGAGGAACAAGTTGGATCAAACAGATAAAACTCACTCTACATAACAACTGTACTGACAACATTAAATAAGACAATATTGTGAATATTGATATAATGTTAATCTTCCTGTGAGTATTTGTGTAAGCACTCTATCAAAGTTTTCGATTGACAACGGTTTTGCATTGTTTTTTTTTTGTTGTTGTTGTTGTTTTTTGAACCTTTATTATGACTCAGAAACATCGAGTCGTGAATGATTCGTTCATTTCGTGTTGACAGCGTATGTGCAGCATCCTACTGGTTCTTTACAGAAAACAGACATGATTAGTTCACCTCTCTAGTCTTCGGGATTGGGTTCGAGTTTTTCATTCATCCTGTGACAGCCCTATAGATGTCTATGCAGTCTGTACCGGAAAGAGAAATGATTAGTTCCCCTGCCGAGTCTTCAGGTCTGAGTTGTTCGTTCTTTTGTCATGTGACGTAACAGTGGTATTGGATACAGAAATTAGTTAATTATTCCAATCTTCATTACAAACACACACACATATTCAGTTTTTTAAGAGTTACGTGATGCATTTCTGCTCTCAAATTGTAGCTTTTTATTTCTTACAACTTATACTTTTGTGAATTTCTGTCATGATGGTTCTTTTCCATAACACTGAATATGAGTAAGAAAGAGCTGATTAATGCTTTAAATGTCATCCGTATGATGAGGGAAAATCACTTTGATAAAGCAAAGATGCCTACATATAATAACAACATAAGACTTAATTTGTAATGTTTGTGTTTGTTACTGAGCCAGGAAGAAGGCTAGTGACAAAAGAACGAACAGCTCAAACCTGAAGACTTGAGAGGTGAACTAATCATTTCGGTTTCTGGTATAGACAGCATAGATTTCACTGAACGAAAGACTCAAACCTGAAGACTCGAGAGATGAACTAATCAGTTTTGTTTCCGATACAGACTGTATAGCTTCAGCTTACGGGGATGTGATGTGACAAAAAATTAATGACTCAGATCAGGAGGTGAGGGAAACTAACAGACTGCATAGCCTCAATTAATTATTTCTGTTTCTCATAATTTGGCCTTGGCTGCATTATAGTTTATTTTTATTATTCTAAATGTGATCAACGTCACGTAAGTAGATGTGTCATGTGTTGGTGAATTTAACTATTAACGTAACATTTTAATTATATTCTGCTAAAATGAACGAAATGACTTGAAAAGTGAGAATAAGATTCAAAGATTCGAGTCAGTAAAATGATCCGAACTTCCCATCATTAGCTCACAGAGTTCAGTGGAAGCATGTTTGCGAATCTCTTTATTATTAAAAAAAAAAAAAAAAAAAAAAAAAAAAACACGATGTAGATAAGAGATTGTGCAGTGTTTTCAGCTTAACTGATAATATCGCTTCTCAGAAGTTTGTTTATATGTTTATGCTCAAAAACAAGCAACAAATTTGTTACTTAGTTTGTTAGTTTCACACAGTGCTTTTTTGCAGTGTTTTTAATTCGGTTATCATTTGAGGCTGCTTATTTGTCACCTATGGTATCAATTTAGCATCAATAATGAGTTATTAGATTTTGGCATCATACCGAACCCAAAATTGTGGTAAATCCTGCTTATTGCCTTAAAGCAATCCTCCCTTTTTAGAGAATTTCACAGATGCTTATCAAACTTCAATTAAACTAATTAAGTTTCAAAAATATACTGCATTTAATTTTTTTGCCCATTATAACAACAATTATTACAGTACAATAATAACAGTGCTGATTGGGTTTAAAAAGTAGCCCCTAACAAGCATACTAGCATAACTAGTACAATAGGAATAGCTTTTAAATCAACCTTGTATAGAGATAAGCACTTGCAGTAGACTGGATTTGCTGGTCCATCTTTCAGTACCCTGCGAAAGGAAACATTTAAAAAAAAAAAAAATAAATTTAAAAAAAAAGTCAATATTGAACAAATATTCAAACTATGCAATGGAGGGTACCAATTATTTTGTGCATTCCACATTTCATTCCAATGATCAGAGAGAATTTAATAGCCATGTAAAACTAAATAATTTAGGATATGACCCCCTGAAATAACAAAAAGTAAAGTCATCCAACATAGTGACAAAGAAAAATGATCAAAGGGAGTGCAAATAGGTTGCTAGTGCAAAATCAGGAGTATTTTAGCCAAAAATTAGATCAGAGACTAGGTCAGCTTACCTTTCCAATCCAGGTGCCAAGAAGACTGACACAAACTTTCCCATTGTCATACAGGTTTGGGTTAAGTCGACCGCTGCACTGAGAGAGGTAACGGAAGAGAGGAGGAACAGCAGGATATATATTAGGAAGCTGGATATCAAAAAGGAAGAGTCCGTCCTCATAGGGAGTGCGGTTAGGGCCCTTAATCAGAGCTGAGAAAAGGTCCTGAAGAGAAAAACAAGAAAGGTTAATTGAAGAATCCTATCATCATTTTTTGAGGAAATATTGTTTTTCAAACATTGCAAAATGAACAAAATCCAACCACTAAACCTGTTCATAAAAAGATAGAAAGGCACACTCACCATTCTGTCCTCAAAAGTCTTCACCATGATGCCATCAGGCAGAGAGGTGGCCAGCAGGGCCATTTCTTTCCTTACAGTGCTAAAGAATTTCTTTGCTTCTGCTGGCTGGAACTCCATTTTTTTAAATGAGTGAGTGTCTATGGTGAGAAAGAGGAGTCATTTTAGAGAGCTTCTGGAATGAATCTTAGACAAGATTACCTATAGCTTAAACAGTGGTGCTGATAGCTCTGATTAAAATGTAAATATGTAACTTCAACACTATGTAAGTCACTTTCAGTAATTTAAACAGATTATTATCATTATAAATCATTATATTGTTCAGATGAGAAGGTACTACATATGCAGTCAATAATTCTAAATGTTTTTTGTTCCTTAAAAAAAAAAAATGGTTTGCTGGTGTCTATACCTGGTGCCCATTCCAAAACAGAAAACACTTCCCCTTTAGCACTGGTGAAGGTGACACCCGGTTTGCCTCCACTCTGTTGACACAAAACCGGCGTGTCACTAGGCCACTCAGAACGCACAGGCGTCTGTGGTTCAGCTTGCACTGGCGCTGTCACTTTTTCCTCCTCAATGGCAGCCTCCATTTTATCTTCTTCTACAATGGCCACATTGTCCAGAGTTTTCTTCAAGTTCTCTTGAAGTTTCTTAATGTCATCCAAAAAGCGTTTTTCTTTTGTGGGTTTGGCATCGGCAGGGGTTGTGGCAGCACTTGTGGCTGATGGTTCGGCAGTGGGAGAGGTCGGTGATCCAGTCCAGAGCTGCTCAACAGTCATGTTCTTTAAACTTTCCAAAATCTTCAGGGCTTCTTTAAGCTCACGGAAGCCACGTGGCGGAGTCTCTTTACTGGGTTTCTCTTCAGGTGCAACTCCACCTGAGCAAGCAAAAATAAAAATAATTGATACAAAGTGTTCACTGTTCCCTAACCAATGAGCAGAGTATATCTGCAGTTCACTTGACAAAAATCAGTATTTAGTGTTGTCTATCTTTGATGTTGCAGAGAATCCCAATGTCCATGGGCATCACTAGTAGGGGCAAAGGTATCCACACAGGTACCCAGAAAACCTAATAATGCCACTGATGATGTAATCACATCTCTATGAAAATATAAATTATACTTTTATATATACACATGTAGAATATATTTAGTTTTATGTAAAAACAAAATAATACTAATATACAAATATAATATAATTTATTATAAAAATGTGATTTAGTTTTAGTTGTTTAGTAAAAATATACCTGGGGCGAATTAAGCTCAAGGTGGTGCACAATAACTACTGGTAAATTTGACAAACATTTATACAGTATGGAGTCTCACTTACAATGGAAAAACACTCCGTAAGGTCTATATTGATGGGAATTTTGGACGTTTGGCCTCTATCCATTTTGCTTCTCTTGTAATGTGAATGTGATGTGTTTAATGTCAATGCACTAAAGAGAACATTTTATCTGGTACTTAATTCTACCTCCAGGAAGTTCAAGAGTGGGGACAGCTCCTGGTGAGTCTGTAGTTGTGGAGGCATGCACGCCATGGGTTTTGCCATCAGCATTGGCACCTGTGGTGGGGGAGGAGACTGGGATGGTTTCCACACCACCTGGTTCCTCTTCCAATTGTCCATTATCTGTCTCCCAGCTATCACTCTCATCTTCCCATTCTTCAGATGAGGCACCACTACTGCTGCCCTCTGCAGAGTCATAATATGTTTCTTCAATCTCAGACTCGACATTATACAAGTGCTATGAGAGAGAAAATAAGTAAGTGTTAGTTCTAGGGTATACAGGTGGATATGTGCTTATACAGTAGCAAGATCATTACATCAGTTTGAGTAAACTGGTGCATACCTGTGGGAGGACAATTGTCTTAGAATTATCAGCCCACACAACCTCCACTTTACTGCTCAGATCCACCCTGCACACTTGGCCAACAGATCTCTACAGGACAGTTGAGGCAAGGCATTAAAGCAAAAGGAGAACAAAAACCAAAGAACACAAAAATTGTAAATAACAAGGTATAACTATCTAACTACCATAGAGGCACCAAGGCATATTGTCCAAGTTTTACATAAAAAAAATGTGCACTTGAATAAAATTTACTATGAGGTGCAGAGAGATCAAACTCCAAGCAAAACTCTTAGAACAGTCAGCAGTTACATTTTAAACTACATAACAGACTTGATATAAACTCACTGACAATGTGGTAAGCCTGGAAATGTTCTCTTAAATTCTCTTAAATGCAAAACTATTTTAGTACCTCATTTTCACAGTCCTCTGTGTCAGAGTTGCCAATCCTTATGACGATATCCGTTGTGTGGAAATGGAAATCTGGATGATCAGCAATGTCATAAACACTAACGTCTTCCTCTTCTCCAATCACCTACATAAACAAGCTTAATTTGTTAAATATTATGAAAACAGACAATCCCACACACCTCTTGATGCTAAAAATAAAAATACCTCAACATCGTCGCCTGCAGCATTAAGTTTGACCCACTTGACTGCACAGGTTCTGGCCTTATGGTCACCTGACTGAATCACCCCATAGATGCCTGGATCCTGAAGAGCCTGGGCTGCAGGAGCCACAATCAAACAATTTATTTGAATTTCAAGTGAGTAAAAAGCAAGATTTAATCATTTGTTTTGTCTAAAAGATCTAACTGCCAAGTCAATTGTAAACAACCTAGTAAGGACTGCTCCATTAAATAAGGGCATAAAACATGCAAATCAAAAGCCATATTGAAAATTGTACAACTGTGTTAAATATAGAACATACGTCGTTTGTCTACAACGTAGTCTCCAGGGCAGAACTCATGGTTGTCCAGGTGCTGGATAGGGATCAGGTCATTGGACCGTATCCCTGTCTCTAATCGACCATCCTTCCACATTACATCTGCAGAGGTTACAGTGGAGACAACCTCAACTGCCACCCTATGCACAAACAGACACACCATATAAGAGTCTACTTAATGTCTTATTAAAAAAAAATAATAATAAATCTTGACCCTCTAACACTAGCACTCTCTATTCTTTCGACTTGTTTTATATAAAAAAAAATGTGTTCTCTATTCTTTTTCTATTCTATCTACTTGTATTCTTGTTTTTATTAAAATTTTTTTTTTTTTTTTTTTAAAAACTAACAAAAAACGGTGTATTGCGTAAGACTAACCGAGACTTGTCACAGCACTTACATGTTATTGCTCTTTTGTTGGATTTGATTGCTTCTATTGTCCTCATTTGTCGCTTTGGATAAAAGTGTCTGCTAAATGACTAAATGTAATGTAAATGTGAATGTATTTCATTTGACAGAAATATATGAAATGTTGTGAACCTTTAGATCGGTCTTATAATATCTGATCTTATTTTTTAAACTATTAACATGGTCTTTAACAATAAACAGGTGTATTATGTCTTTAATATTACTATTAAAATATTGTCATTTGTGGTATTTTCTTAATATGATACACAATTGGCTCTCTCCAAGTGAGCTTTCCAGAAAATGACATAGATACTATAAATGCACCTCAAGAACATTTTCAAAAGGACAAGGAGTTAACATCACATGTCTCCTGAGTCATACTCTATACTATGAAAAACAGGTGAATGCACAGAGAGCTCAGCAAGGTTGTTCCTACTCTCTCTGTATACAGATCAAAATGCTAATTTTTCATTACTGCATACACATCAAAATGCTAACTGCATCCACAGGACCACATAACAACATGCTCAATACAGGCAGGGAATCGTAACCATTTTGGAGAGATCCTAATTTGGAAACCTGCAGTTCAGGGAGTGACTTTTAGACAGCTCGCCGGCGACTCATTTAGACTAATTCATTCAAAAGACATGGTTCATAAAAGTCATCCGTTTACAAACTGGAATACACACACACACAAAAAAAAATGTTCTGGTAATTTTCTGCTAGGACATTATGCAGTAATTTTCTGGACATGTCTATTAACCCTAAAACACAATGTAATGCACAATTAAGTACAAAATTTAAAATACAGGAAAAACACCTGTAGAAATAAATATGTTTTTTATGAACCAACAGTGTAGTGTGCCATAAAATACAGAATGGTTTTGGGATGGGGTGATATTTAAAACACAATAGTACATAGCTTACCTACAGTACACCCCAAATTAGGTGCTGGCTGCTTGAATTGCCTGCATTCAGCATTCAAATGTTGTCCAATGTTTCCCCTTGTCTTTTCTAATCTCCTGATGTTTTAGTTTTTCGCTCAGAGCATAGTTCAGAATGGGCTATCTGTAAAGTTTTTGGTGCTACACCTATTTATCCTTTTACTGCTTTTTAGGAACCCTTTTAAAGATGCAACACCACATGGCTCACACTCCTAGTTTAATTTGTTAATATGGGCACCGAAAACCTAGGGGTGCTCCGATTGATTGGCTACCGATCACTATCGGCCGATAATCGCGTTGGGATGTTTGATCGGCGGTCTCTAAAAAGGCCGATCTCATAAACCGATCTCAAGCTGATGACGCGCCTGCCGTGAGAGGATTGACAGGACATGCAGCGGCACCATCTCACCCCTGATGTACACTGCACGCATCTGCGGTGCGTTACGGCTCCGACGCGGCTACATGAGCTGATCGCGGCCATTCTAGTCAGTGCTTGTGTTTACACCAGACGCGCCGCGGCACGTTTCAAAAGCGTCCCAGAAGCGGGTCTCCATGCCGCTTCGCTAAATATACAAGTGCATCTCAATAAATTAGAATGTCGTGGAAAAGTTAATTTATTTCAGTAATTCAACTCAAATTGTGAAACTAATGTATTAAATAAATTCAATTCTCTCAGACTGAAGTAGTTTAAGTATTTGGTTCTTTTAATTGTGATGATTGTGGCTCACATTTAACAAAAACCCACCAATTCACTATCTCAACAAATTAGAATGTGGTGACATGCCAATCAGCTAATCAACTCAAAACACCTGCAAAGGTTTCTTGAGCCTTCAAAATGGTCTCTCAGTTTGGTTCACTAGGCTACACAATCATGGGGAAGACTGCTGATCTGACAGTTGTCCAGAAGACAATCATTGACACCCTTCACAAGGAGGGTAAGCCACAAACATTCATTGCCAAAGAAGCTGGCTGTTCACAGAGTGCTGTATCCAAGCATCTTAACAGAAAGTTGAGTGGAAGGAAAAAGTGTGGAACAAAAAGATGCACAACCAACTAAGAGAACCGCAGCCTTATGAGGATTGTCAAGTAAAATCGATTCAAGAATTTGGGTGAACTTCACAAGGAATGGACTGAGGCTGGGGTCAAGGCATCAAGAGCCACCACACACAGACGTGTCAAGGAATTTGGCTACAGTTGTCGTATTCCTCTTGTTAAGCCACTCCTGAACCACAGACAACGTCAGAGGCATCTTACCTGGGCTAAGGAGAAGAACTGGACTGTTGCCCAGTGTTCCAAAGTCCTCTTTTAAGATGAGAGCAAGTTTTGTATTTCATTTGGAAACCAAGGTCCTAGAGTCTGGAGGAAGGGTGGAGAAGCTCATAGCCCAAGTTGCTTGAAGTCCAGTGTTAAGTTTCCACAGTCTGTGATGATTTGGGGTGCAATGTCATCTGCTGGCGCTGGTCCATTGTGTTTTTTGAAAACCAAAGTCACTGCACCCGTTTACCAAGAAATTTTGGAGCACTTCATGCTTCCTTCTGCTGACCAGCTTTTTAAAGATGCTGATTTCATTTTCCAGCAAGATTTGGCACCTGCCCACACTGCCAAAAGCACCAAAAGTTGGTTAAATGACCATGGTGTTGGTGTGCTTGACTGGCCAGCAAACTCACCAGACCTGAACCCCATAGAGAATCTATGGGGTATTGTCAAGAGGAAAATGAGAAACAAGAGACCAAAAAATGCAGATGAGCTGAAGGCCACTGTCAAAGAAATCTGGGCTTCCATACCACCTCAGCAGTGCCACAAACTGATCACCTCCATGCCACGCCGAATTGAGGCAGTAATTAAAGCAAAAGGAGCCCCTACCAAGTATTGAGTACATATACAGTAAATGAACATACTTTTCAGAAGGCCAACAATTCACTAAAAATGTTTTTTTTTTTTTTTAATGGTCTTATGAAGTATTCTAATTTGTTGAGATAGTGAATAGGTGGGTTTTTGTTAAATGTGAGCCAAAATCATCACAATTAAAAGAACCAAAGACTTAAACTACTTCAGTCTGTGTGCACTGAATTTATTTAATACACGAGTTTCACAATTTGAGTTGAATTACTGAAATAAATTAACTTTTCCACGATATTCTAATGTATTGAGATGCACCTGTAGGCGTCTAGTCTATTTTTGACGCAACGTTTTGAAACGTGCCGCGGCTCGTCTGGTGTAAACACAAGCATTGATTAGAGTGGCCGCGATCAACTCCGGTAGCTGCGTCTGAGCCGTAACGCACCGCAGACGCGTGCAGTGTACATCAGGGGTTAGAGCGTTCATATTGCACACGGTTGCGGTCTGGCAGTTCGTTCCAGGAGCGGTGCATCTGCAGCAGTGCAGAGATCGAGTCTGTTTTCCCTACAAGTGCTGAATTAAAGTAACAGCGCATTGTTTGCGGTAAATATGAACATGGATTGACACGAAAATGCAGTAATTACACCATAAATGCATTTAATTAAAGTCTGCTGTGTTTCACAGTCAACACATAGGCTATGGCTTTTTGGCTAGGTTTAAAGGAAAAGAGCACTTTTAGATAAACAAGGCAATAACAGATAGCACTCGTGGAGGTAGGAAAACAAAGTTCTTTATGAACCGCTGGATTGCTTGTAATAAACATTTAAATGCCAAAGAAAAGGCAGTAGAGCTGACTTTCTGTCAATGTATTATGTATAATATATTAAGTTGCGCGAGCAACTTAATATATAAATCTAGAAGTAAATGCAAAAGTAAAAAGCATTGAATAATGTGTTTCTTATATTTATTGCATTTACACACATCTAT
This sequence comes from Spinibarbus caldwelli, assembly GCA_039654775.1. Classification (NCBI taxonomy): domain Eukaryota; kingdom Metazoa; phylum Chordata; class Actinopteri; order Cypriniformes; family Cyprinidae; genus Spinibarbus; species Spinibarbus caldwelli. The sequence goes on from CM077236.1 coordinate 12,593,763, forward strand.
GAAAGATTGTATTACTGTACTGTGTAAAAAAAAAGAATCACAATGCTGAAAAAGCATTTTAAGTAACAATGTTTGGATTTGAAATCAAAATAATGGATGAATGTTGTGTTTGTAGTAAACAGCCATGGATCAGGAGCAGACTCCTGTGTGAAAGCACAGTCAGTGCTGCTTCCGCTCCGCTTACGTTCCGCACATGGACTGCACACTGCAAACGGAGTACAGCTCATGAAATCAGGCTTGTGCTGTATGTAAGCTATTGTGCAACAATTGCATGATTGTCAAAACAAAAATGCAGTGCATGATCAAACATTTAGGTGAGATAAATATATATTTTTGAAAAATGTCTAAAAAATGCCCTCCTCCACCCATCAAATTAAAAAATCCCCTCTCACAAGAGTTACATAAGAGGGGAATTCATTTTCAAAAATGAAATTCAGGCCCTGAATAAATGTCTAAAAATCTTGATTGGATCATCACTATAAATAATTCTACATGATAAAAAGAAGGCTTTAAAAAGATCGGTATCGGTGATCGGATCGGCAGATACTGCTTTCTGTGATCGGCCTCAAAAATCATGATCGGAGCACCCCTACGAAAAACACACTACTCATGCCTCACTCATGCAGTGTGTGTAAGACAGGCCATGTAACCCTAACCAGAATCGAAAGGTCAATAAAATCTATTATTTAGAACTGTTTGTCAATGTGCAACCCTATTAATCAATTCTGTCAAATGTTTACATGACATCATGAGTAATTCTGCAGGTATTGCACTATGATACACAACACAAAACAGCAGGTCTAGATTTTTGAACTCAGAAAATCAATAAAACGTTTGTGGATACTTTCACCTGTCTCCTGGTTTAAATTCGCGTGAAAACTTAGTTCTCTTCTTCTTGTGCTTTCTCTTTAGGTTGCGTATAGAGAGGGGGATGCTCTTTTTTCGAGTCGGGCCACTCTGCAGTGAGGCTGTTGAGCTGGCAGAGGAAGTGACAGAACTGGTATCATCTGTATTATCCCCAGGCTCCTCATCTGACTCTTGTTCCCCCAAATGGGCCCACTGTCCCTGAAGAACATCCAGTGGTGGCTCTTTTCCCTCGTCCAGAGCATCCTGGCATGGAAAAGGACCATTGTTGGGGTAGCATGGAACAGAATTATCATCAGGACAGTCCTGTTCCTGCACTGATCTCTTTTCACCTGGAGAATAAGACATGGTTAAAAAAATTAGACAATTTCAAACAGCACACTGAAGCAACAATTACGTGGACCATGCTGACTACTGACAATTCAGTTCAGTTTGTGGTTTACAAGACAATGACAAGTGCAGTACCTTCCGTGCCCTCCATTTTCTCTTTTGATACTGAATTGTTACTCTGTGTGTCTGCATTTTCTGTAATTTTCTTTCCCACTTCCTTTTTAAACATTCTTTTTAACTGAAAATGAACAAATAAAAATGATCAAAAAACAAGAAAAGTAACACCATTTCTTTTCATTTAGAAAACTAGTTAGTTTTGACTAACACCAGGTTAGTCATCATATTTCAACTAATTGATTAAAACACACATTTCAATTAAATAAAAATTGCTTCAGGTTTTTAAATAATAATTCAAGATAGATATACAGTCCATAACAATCTAAATTGAAGTAAACAGTGTTTAAATCTTTCTAACAGCATCATGTACTGAAGAAAACTTTATCAGAAAAACAAAAAGAAACAAGTAAACATTAATACAGATTCAGTGTTGACAGTTTAATAGAACATTAATGTTACTGTTCTTCTGTACATGTTTGATTGTAGATGTAACAGATATAACCACATCAATTATACCTTTCGAACAACAGGGTCCTCAGGGTGAGCAGGTGCCCCCTCTGGACCCTCACAGGTGATCCGTGTAGTTTCACTCTTGGCAGGAAACACATACAAGGCTCTCTCTCCAAGCTGCCTTTGAGTATGATCAAAGTAGCCTAGTCGCTTCACCCTGAACATAAGAGAAAATCAAGAGAAATCATCTGATTATAACATGTGAATGAGTAAACCTAGAGAAATAAGCAAGAAACAACTTGTCTGAGTGTTGTCTATTAGATCAAGTAAATCATACTTTGAAGCACTCAGTTTCCTGTGCACTAGAGCATTGAAGTATGCTACAAAAAGGGTTGTCAATTCAGAATTTAAATAAAATGAATTTAACTAGTCTGAATAAAAAAATTTAAAAAAGACATCAGCTGAACCAGCAAAAACTGGTAGCGTAACCACAGGCGCCGATTTATGTTTCTGCTGGTGGGTGCCCAAGTTAATAACATGTTTTATATTGTCAGTAAAAATTTGACCACCACCAACGCATCTAATATTCTCTCTGAGTTTCCATGTTCCCTTATGAAAATTAGCCATGGTTTTACTCTGAATAAAACCAAAAATCATGGTTCTTGTACCCATGATAACCACAAATTAACCATGGTTTTGTTACTTCAAATAATAATTTACAAAGAAGTATTAAGAATTTTTTTTTGTGGTTATAAAAACAGACCTGAGCAAACAACAGCCTTTAAAAATGACTTAAATTGCATTATATAAAACAATGAGGCAATAATGATTGATTAATTAATAATTATATGGCTTCATTGAATACCACTGTTAAAATACATAATGTAATACAAAATAAACAATTTATGTACATTACATATTATTACAAATGCCTGCAAAGGTAGCCGAAGGTCTGGTAATTGCTGCTGTTACACTTACAGGACGATCAAGTCCTTGTTTAATATTGACCAAACATTTAATTCAAATATCCACTTAATCTTTAATTTTTGGCCACCTTTTTGCGATTGAAATGACACAGCCTCTATAATTTCTTCTTCTTCTTCAAAAAAAAAAAAAGAAACGTGGACATCACAACCCTTACAAATATTAACCATGGTTTTATCCTAGTAAAACTGCTTAATTTTCTTTTGCGTGATTTCTGAATGCTTGAGACTATAAAATCAATTGGACAACTATATTAATAAAATCATAGCAGAGTTGTAAACTCGAATTGCATGATTTGAGACTTGAATTTGAGGACTTGTGACTTGACTCGACATAAAGAAGACTTGCGACTTCACTTAGACTTTTACATCAATGACTCGAGACTTGACTTGGACTTCAGCCCTGTGACTCGGCAAGTCTTTACCTTTAAACAAAAAAAAATAAAAATAAAAGCAGTTCTGATCAACAGAGGCTGGTTACTGAAGCGTAATATCAGACTGTAAGCAGCTTTTGGCACTGAGCCAGAGAGGGACTCGCTAAGTAAGTGCTTGTTAGTGTTTTCACCCACATAATGTTTAGGAGATTTAATGTTTTAGACATTTAAAATACACAATCACTAGTATAAACCACTTATTACAATAACAATAACAATAAGAAGAAGAAAAGCAAGAAGAAGAAAAAGAATAAACGCCGATGTATATTGAAACAGTAGTGGCCTAATAATAGGCTAAACCTTTCAAACATCATTTGATTTTTTTTTTTTTCACGTCAAATGCTTGTATGTAGCCTATATATAAAAGTTCACTCTATTCTTCCTGTTTACAAGCCACTTACTTTCATGTCTTCCAGGAGAAATGGATGAATTGACGTGTTGTAAATCCAAAAGGCTCTACTACATAGTGCACATATAGCCCCTAAACTAAGCCATCAACTTTGATCATGAACTTGATTAAAACACAAAATAAATTTACTTACATAAATTTGTGTATCTGAATAGCTACAGGTTTGGCGTGAATAATTTTGCATTGCCTATAACTTGTAAACTCAACATATTAATTCAACCCCTAGAATTATTAAAGGAGACATATTATGCCCCTTTATACAATATGTAATATAAGTCTCTGGTGTCCCCAGAATGTGTCTGTGAAGTTTCAGCTTAAAATACCCCACAGGTCATTTATTATATCATTTTGAAAATTTTGAGTGGAAGCAGTTAAATGCAAATGAGCTGCTGCTCCCCGCCCCATTTTCCAGAATAGAGCTGTGCCATTACAGCTCGTACCTGCTAAAAAACATTTGTTTCGTTTGATTATCATGTTTATCACCCTGAAATCATGCGTTTTAAACCATATTAGTTTAAACTTCTGAGAGCACACATCCCAAGCACATGGACAGAAAGCGGCTGTCACAGCATGTGAGTAAAATAACTAAACTAAGTTCTCATTCACACACAAGTTTATATTAAAAACACACGAGTTACAAAAACAGTCATTACGTCTGTGAAGGTAAACAGCTGGGAAATAAATTGCATGTTTATTTTAGATCTGTGTGGCAGCAGCAATATACAGTAAATAAATCAATAAATCCACTGCTCTCTTATCTCCTCTGAGGCTCAAACGGTTTTGCTCAAACTTTCGCCATGGCATTAGAACTGGTGCACCGTTGTCGCTTGCAAAATCAAAATGACGGCGCCGTGGGTGGTAACTTACAGACTAAGGAGCGGTAATATTATAATGAGATCCCTTTGCAATGTCACTAGGGAAGCGAATCAGACGCGCTCGTTTTTTCAGACGCTTGCAGAAAAAGGCTTACCAAAACAAAGTTACTGGGTTAAACTTTTTCACGTTTCCTTGGTTGGTAGATGCACCGGGGACCTGATTATAGCACTTAAAACCTGGAAAAGTCAGATTTTCATGATATGTCACTTTTAATATATTAATATTTTATTTTGAATGAAGAATAAAGACAGTGCAGCACCATGATTATAACTATTATTGCACTCGTCTTCGTGACAGCATGAAATTTGAATAATTTGTTATTATCAATATTTGTTGAAGGAATAAGAGCATAAAATAATATAGAGCTATAAGGAAACACATAATCCAATTCATCTTTTAAACCCATTCACTGATGGTTTCTTATTTTTATTTAACATTTGTATTTATATTGTTATATTTACTTTTCCGCTTCATTTCATGTATTTCTTTGCCCAGTAATTAACGTTCTGTATGAACATATCAGTTTAAGACTTAAAGTACCATATGTTTTGTAAATACTATAAATAATACCTGACAATCATGTCAATAAATTTGTCTATTTCTGTAGACCTACATCAGTAGGTGGCAATGGATGAGCGTCTGTATTACGTTTTAGCAAGTTATTAAATATTTGACTCAATTGATTCATTAAAATCACTGAATCATTAACAAATGAAACAGTGGACTTAAAAGAAATTATTCGTTCACTTAGGCCTATATTTGTTCACAAACAATGATTCATTCCTCAATGAAATGCCACTAATTATTACATCTTTATAATTATACTTATTAATGATTTTAAATTTACTGTAGTAATTAATACAGAGACACTAATTTGGGCAAATAGCACTAATTACTTGTTTAGAACTTGAAGCTTTAAGTTGAGGACTTGCAACTCAACTTGGACTTGCCTGTCTTGACTCGGGACTTGACTTGGGACTTGACTCGAGACTTGAATGCAAAGACTCGAGACTTACTTGTGACTTGCAAAACAATGACTTGAACCCACCTCTGAATCTTAGCCACAGGTAACTGTCTAGAGTTACAATTGTAATCTGTAAATAAAACAATTTAATTACAATTTATTTATTTCTTTACTTTTATATTTTATTAAAGTTCTATTTTGTCCCCTATAGTAGTTTGTTTTAATAAACTTAGAAATAATAGAAGGATTTTTTTTTTTTTTAGTTTTCTGTGAGGGGTAGGTTTAGGGGTAGGGGATACAATTTACAGTTTGTACTAAAAATTAAAAGTACATAAAATACAATAAAAAGTACAGTTTGTACTTTGAATAAAAATCATTACGTCTATGGAATGTCCCCATAAAACATGGAAGCACAATCTCTCTCTGTGAGTGTGTGCGCGCACACATTATGTGTACTGTTAATGAAGAAGATTAATATATTTTGACAGAAAAAAAACTACTCATTTAGCCAGTTTATGAGCTGATAGGGACAAAATTACATTCCTCATAATTCTCTGTGGCATAATAACAACAATAATAATAATGCACATTCTTTGAGTTTTTTTCTGAGCTTGTAAAAACAGCCCAGGATGACATGAACGCATCATATTTCTGATTATGCATCTGAGCACATCTCCACCCTATAGCCTGAACAATATTGCCTGAACAAAAGTGGTCTAACTGCACAATGTTGCCCTGGGGCAACGAACAAAAACAACAACAACACAGTTTTAGTATATAAATAAAAACAAAAATCTTTTTAAATACAGTTATTTAAATTTAAACATGTTAAAAAGTTATGTTTATCCATCAATTTTTGGCACTATGTCCCATGTGGCTTTACTTCCTAAAAGGATTGGCCCACACTCCCAAAAAAGGTCACATCAACTTTAGACCCTCATTTCATTGAACAGACATGTCCGGTAATATTATATATGTATATTTTTAATTTAAAAAAAATTAAAGGGGTGGTGAGAGGTCCAAAAAGGTAGTTTGTTGCCTGAGGGCAACACTATGCTATAGAGGGTTAAGTCAACGAATGTTATTCGAAAAAAAAAAAAAAAAAAAAAAAAAATATATAAATAAAATAAGTCTAAATAAGTGGTTCAGATGACCAAAGCACAAAGTATACTTGCATAATTAACATTTTAACTGATTGGTCAGACATTTACACATTCATAAATCTGGGATTATGTTAAACGTGTCATGGAGTTATGTTATGTATGTTAAATATGAATATATAAACAAGCGTATGTGCACAGTACCTATAACTGCGCTTTGCATCTGCTTTCTGCTGATTGCTGAACAACATTGACTCACACGCTAAATGACTGTTACGATCCTTGGCATCTGTATTTTGTGTGCCTTGCTTTGTGTATGTGTATGTGTGTGTGCAGGGGATTGGCTGATCATCGAGGAACGTGATTGGTGGATCTGGAGTCGGCTGGCCTTAAAAGGGTGACACTTCCAGAACATGGAGAGCTCATTTTGGCGTTTGCTGTTGTAGCAAGGAGTTCTGGATTCCACCTCCATCAACAGATCACCAAAGAGATGTTGTGGCTATTGTTTGCAGCTTTATGACCACGTTTTGTCTGATGTTTAATTTTTTCATACTGGATATATTATAACAGAGTTATAGGAGCGTAGGGGTGACCTGCCATTTATTTTGACGTATATTTGTGCTTTGTTTTTGTTTAGGGAGTTAGGGAAGTTCATTTGTAATTTTTCTTTTCTTTATCATTAGGTCATATATATATATATATATATATATATATATATATATATATATATATATATATATATATATATATATATATATATATATATATATTTATATATATATTTTATTAGCTGATTGTGACCTACACTCTCATTCATTTCATTCATGAACAAGATGTACCAGTTTGTTCAATTCGTTCACAAACGACATGTACCAGTTCATTCACGAACGAGCTCTCTCTCTCGTTCAGACTCAAAACAGTGTGATGGGAGTATTTGTTCAGTAGATCCAAGTGTTTTGTGAACCAGTCGTTGAACGATAATGATGAACAGAAGCTCGGCTCGTGTAGTTTGGCATATTTGCAGCAAAGAAAGAAATTTACACTTTTCCATTGCAATGAAAACTGACCCACTACTGTATTTTAGACTTAGTTTTGTGGTATATTTTGCACTTTAGAATTTACTTGACTACTGCACAGAGTACTGTACGAGTCTGAACGAGAGATTGTGCCTATAACCACAAACTGTAGAAAGCTGTTTTACCTGCATAGATTCTCCTCTGTAATGGTTGACGGTGGTGGGAAGACACTGTCTGACCCCTTTGGAGAGTAACTTTTCGTAATCCACGTCACTTTTAGCTCCACTACCTGAACCTGTAATTGAAAAGACTTCATGTACGAGACATATACAACTAGAAATGTAAATGGCTAAAACATGTTAAGACATATAGCAAAAGCTTGGTTTGGTTTAGTTATTTGCTCTAGTATTCCCAATCACAGAACTCTTGTTTACATTAGAGAGTCAAATTTTCATCAAACTTACCTCCTCCACAACAACTCTGAACTTGCTTTTCTTACTGAGAACTGGCTTCACACCATACAGCCATTGCACATTAGCAAAAACCTTTGAGGGCCCGATCAAAACCTGACCCGGATAGAACCCATAGGCATCATCAAAGAACAAACCCTGTAGTAAAAGGCAAAGCAACATTTCAAACTGAGACATAATCAACAAGCTGTGTAAAACAACTGCATAATCAGTGAGTATAATCATTATACACAATTTTATACCAAACAGTTAATATTAACATACTATTTTGGACTGAAAATAGTGATTTTTTTTGATACATGATTAATCTGCCTATTATTTCTTTGATTAATCAGATAAAAATCTGAGGTGAACATAAACATTACACTCCCAAAAAAAAAAAAAAAAAAAAAAAAAAAAACACCCCTTGCTTACCACTTTAAAGCAAAAGTTAATATCACTAAATGATAGAAAAAAAAAACAGAAAAAAAAAACAGAAGCACAAACTAATGTTAATTGGCACAGGAGACACAATCTGAAATACTACATTTACATCCATTATCTCCCTTTAAGTCCCTTCACTGTTGCTTCACTCATAAAAATACAATTACTTGTGTTATCTGTAGAATTTGAACCTCCGTTTATTGTCTAAGAAGAAACATTTTAGAAAAAATGTATAACGTGAAAATTATTGCATTCCTTTTTTATTGGGCTCCATCTGTTTGATGTGCATGTACAAACTGTGCCAAATTTCAACTCCCTGGCAGATTATTACCCCAATCCCTCCTAATCCTAAACCTAACAATACTGGGGGGTAGTAATAATAATCTGGCACGGGTCAAATCACCGGCACTCATTAAGAGAAATCTGGGAAGTTTACGGAGATTCGCTAGCTTTCAGGAATAGCATATATGCAAAATAGAAATAATCATAATAATCATTCAACTGTGAAATGCCATGCCATACTGCCCAGCCCTAATGAACATTATATCAGAGCAAACAAGATCCTTTAACTAATAATTCAAACAAAAACACAAACACTGGGCACCTACCACATCACTGATGTGAGGGTAAATATCATAGAGTTTTGCGCCGTCTTCCTCACTCATAGAGCATCTACAGTGAAAGAATATATTGTGTTGTATTGTTGTATCATATCCTATTCAATCAATCCTATAAAACTGTTGCATTCTTTTTTCTCTGCTACTCAGGTGCACTTGAACAAGATATTACGTTCAATATGTTTAGCTTCATACATATAGATACTGCATAACCCACAGTGATATGAAGAAAAAAGTGTGATCACATTACCGTGCACCATTGGAAAGCTTCACAACGATTTGGATGCTGAGATCATACACTTTTCCAAGCCAGAAGTCATATACAATGTAGTCACCATACATAAAAGACTGCAGATATGTACAAAACACAAATACTTAGTTAACTGTTAGTCATCCATTTTAAGACTTTTATCTAGAGTGAAAGAGTACATTCATTACAGTTTCGCCCTAGAGTAAATGAGGTTAAATGCTTTTTTCAAGTGCTCAATGGTGATTGAGCAACCCAGTCAATGACCCTAATGTATCCTATAATATGTTGTCCAAGAACTTTGGAAAAAATAAAGCCCCACAAAATCACAATTTAAAAACCACACTTCAAACTGGGGATGAGGTACTTTTCTGCATGGTTGTTTAGGTGCTTGAGTTTGTTCTTTGATGACAGTAAAGACTTTCATGGTAACTCTCTCAAACAAATTACTATGTGGTTATGAACGTAGCATCTGATCATAGTTTGAAGATTAACCCCAAGACCCAACTTACATCTGAAATCGTCCAACTGTGATCCTCACAGGTTGTTTGGCCTCTTGATGACATATGCTCTCAATGTCAAATGCAGAAATGTTAATTCACGCATTTATCACCTCAAGGCTGGATTATTGCAGTGAATTACTGGGTTGTTGCCCTACAGCCTTAAACAAACTCCAGCTGGTTCAAAATGCAGCAGCTAGAGTTCTTATTAAAACTAGGAAGTATGATCTGGTTCTTTTAGCACTGCATTGGCTCCCAATTTGACATCATATGTTTTAAAATCTTGCTGATTACTAAAGTACTGAATGGTTTAGCCCCTCAGTACTTGAGTGAGCTCCTAAAAGCATTACAGGCTTTCACATCCAGGCTGCATTAATTGAGACAACCGGAATTGGGAACATGTCCCATAATGCCCAATGTACTTGTTAGATCGTAAAAAGAATGGCATCTATGCTTATGGCATTTCACTGCAGCCCCTGCCATTATATTAGGGGGCACCCCGCCCCCCTTGAAGGTCAAGTTAATTTGATTTAATTTTATTTTCCATATTACATTAGATCACAACAGAAGTCATTTAAGGTTACCTTTTCTGCAGAACAGGTCTATACCTTGTTTTATTAAACAAACTAAGGGAGTGTTCACATTTGGCGTCTTTTTTGACACGAAAAAGTTGACGAGCGCTTTTTTAGTAAAATAAAAAGCTGGCAGCGTTTTGGTTAAGAATAGCAGCCAAAGGCGTCTTTTGTTGCTATATCAACAGCTGCAACAGTAGGGTAGCGTTGTGTGCTGCAGAAATGTCGAGAAAGAGTAAAAAGTTGGCTCTTGCGTTGGCTTTTGAAGTTAACGGGGAGGGTAATGTCAGTTCACAATGACGTTTGTGGGTGCGCGACATTATACGGGGAAGGAAACAGTATGGTGCTACAACAATTTAGTCCAGGAGCTCCGGTTGGATGATGCACGTTTTGTGGCATATTTTAGACTAGATAGAGTTTTGTGCTCATATCATACAACTCCTTGTGCTCCGAAACTAGTACGATCTATCTACCGGCTGTCTTCTCCATTTTTCTTGCTGTTTTTGACAGCTGACCAATGACAAGCGAGTGGCGAGTCGTTTCCATAACAACAAAAAGGCACTTGACGTAGGGCGTTTTTTTTTTTTTTTTCAGAAAAGTTTAACTTTTTTCAACTTGAAAAGACGCACTGAGCTGCAGAAAAAGACACCGGCGGTGGCGTTTTAAAAAGCGCTCAGGACTTTTTTGAAAACACTGTTTACTCCATAGGATTATAATGTAAAACAGATGCTGGCAGCTTCAAAAAAATATGCCAAGTGTACACATAGCCTAAATAGCCTTAGGTTATTTATCTTATTTACACGACAGCATGTCATTTTCTGTCTCTACATGGTCGCGCGTTTACAATTCTCCTCTGCTCTCTGTATCACGTACGGTGTAGTTCTGCCCCAATGCACAAACAGGTAGGGCCCTTTGATTTCTGCGATGCGGAAAACGCGGACGGAATCGCGGAATCCAGTCATAAAAACCGAATTTACTGTATAACGCGGAATGTCATGGAATTTGTCAAACTTTAAATGAATTAATCAAAAGTAGATGATTACACTTAAATATGGACTAGTATCTGTAAATATTAAGCCACAAAAACTACTTGAATATGAATCCTGTATGTTCTGCGTGTCTGTGTTAATGAATGGCACAGACGCGTGGCTTCGTTCATACACGCACACTGAACCGCGCATGATGCTCGCAGTGATTTCAGCGTCTGTCGTCTCACTAAATGAATAAATACATGAACATCATCTCCAGAACTGCACTGAGAGTCACTTCATGAGCATTTTACCATTTCATTTGAGTAAAACTAGGTATTCACGGCAACCCGATATTGTTCAGTAGAATGTACATAATACTACTAATACTATTAGTACTACTACTTAAATTAAAACTTTATTTAAGGAATAATCACACATTTCTTGCATGTTTTATTGTTAATAGTAAATCCCCTTTGTTTGCCAAAAAACAACGTTTGTTTAATTTTCAATAATTAAAAGATAATTTAATGTAATATGCCTTCATTTGATAACCAGAAACATTTAAATACACAACAGAATTTCTGAAAAAATAAATAAATAAAAATTCATAAGACTATTTTAAGAATCAATTTGAATAAATTAAGTTGTTTTTATGCATTCAAGTAATTAGACATGCGAAAACAGAGAATTTGGTAAGAGTAAAACATATGGTGAGAAAAAATAACATTTCATAGGTCCCTAAGCATATAGTTTTTTTTTTTTTTTTTTTTGTAAACTTAATAAATTGATGTGAAATTGTTTCATGATTTTAATTAATTAGACAAGCTTTTTGATTAATAAAATTGAATTTAACCATTAAAAAGAAGTCCAGAAAAATTCAAACGTTAAAAAAGTGGAATTTGGAAAAAAATATAAAATGGAATTTGGGAAAAAATAACACGGATTTCATAGGACCCTACACAGGTGAGCACACTCCCACCGGCGGACAGAGAGCATGCATTGGAAAATGTGTTGCGTCAAATATGGACGATGACATCACTGAATCAATGATGAACTGACTTTAACTGAAAGTGAGTGTTTACAGTTGTCCATTTGTATTATTACACATTATTTTTCCTATTTAATACTGTAAAGCTGCTTTGACACAATCTGTATTGTTAAAAACACTATTTAAATAAAGGTGACTTAATCGCAATTACAATTTCAAAGGAATAATCAACAATATTTTTGTCATAACCGTGCAGCCCTTTAAGTAGATATGATTAAATTAGGCTTTTATTTACATTCAAACCATAATCAACACACATAAATAGAGCACATCACTTATGTTAAACATGTAATCTCAAACGTGCCTACATGTTGACGAGAACCAGTGAGGTTTGTTCTAGCGTGTGATGCACGTATGCGGCAAACATTTGCGCTTCCATGTTTACCATGTGAAACATGCTATATGTGTTTATATGTGAAAACCATCCAATGTGAAAACAGAAACTAAAGTAAATTTGTATTTAGTTCATACTGTAGTGCACATTTATAAATTCATAAAGTCCCAATTTTTGTTCTGTTAGTTTCTACTTTCATTATAGTTTTTGTTAATAATAATAACCTCATAATGTAGGTGTATGTGCACATATACAATTGAATTCTAGTAACTGTAGTAACTATATACACACACACACAGAGTACATAATCCAATGAAGATTCACATTCATGATTAAAAAAGAAAAAAGTACAGTAACTCACCCAGACATGCTGAAGGTCTTTGCTATTTACAGGATACAGAACACAGTTGGTCCCTACAAGTTTCACTGCACATTCAGTGTTTATGTTAGTCACAATACCACACTGTTTATCCTGCGAGATTCAGAGAACAAATAATTAACCACAGCTTTAAGCTTCTTGATACTGTCATCATAAAGATTTAGAACAATTACTACAATATACAATAAACTACAATCCTTCTGACATAACAGGCCTTTTTAGTAGTTTCTATAAATTTTAATTACTAGTTTCATTTAGCAGTTTCATTCTAGTAGCAGCTAATCCTCTGAGGAAGTTTTTTTTATTATTATTATTTCTCTATTGCCCTGTACACTGTTTCATCTTGAAGTACAAGTGATAAAAAATACAACTTACATTTGAATTCATTCTCCGGACAAAGTCTCTAGGCACAATAGATCGATCTTCAAGTTTCAGCTTCAAGATCAAGAATTTGAAGGAAATAACAGAGAGAGAGAGAGAGAGAGAGAAAGAGAGAGAGAGAGACAATGTGTGAGCAGGTTATAACAGCAGTTCCTTATGCCTTAGAATGGGGTCACCAGACTCGGTCCTGCAGAGTTTACCTCCAACCCTAATTAAACACACCTGAACCAGCTAATCAAGGTCTTACTAGGTATACTATAAACTTAGGCAGGTGGGTTGAGTCAAGTTGGAGCCAAACTCTGCAGGACACTGGCCATCCAGGATCAAGTTTGGTGACCCCTGCCTTAGGAAGTCCAACAGCTTGAACTTTTCATTTATTCTTTACTTGTTAATCAGGATCTGTACAGATACTGTAAAATGGAATACGAGGACTTCCAAGTACTTTAAAAGGGTCATCGGATGCAAAATTCACTTTTACATGTTTTTTTGAACTGAAATGTGTCTTGGCAGTGTGTGTACACAACCACCCTATAATGATAAAAATCCACCCAGTGTTTTTTTTTTTTTTAAATCCCCAAAAATCATAACCCCTTTCTCAGATCAAGTCAGATTCTTGGCTGTGTGACGTCACACAGACCCAGGCCGCTCCCACGATTGTTGATTGACACTGGTGTTTTACCTTAGACCCGCCCTGAGTCCGCCATTGTTTTGACGCTGGAGCAGGTGTAGACAAGAATTGCTCCTAAGCGATTGAAGTGTTTTGTTGTTGGATGTAATAATGAACATAGCAGTTGTCATTTACTCCCGACATCTGAGCCGTTGAAGATGCAGTGGATTACTTTTGCTTTTGAAGGGAATGTGTCCCCCGATCTACCTAAATGCATCCATGTTCGCGCAAATCATTTGTGATCCAGCTTCACCTACAGAAGAAGTGAGTATAAGGTTTTTCAGTGTTTCCCAAGGGGAGGCCCGGCCCGGCCCCCCCCCCCGAAGGTCAAGTTAATTTAATTTTATTTTCTATATAGCGCCAGATCACAACAGAAGTCATTTAAGGTTACCTTTCCTATAGAACAGGTCTATACCTTGTTGTTTTATTAAACAAACTAAATAGTTGTTATTTATCTTATTTACATGACAGCATGTCATTTCTGTCTCTACATGGTCACGCGTTTACAATTCTCCTCTGCTCTCTGTAACACACACACCTACCTTTGATTTCTGCGATGTGAAAAACGTGGACGGATTCGCAGAATCCAGTCATAAAAATGGAATTTACTGTATAACGCGGAATGTCATGGAATTTGTCAAACTTTAAAAGTATTAATCAAATGTAGATGATTACACTTGAATATGGACTAGTATCTGTAAATATTAAGTCACAAAAAGACTATTTAAATATGAATCCTGTATGTTCTGCGTGTCTGTGTTAATGAATGGTGCAGACGTGCGGTTTTGTTTACTACACACATACTGGAGCACGTGTGACGCTCGCAGTGTTTTCAGCGTCTGCCTTTTCTCTAAATGAGGACAAAAATACATGACCAACCTCTCCAAAACTGCTCTGAGAGTCACTTCATAAGCATTTTACCATTTCATTTAAGTAAAACTAGCATCATATCACACAAACTTTAAAGGTATTCACGGCAACCCCATCAAAATAAAAGGTCAGTTTAAGTTGAAGACACTGTGCCAGAGATATTGTTCAGTAGAATGTACATAATACTACTAATACTATTAGTACTACTACTAAAATTAGAAATTAAATTAAATTAAATTAAAACTTTAATTTAAGGAATAATCACAACATTTCTTCCATGTTTTATGGTTAATAGTAAATCCCCTTAAAAATCCCCTTAAATCCCCTTAAAATAAAGTTTGTTTAATTTTCAATAATTAAAAGATAAATTAAATTAATGTATTATAACTTCATTTGATAACCAGAAAAATTTAAATACACAACAGAATTTCTGAGAAGAAAAAAAAAAAAAAAAAACATTTCTTAAAGCTATTTTAAGATTAAATTTGAATAAATTAAGTTGTTTTTATGCATTCACATGATTAGACATGCTAAAACAGAGAATTTGGTAAGAATAAAACATATGGTCAGAAAAAATAAAACATTTCATAGGGCCCTAGCATGTAGTTGTTTTTTAATAAATTGATGTGAAATTATGTAAGTTTCATAATAATATTTAATTAAACATGCTTTTTGATTAATAAAATTTAATTTAACCATTAAAAAGGAGCCTAGAAAAATTAAAACAGAAAAAAACGGAATCCTGAAAAATTCCCAGAAAAAAACAGAATTTGGGAAGAAATAAAACAGATTTCATAGGGCCCTACACAGGTGAGCACACTCCCACCAGCGGACAGAGAGTGCACGTCGGAAAATATGTTGCGTCCCCTGCGGGGTTAAATGACCATGTTGGTTAAATGACCATGGTGTTGGTGTGCTTGACTGGCCAGCAAACTCACCAGACCTGAACCCCATAGAGAATCTATAGGGTATTGTCAAGAGGAAAATGAGAAACAAGAGACCAAAAAATGCAGATGAGCTGAAGGCCACTGTCAAAGAAACCTGGGCTTCCATACCACCTAAGCAGTGCCACAAACTGATCACCTCCATGCCACGCCGAATTGAGGCAGTAATTAAAGCAAAAGGAGCCCCTACCAAGTATTGAGTACATATACAGTAAATGAACATACTTTCCAGAAGGCCAACAATTCACTAAAAATGTTTTTTTTTTTTTTATTGGTCATGAAGTATTCTAATTTGTTGAGATAGTGAATTGGTGGGTTTTTGATAAATGTGAGCCAAAATCATCACAATTAAAAGAACCAAAGACTTAAACTACTTCAGTCTGTGTGCACTTAATTTATTTAATATACGAGTTTCACAATTTGAGTTGAATTACTGAAATAAATTAACTTTTCCACGACATTCTAATTTATTGAGATGCACCTGTATATTTGAGGTCTAGGAGTAGGCTCATTTGATATGTGCCTTGCCTCACCTTGAAAGTAGATGAGAGTAGACAGTTGCAGTGAGCAAAGTTGCAGTAAAGCAACAATTAAAATACATTATAATACGTATTTGCGGTTATAACTTTTAAGAGTATGATTTATAACACACAATGAACACCATGTTAAATTCACTTCATTTATAATGGACTATATCAAATCTTGACATTGTTTATTTAAGATCTGCACAGTATCTTACTACATCTTGTGACTGGTTAGGTGCTGAGTGTTATTTGAGTGTTTCCTGTGAGGCTAATGTTAATTTTGATGCGAGCTAGTTTAAGCTCATTTATAATACTTTCAATTGAAAAAAATGCAATATATATTTTTATGGTCCCGTTATTCTATTGACTATATCAACTTTGCAACTACATGTCTGCTAACTGTCATTAGAGTATTAGTAGGCTTAGGTTAAGGTTAGGGTAGGTAGAATGTTTACGTACTTGCAAAGTTACTTATAGTCAGTTTGTCTGTTGGTGGTCCATCAAAACAAAGTGTTAGCATATATTTAGCATACATACTACTAATACTCTAATGACTGCTAGTTGAGATGTAGTTGCAGAGTTACTTATCAACAGCTGTCTAAAGGGTACCATAATAATCAAACTGATATTACAATAAAAATAGTTAAAAGCAAATGCGTCATATTACACATTCATCTGATTTGATATCTGAATGGCTGTTTGAGAAAAATTATTATTACTTATAAGTGGTATTTGCTTTAAGTAACATAAAATGGCAAGATATGAGACTTATAAAACATAATAACTATGAGAAATGTAATCCATTGTAACTTAAGTGGATGCATCCTGTTCATTGTGTGTTATAAATCATCATACTCTTAAAAGCTATAACTACGAATAAGTAAATATTACAATACATTACAATACTTATGAGATGATACAACATAAAAGGTTTTTTATAATGCATTATGCCTTCATTATAATACCTTAAGGATAACCATATAATGTATTATAAATACGTGCTTCATAGAAATAGAAAATTTCCTTCTATTCAATTTCTTCGTTTAATTAAAAAGAAAAAAAAAAAGTTTCTACAAATGTTCAATAGATGGTTAAGGCTTTAGTTTGTCCAACATTTAGAAATCAAATCACTGACAGACTCACATTGATCTTGAATTGACTACTCTAGCAATAATAAAGAGAGCAATGTTTGATCACTTTCTGTATATAAATGAATCACGATATAGATAACGTTTTCATGCTACTAACAGGGCTAGTGTGAAGTCGATTGTTTAGTCACTGGCTTGAAAAACAATAAAAAAAATAAAAAAATAAAAAAATAACACTTTCTGTAAAATTGAGGTTCTGAAAAATTATTTTGCGCACAAAAAGTATTCTCATAGCTTCGTAAAATTACAGTTGAACTCCTGATGTCACATGGACTATTTTACAGATGTCCTTGCTACGTTTCTGGACCTTGATCGTGGTAGTAACCTTGCTGTTTATGCAGGGTCTGAGAGCTCTCAGATTTTATCAAAAATATCTTAATTTGTTCCAAAGATGAACGGGGTGAGTAATTAGTGACAGAATTTTCAATTTTGGGTGAACTAACCCTTTAAGCAATATTTTGTTGAGCACATTTTTGTGCTTGTATCTTGACTGGTTTAGGTCTGTCAGTACACTGATTCTTGAGAAGCGGGACAAAACAGGGTGCAATACTGAAAAATCAGTGCAATACTGTACTCAAACAAATGAAACTACATTTTTGTATCTTACATGTACTAAGCTACTGAGCTATGCTTTGATTCAACTTCCCAAATGTTCACTTTTTATCAAAATGTTTATTTTCTTTTATTTTCCAAGTAAGAAATCAAGATATTTTTAACATTTCAAAACACATTCTCATGTTAGCAGACAGACTACATTTTCACATGTGACCAACAATTCCTCAACAAATATAAAATATCATAATCAAATATTATCAAAATATTTATCTGACGGAGGTGACAGACCTGACAAAGTTGACACATCTGACGGTGGTAATGAAAACCTGAATTTGTAGTCATTTTAACTATCAAAATACCTTGAATCAATCTGTATTCAACTGTATTAAACTGTATTAAACACAACAAAGTGAGTATGTTATTGTTTATAAAGCTTTTTTTTTTTTTTTTTCAAGATTCACATAAGTATTCTGATAAATCATTGGAACACAAGTTATCTATTTTCTCTCATCTCAGAACAGTATGTCTGCTGTGAATCTGCTATGGTAACAAGGTAAGTTTTCAAAACAGTTAAATGAACAAATAAAACAATTAGTTATTACCTCATCCATTTACATTCACCAGGATCTTAATATTCATATTTAAACTGTATTATGTATAGATATGTTTAATCCAGTGTTTGTGTTCCCTCAGCCTTATGTTCCCTGAATCTTATGTTCCCTCAACCGGAACTCTGCTAGAAGTGATAACTATCAATCCACAAAAGCAATATAAGCTGTATATTTAGTATTTATACATTATTAGAAAAATTAAACACTATTTTATATTCAATATAATTAAAAATGACTTGAAAATCACAAAAATATGACTCACATTGGATGTCAACTCTGTCAATGGCCCGTTACCACAGTCAGACAGAAAATCTTATGGTGGTGACATCTGATGGTGTTGACAAATTTTGCATTTCTTTCACAAAACAAATGGAGTTCATGTAGCAGCCATTTTGTTTTCTACGTTGATGCTAGATGTTCATGGAACCTACTTCAGGAGAATAAAATGATCTAAACATTTCAAAAATTTCCTCAGAAATTGAAAGATGGTGTTGACATATCATGGTTGTGACACAGGAAATATTAACATTATGATTTAAATTATTATAAAACTATAAAACTTACCAGGGCCTGTCTGGCATTGATGTATTCTGCAGACATGGAATGTGGCAAGGGGGTCCTTTAGAGTGATGGTTGGCCTTGATATTCCCTGATTTTATTACATTTGAATGAAAGTCTGACGGTGTTGACAAAAAGTGGGGACATAATTTTGGAACTTTATGAACCATGCATTTGTCCTTGAAAAACAACCTAGCTTTGATATAAAATATTATTAAGTGTTGCTTTTGATAAAACAAGCTCTTTTTCATCAAAAAAAAAACCAAAAAAAAAAAAAACCCTTCTCTGTGGACACACTGTTTTACAT
The DNA here is from genome assembly GCA_039654775.1 of Spinibarbus caldwelli. Lineage (NCBI taxonomy): Eukaryota > Metazoa > Chordata > Actinopteri > Cypriniformes > Cyprinidae > Spinibarbus > Spinibarbus caldwelli. Next base: position 12,613,432 of record CM077236.1, read on the forward strand.
GTAGTGAGAAGACAAAACCCCTTTCATACTGCAAGTTGGTCCCGGAATATTGCCAGAAAATTTCCGGAGTGCCTTCTGTGTGAATGCAAACACGTCCCGGGATTAATTCTGGGATCGATCCCGGGTTGGGGACCTTGTAACATTGCCAGGTTCTGTCCCGGTGAGGTGACAAATCGAGTCCCCCCTCGAAATCCGGTCCCATTAGAACCCCAAGCGACCCCATTGGCTCAAATTACTTTTAATAGGTACTTTCTTTAGTGCCTGATTACAATTCCTACAAAATCATGTTATGATAAATGCTGTTTAAACTACGTTACAATGATAATTAATGTCTGTATTCGTTAGCTTATGTACTAGCATAGCATTGATACCTGATTAGCTGCATAGCTTATTTTATACAGGAATTTGCGCTTATCTTACATGCATTCACAATTATTTTTTTAAATTATGTGTTAAATGAAGTGTTAAATGTCAAATGTTTTATTTTATAAATAAAACTACTTAATGATTTTCCATTTTTTCACTTAATAGAATTACTTTTATTTATTAATTAGTAGTTAATCAAGTGTAAGAAATTACATTTAATTTGTTTCATTATGCACTATTTTGTTCTATTATGCACTATATAGTAAGCCATACGTTTTTACATTAATATCTTTATGTATTTATTTAGGCAATGGGATCACTCGGGGTCCTAAGCGGACCCGATTTCGAGGAAGGACTCGATTTCTTATCACACCGGAACGAGCTCTGTGTGAACAAAAGCCAGAACCAATGCCGTGTCGTAGTGATGATGCATGTCATCGTGCGACTGTTTTACCGGGTGTTTTGAAAGCAGATCAACGTTCACACGATGAAAAATGTGTAAACTGGAATGAAGCATCAATTAGGGAGCTCCTCACTATCTGCGCTGAAGCTGAAATCGTTCACCAGTTTAGTGAAACGGTGCGCAGCGCATTATACACGTCACATGAAATGTCACGTCTTTACGGGATCTTTACGGGTTGTGTGCGAACCATAAACTGTATAAAAATATGGACGACGCGTCTCCGCTTCCTTCCATTATAGGAAATTGAAGGCAATTAATCTCAGTATGGCCATTGCCATCTTGAGAAAATGACGTCATTTGGAGCCCAAGTCTGCGCAGTAGAAATCAGTTTGGAGCCCGAGTCTGCGCAGTAGAGATCAGTTTGGAGCCCGAGTCTGCACAGTAGAGATCAGTTTGGAGCCCGAGTTTGCACAGTAGTGTCGTGAGGTGGAGCCGCGGAATCAAACTCCCGCCCAAACTCCCGCAGACCCAATCAACCATAACGACACGCCCCGTTTTTATAGCATCAAATTACTAGCTAAAATCAAACTTATCACAAAAACGAACAATTGAACATATATCAGCGTGTTAACAACTACCTTAATTGACCAAAACCATATTTCTGAAAATTGTATTGGAAGTGTAATTAATTTTTTTTTTTATTTTGACTCAAGTCCCATTCGTTTACATGGAGAGGGCGGGGTTTATGACCTGTACTGCAGCCAGCCACCAGAGGGCGATCAAAGAGCCCGCAGCTTCACTTTTCAGGACGAGTGAGACACACCCGGTGTGAACGCACACACAGATTCCGGAAAATCACTGGCAGTGTGAATGAACCAAAATCAGAGCATCCCGGGGACAAATCACGGGACACATTTTCCGTGTATTTTCCGGAATGGCTGTGTGAAAGAGGCTTAAGTGTCATAGATTTAAAATAATGTCAAAATTAAATAGAAGGGGATAATGGTGTTAAATACATTCTATTATTATCCCTCATAACATTTACAATTAAAAATATTTTCATTTTTAAACTTAATAGCGGTTACAATTGCTGGACGTGTTTTGTCCTAAGTCTCAAGAATCAGTGAGTACTCACATGCTGTGTGACAAGCACCTTTGTGTGTGTGCTTTTCAGGTATGTTTATATGTCAAAACTATGGCAAAAACAATGCAAAAAAGTAACAATCTGACCACGTGTATATGTAATCCATGAACAAGACATAAAATACTAGGTTAAACACTAAATCTGGATCCAGGTCAGCTCTATCTGTTAAGTGGGGCATCCCTGAGATCCTGTTACTGACGCACTCTAATAAAAGGCCAAATCTTACCAAATTCAACTCAAAAAGCATATCATCCAATTCCACTAGTTCTACATTTTCATTTAAAAAAAAATGGGTAAATAAATTATAATATTAAACATGTCCATGAAAATTTTTATTTAATAAGTTCAGGTTAATTTCAAATAAAAAGGAAAGTTTATAATCTTAGATTCAGTAACTGGTCACTATTTCTTCTAAGTCTTTAATGTTTTTTTGTTTTTTTTCACCCACGTTTTAATCCTTTTTTTTTTATATCGCTTACAAGCGGGCAAACTTTTTAGGCACAGACCAAAACATTGCCTCGATACCTCGAGTTGCGAAAAATGTCTTTTCGTTCGGTACCAAATTTTGATACCTAAGGGGTTAGCAGGAAAAGAAGTACATTGAGATTGAAAATCTCTTTTACAAGAGCGTCCTGGCCAAGATTGACAGTAACACAGCTCACATGGGTTTAACAGATAACATCCATACATACATACACACACACACAAAAGGATATCAATACATACTAGTCAAAACATCTACAGCCCAATGTTTCTGTCGGCAAGTTATTTAAAATCACTTTAAAAACGTCTAGTGAAACCAGCTCCTTAAACTGTAATTTAATTTGCAAATTATTCCAGGCAAAGGGAGCAGCATATTTAAATGACTTTTTCCCTAATTCAGTACGTACCACTAGAACAGACAATAAGAAAAATTCCTGGGACAGAAGACTATAGCTACGAACAGATTTTTTACAGATGTAAGTATTTAGATATGAGGAAAACAGATAAACAGATTTCAGCTGTAGTTAAGTCATCCTTTTATCAACTTCACCTTCTCAGTAAAGTTAAGCCCTTTCTATCTAGAAAAAAAATCTTGAAACAGTTATCCACGCCTTTATATCATCTCAGCTTGATTATTGTAACTCTTTGTATTTTGGTATTTCTCAAGCTTCAATCTCTCGTTTTCAGTTAGTTCATAATGCAGCCGCTAGACTGCTTGAAGGGAAGCGAAAATATGACCATATTACTCCTACTTTAATGTCTCTACACTGAATCCCTGTCAGGTATAGGATTGATTTTAAAATCTTATTATTTGTTTACAAAGCCCTCGATAATCTGGCTCCTCAATACTTCTGCTGCTTCCATATACTCCGTCTAGAACCTTGAGATCTTGTGACCTTGGCCTACTCATTGTCCCTAGAGTTAAATTTAAAAATCGTGGTGATCGCACCTTCGCTGCTACGGGACCGAAGCTTTGGAATAGCCTTACTCCCTTTATCAGACGTGCCCCATCTATTAGTATTTTTAAATCTTATCGAAAGACATATTTTTCAGCCTGGCTTATAACACTCCTTAGTATGTTTCCTGGGTCTTTTACTGTACTGTGCTGATTTTACTTGTTTGTTGATTTCCTTGTTACTATTTTATTTGTGTGTCTTGTTCTTTGTAAAGCATTTTGGTCAACCTCGGTTGTGTTTAAATATGCTCTATAAATAAATGTTGTTGTTGATTTCAATACCCCACATATAGCGGCTCCCTGATGTGTGGAAATTATATACAATATTAGAATGTTTGCAGGAGCGGGACACATGTGTTGTGGGCGTGGGCGGTAATGGTCAGAAACTCAGCGGGAGCGGGCTTAAGAAAACTGTCCCGCGCAGGGCTCTAGGCTGCGCATCAACACACACACATATACATAAGTTTTTTTTTTCGTGCTACCACATCTCCACCCCAATCATTAGTGCCGTTTCGTTTCGTCTTTGACAGAACATATAGGACAATTTTTGAAATAGCACCATAAATTTTATTTCAAATTTAATTCAAGCACTTTCAAGGACCTATGTTTGTTTTCAAGTACTTCCCAGGCCTTGAATCCATATGTCTGAAATTCAAGTACTTTCAAGAAGCGTGGGAACCCTGTGTTATACAGTTGAATTTATTTATACCATAGTCCAGTGTTTCCCACACTCTATTTGTGGCGGCATATATATGCAAATTCATTCTCTGCCAGCGGGAGGCGCTGTTGGAGTGGTAGAGATCAAGGTTTCCCCGGTAACGCTGTACACAAAGCAGTGCTCCTCTCACAAACGTTGCTTTATCAGATATTACATGCAAGATGCAATGAAAATGACATCCAAAATTTTCTGAAGACAGTCGGTTTCCTTCAGAAATACAGTGATATAAAAACACCCGCACCGGGTTTCGATTTTGAAACTTGCAGTGCTCAACCAAGCGTTCTCCCCACCCGAAAACCATTCGAATTTCTGTAGGCGAGATTTATTTTAATGATATTCTAATGGGCCACTTTGTGATGTCACAAATACAGGAAAACAACTTTGTAGTCCAAACGAGCCGTTCGTTGTAGTTCTTGAAAAGGGATTTTTTTTAAAAAACGAAATATCTCCCTTTGGAGTGGACTTTGAGATTTGTAACTTTGTAGATCTTTTTATGCCCAAACATACACACTACACACTGACTAAAATTCAAAAAGTGAAAAAGCATAATAGGACCCCTTTAAATGGATGTCAACTTATCTATAGTCTCTTATGGCTGGAATACACTACATGATTTTTGCCCCGATTTTCCACCAGTTTACAGTCTGGAGAAGTTGATGCTAGTTGGCAAAGGTCAGAGCCAGTCTGTAGATTTGAGTTGGCAGAATCCATAGAAAATCGATAAACTTAACTTAAAGTGACAACCATCAGTTAATATTTAATGTCTGTTTAACAATTTTTAATACATTTCATGTAATACTGTATTTATTAAAATGACAGGATTTTGCTAATAGTCATACATATTTTAATATGAACAACTATTATTAAAAATATCTATGAATTTATACTTTTTCTTATTGATGTCACACTGAAGCTGTGTGATTTTCATAGTAATGTACCCTTTAAGCTCACCTTAAAATAATATGCAATATTTAAAAGTTACAGCACTGTAAAATGACACACCAGCAATAAACTGTCAATTTATAATATTATGGATGTAAAAGTACAAGCCAGTAATGCCTGTGAAGTAATGTGTTAGCGTAGCACTCAATCTTATACAGCTAATCAGCTAACTGTGTTCTGTAGCATCTGTGCAGTGCTGCTAAAACTATCTTTTGCATCTAATGTAATTATTTCCCACATCCAAGTTCCAGGTTATAATATGCAAAAGTCTGAACATTAATCTCTTAATTTTACAATAAGTAGTGAAACTTACCCAAACCTAACTCAATCTGAGCAGCTGAATCCTTAGCCATCTTCAAGAAACGGCTAAAAACACATCTCTTCCATCTTTATTTGACCCTCTAACTCTAGCACTCTCTATTCTAATTCTATTTTATCTATCTGTCTTTTTATTAAAAAAAAAACAAAAAAAACAAACAAAAAAAAAAACAAAAATAAACAAAACACACTTGACCCTCTATCAATTGCACATTTATTCTCTAAATGCTAGCTTTTCTTGAAAAACTAATACTAGCTTTCTTTTTTTCTATTCTATCTACTTGTTTCTTTAAAAAACAAAACAAAACAAAAAAACACTAGGTTTCTTTTTTCTATATTCTATCTACTTGTTTTCTTAAAAAAAAAATAATAATAATAAAAAAATACCTTGCTACGTCTACTGCGTTAGGCTAACCAAGATTTGTCATAGCACTTGCATGTTGTTGCTTTTTTGTTGGTTTTGATTGCTTCTATTGTCTTCATTTGTAAGTTGCTTTGGATAAAAGCGTCTGCTAAATGACTAAATGTAAACGTAAATGTAAAATAAAGGCTTGAACATCAAAAAAATCCACATTTAAGTGGCTCCTCTTTTGGACCACTTTCAAAATGGCTGCCAGACAGTGTGAACACATGGAGACTCATATCTGTGTGCCATGATCTGATTGACTTGAAATTATAGGAGGTATATAGTAACAAACACATCTATTGGTTAAGACATCAAGTAGGATAATAAATATTTTTTTCTTTTTATAATCTGATTTCAAAAATGGAAGTGTGCTTAATAGGTACATGAGCTTAATACATACGTTTACCCTAGTCAACAACAACAACAACAACAAAAAAATCCTGACTGACCAATAAATCTGAATACTGAAGGAGGGTGGTGAGTAGGCCTAATTCTTCAATGTTTAAGGTGCTCACAACACTGAATGTAGTCTCTCATTTAACATGAGATGAGTATGTAACAGTGGAAATCAATAGCTTTTCACATGACACTGTTTAAACTGATCAACATTTAATTTCAACTACCCACGTAAGAAAGCCGAGTCAATTAACTGCAAATCTTTGCATATACAGGTGCATCTCAATAAATTAGAATGTCGTGGAAAAGTTCATTTATTTCAGTAATTCAACTCAAATTGTGAAACTCGTGTATTAAATAAATTCAATGCACACAGACTGAAGTAGTTTAAGTCTTTGGTTCTTTTAATTGTGATGATTTTGGCTCACATTTAACAAAAACCCAACAATTCACTATCTCAACAAATTAGAATATGGTGACATGCCAATCAGCTAACCAACTCAAAACACCTGCAAAGGTTTCCTGAGCCTTCAAAATGGTCTCTCAGTTTGGTTCACTAGGCTACACAATCATGGGGAAGACTGCTGATCTGACAGTTGTACAGAAGACAATCATTGACAACCTTCACAAGGAGGGTAAGCCACAAACATTCATTGTCAAAGAAGCTGGCTGTTCACAGAGTGCTGTATCCAAGAATGTTAACAGAAAGTTGAGTGGAAGGAAAAAGTGTGGAAGAAAAACATGCACAACCAAACGAGAGAACCGCAGCCTTATGAGGACTGTCAAGCAAAATCGATTCAAGAATTTGAGTGAACTTCACAAGGAATGACTGAGGCTGGGGTCAAGGCATCAAGAGCCACCACACACAGATGTGTCAAGGAATTTGGCTACAGTTGTCGTATTCCTCTTGTTAAGCCACTCCTGAACCACAGACAACGTCAGAGGTGTCTTACCTGGGCTAAGGAGAAGAAGAACTGGACTGTTGCCCAGTGGTCCAAAGTTCTCTTTTCAGATGAGAGCAAGTTTTGTATTTCATTTGGAAACCAAGGTCCTAGAGTCAGGAGGAAGGGTGGAGAAGCTCATAGCCAAAGTTGCTTGAAGTCCAGTGTTAAGTTTCCACAGTCTATGATGATTTGGGGTGCAATGTCATCTGCTGGTGTTGGTCCATTGTGTTTTTTGAAAACCAAAGTCACTGCACCCGTTTACCAAGAAATTTTGGAGCACTTCATGCTTCCTTCTGCTGACCAGCTTTTTAAAGATGCTGATTTCACTTTCCAGCAGGATTTGGCACCTGCCCACACTGCCAAAAGCACCAAAAGTTGGTGAAATGACCATGGTGTTGGTGTGCTTGACTGGCCAGCAAACTCACCAGACCTGAACCCCATAGAGAATCTATAGTATAGCAGTAATTAAAGGAAAATGAGCCCCTACCAAGTAATGAGTACATATACAGTAAATGAACATACTTTCCAGAAGGCCAACAATTCACTAAAATGTTTTTTTATTGGTCTTATGAAGTATTCTAATTTGTTGAGATAGAATTGATGGGTTTTTGTTAAATGTGAGCCAAAATCATCACAATTAAAAGAACCAAAGACTTAAACTACTTTAGTCTGTGTGCACTGAATTTATTTTATACACGAGTTTCACAATTTGAGTTGAATTACTGAAATAAATCAACTTTTCCACGACATTCTAATTCATTGAGATGCACCTGTATACATATACATATACATATACATACACATGTATAATTCAGTCATGAGACTCAAGATGGCGCAGGCTGACGGGTTGTTAACAACTGATGATATTCAGAGAGTTAAACGAGTAGGCACAAGCTGATTGGTTCATGTTGCATATGCAGCCAATGAGCTTACTGCCTTTCATTTATATGGCGGGCTAGCATTCACTTGAGATTTTTGCAGCGCGCTTTCAACAGCTAGGTAATTAAACGGTCTTCACTCTGATTTCAGTGCATTATTGCGTTCGTCAGATTTACATTTTTAAACTAGAAAACATACAAGTTATAAAACTATGTGCAGGTTATTCGCGAGAGGAGTAATTACTAAGCATGTCTTGTTCAACAGCAGTAGCATTAGCAGCAGCAGCAAGCAGTTTTTCCAGTTCATGTATGTGAGAATACAACGTCAAGCATTGCGGATTTTAGAACAGTAAAATGAATTGGGGATTACCTTATTTACCTGAAATCCCCAATGCTTTTAATATCTTCTGTGGGCATTCATTTCTACATTAACCGCGAACGGATCGCTTTCAGATGCACACCTCACAAGTGGGGTTGGTTTGCAGTTGGTGTTTCACAGTTGTTCACAGTTTTAAGTCAAGGTGAACCCGTATAACTGTTTTTCATAAACGTCATACTGTCAACAGCCTTACTTATTTAACCATAACTTAATGAGCAACAGAAAATAATATACCCGCTCATATGTGTACTCGTGCCGCATTGCAATGCACTTCAGAAGAGGGAGTGGTCACTCTTAAAGGGGCCACATCTCTATTTCACTCGTTACCTTGGTTCAGCTATAGTGAAGAGTTTATTATGAAAGTCATGTTTAGTAATAGTTTAAAGATAATTAATCATGAATTCATTTAAAATATAAAGATAAATCATTTCCAATCAGTACCCCATGTACAATGTAGTTACTAGGACACTCTTAAACTGGAATTTGTGTATTCAGTTGGGCTTACAGCAATTATAGTACTTTCATGGAGTGGTGCAGCAGTATCATAGAATTCAGATTGTGTTATTAGCGAATTGTTAATAGCAGTACGCATAGCAAATCAAGTCAAATTATTACTGTTGTTTATAGCAGCGGCAGCAGAATGTATCTGGTTGCATAAAATTTCAGTGATAATTTCAGTAAGTAACTCTTTAAAATTGAAATAGGCTTTTATTACTTCGTTTATTTAACAGGGCGTACAGAGATTTTGTGAACTCTTCAAAGCGAAATAGGCATTATTTGTTTGTGTTTCCTTGTTGAATAAAAACGCTTATAGTAATTCTGAGTACTTTCATACAGCTGGAGCAGCAGTATACATAGCTATTCAGATCGCAATTTTTAACGAATTTAATAGCAGCAGAATGGCATAAAGTCAGATGCAACGTTAGAAATAATATTAGCAGCAGTCTCCATAGCAACCGATTATTATTGTTGCTAATACAGCAGGGGCAGCAGAAAGTACTTTAGTTGCATGAAATTTCAGTGATAATGCATGGATGGGCTTACAGCGATTCTAGTACTTTCATGGAGTGTAGCAGCAGTATCCATAGAATTTCAGATTGTGTTATTAGCAAATTATTAATAACAGTATGTATAGCAAATCAAATTATGCTTTTAGTTGCGGCAGCAGTAGGTAGACCGTAGTTGCTGAAGTTTCAGTGACTAAAAATGGATGGTATGTGAACTCCAAGCGAATAGGCATCATTTGCGTTTTGTTTATTTAAAAGGGGCTTATAGCAATTTTAAGTACTTTTGTGTAGCTGTAGCAGCAGTATGCAGTTATTCAGATCGCATGTAGTGAATTTAATAGCAGCAGCATGCATAGCATATTCATATGCAATGCTAAAAATAATATTAGTCAAATTATTGTTGCTAACATAGCAGCGGCAGCAGAAAGTACTTTAGTTATTTGAAATTTCAGTGATAACGCATGGGGTAAGTAACTCTTCAAAGTGAAATAGGCATTTTATTTCTTTGCTTATTTAACAGGGCTTACAGTAGATTTTGTGAACTCTTCAAAGTGAAATAGGCATTATTTGATTGCGTTTGCTTGTTAATAAAGACACTTATAGCAATTATACTTTTAAAAAGTACTTTTGTGTACCTGTAGCAGCAGTATGCATAGCTATTCAGAACGCAAGTTTAGTGAATTTTAATAGCAGCAGCACGAATAGCAAATTCAGATGCAATGTTAGAAATATTAGAAACAGTGGGGGGCGCTAGTGAGTACCGAATGGAGGAGTCATGTTTTAGTGGAGCTCCTCTCTATATTTTATATTTTTCAGTCGTTATTTTGATTATTCGGGTTTTTTCACAGGTATCTTTACATAACTTTGTTTGGTAAAGAACTATATAATAACAAGGCCTATAACCGAAAGGGGAAAGAAGTTGGATAAACCGTTGAATGATCCTCCTGCTCAGTCGCCGCCAGGGATGGCAGAACAGGCCGCATCAGCCTCGGAGTCGAGTGTCGAGTCTGAAGCGGAATCTAGCAGTATTCTTCTGGCAATACAGAATATGAGCAAAACCATAACCGATCGATTTGAACTCCTGGAAGCATCTTTAGCGTCCACTCAAGCATCTTTAGTGAGCCTCGGGGATAGAATCAAGGAGGTTGAAAATGCTACAGTGGATTATGACCGCCGCCTCTCTCTCGTCGAGCAGAATTGCGCGAAAATACAGTCAGAGAATGAAGCCCTCCATCATAAAGTGATCGACCTGGAGGCTCGCTCCAGGCGGCAAAACATTAAAATTGTTGGCTTACCTGAGAAGATCGAGAATGGGCGTCCTACAGAATTTCTGACTAAGTTTATTCCTGACCTGTTAGGCGCAAGCAACTTTTCTAAGCCATTGGAAGTGGATCGCGCTCATCGGCTGGGGAGGCAGCTCATCGGAGAGGATGCGCGGCCGCGTGTGATGATAGCCCGGATTCATCACTTTCAAATGAAGGAAAAAATACTCCAACTGGCTCGTCAACAGTTTCCTCTGCGTTACGAGGGCAGGCCGATACACATCTTTCCTGATCTCCCGGCTGAAATAATGAGGCAGTGGCAGGCATTCAGTGATGCTAGGAACATCTCCGGAGTGCCGGTGTGAGGAGCGGCTTCATCTACCTGGCAAGACTATGAGTCACCCACGGCACTACTGACAAGGTGTTTTCCTCACCAGAGGAAGTGGAGGCATTCATTGGGACGCTGTCTTGAAAATAACGTATGCAGGCTGGACATGCTCTGGTACATGACTCTTATTCAGCTGTCACTTAGACTGAAACATTAATATGACCATTTCTTTTGTTTATAAATATTTGTTCATGTGACTGGAGAGGGAGCTTTAAGGCTTTTCTGTTAAGCTGTAGTTTCACCATTCCAATGGTCCGGCAACCCCCCAGCATTCTCGGGGATGTGTTCTCTCACTTTGTTTGGGAAAGTGGGACAGGGGTAGGGGGATAATGTTCTTTGTTTTGCTTTTGTGTGAGTTCTTTTTTTTTTTTTCCTCCATGATTGGTTTCAAAGGGTGTACATTTATTTTTCAACTTTTGTATGAATCCTAATTTACCTTCAAGGGGCAGTGGCATTACCTTTACCAGCTGGAACGTTCGTGGCCTGGGTCATGTGCTCAAGCGAGCTAAAGTATTTTCACACTTCAAATCGCTGTCTGCCGATGTTATGTATTACAAAAGACACATATTAGGCTCGCGAAAGAGAACATGCTCAAATGCAGCTGGGTTGGCCATATTTTTCAGTCTACATTCTCCAGTAAGGCTAGAGGAGTTGCAATCTTAATCCGTAAAATAGTTCCTTTTAGACATGTTTCCACTCAGTGATCCAAATGGTTGTTACTTGTATCTTGGTAACTGGTTACATTTACTCATTTCATGTTACACTTCTTAATGTATATGGACCAAACTTTGATGACCCAGCCTTTTTACTGAAATATTTCACTGATTTCACTGATTCACATGTGATTGTAGGTGGTGATTTTAATTGTGTATTTGATAATTTTTTGGACAGGTCAGCCCAAATAAACCAGTTACCTTCTGCCTCCATAGTTTTAAATAACCTAAAGTCCTCCATGAACCTAGTTGATATATGGAGGCTGACACATCCCACAGGTAGAGACTATTCTTTTTTTCACAAAGGCTTTCTCTAGAATAGATTACTTTTTACTAGACTCCAAACTTATATGAAATGTGATTACCTCAAACTATCACAACATCTTAATTTCTGATCACTCTCTGACTTCAATGGTTCTTAACCTTGGCCATAATAGTAAGTCACATTACTGGCGTTTTCAACCCCTCTCTACTTTCTGATGCATCATTTTGCCAATTTATATCTGAAAAGATTTCGGATTTTTTTATTTTTTTTTTTTTAGATCAATGATAATTCTGAAGTCACAGACTCTACTTTATGGGAATCTTTTAAGGCTGTGACCAGGGGACATATGTCTTTTGAGTCATCGGCCAGAAAAGACAGACATAAACGCCTTTCAGAAATAGAACAGGAATTATCTAAATTAGAACCCTCTTACAGAATTTCCTCTAGCCCTTCCACCTTGCAGAATATCCTTAAGTTAAAGTATGAATATAATACTATATTATCTGGTCAGGTATGGGATCAGTTGTTGAGGATAAGACAAAAATATTTTGAGTTAGGGGATAAACCTCATAAATTAATGGCTCGACACCGGAGGAGCTTACAAGCTAATAAAGCTATACATAAAATTAGATCAAAAGCTGGGGACATTATTGTGGATCCTAAAGGTATAAATGATCGTTTTAGGGAATATTATGAACAGTTATATACATCAAGAGCAAGAGGGGACATTTCTAATTGGCTATGGCCTTTGAATCTTCCTAAACTGAGTGATGATGCTCGTGAGGCCTTAAACTCTAACATTACTATTCAAGAGATTGTTGATGCTATAAAATCTTTCCCTAACGGCAAGCCAGCAGGGCCAGACGGTTTTGGTATTGAATTATATAAAAAGTATTCTGAGAAGCTGGCTCCCCTTTTGCTGAGGATGTTCACTCATTCTCTTGAAACTCAAAAATTTCCTGACACATTATACGATGCTAATGTCTCACTAATATTGAAAGAGGGTAGGGATGAGACTGAGCCATCATCTTATAGGCCTATTGCATTATTAAACTCAGACATTATTTTTTTTTTACAAAACTATTAGCTAATAGATTAAATAAATATATTTCAACTATTGTACATACAGATCAAACTGGTTTTGTTACTAATAGATTTTCATTTTTTAATGTTAGAAGATTAATGAACAATGTATCATAAGTTTAAAAAAGACTCTAATGTGGCAGTCTTGTGTTTAGATGCAGAGAAGGCGTTCGATCAGCTAGAATGACCTTATATGGTGAAAGTTTTGGAAGAATGTGGGTTTGGTAGTCGTTTTGTGTCATGGATTACAACATTGTATGCTCACCCAACCTCTTCTGTACTTACAAATCAAAGAAGTCAAAGTCATTTCGATCGAGCCTCTTGCAATCAGTAGTAGAAATCATTCATCTATCAAGCCTGGAAGTCTGGGAAATGTGGATCATTACATTTCCTTATATGCAGACGATATTGTTCTTTTTCCTGAACAGTCAGTCCCTATACTCTTAGATCTTATAAATTCATTTGGTACGGTCTCTGGATATACAATTAATTGGCAGAAGAGTGAATTCATGTCTTTAGGTGCTGATCTTGATACTGAATTCTTGCATAATCTCCCTTTTAAAATCACAGACAGACTTAAGTATCTTGGAGTTGTTCTGTCCAAAAACCCCAAATTAATTTTTAAACTGAATTTTCTTCAGAAATTGTAAGATTTGAAGATAGACATAAGCAAATGGAGGACACTTCCTCTCTCTATGATAGGCCGTATAAACGCTGTTAAGATGGTCTCTTTGCCTAGATTTTTATATATTTTCCAAAACTTGTCTATTTATTTGACAAAGTCTTTTTTCAAAACATTAGATTCGGTAATTCTCCCTTTTATCTGTGGCTTTAAAGCTCACAGAATATCAAACATACATTTACTGAAGCCAAGAAATAAAGGTGGGCTAGGGCTACCATGTTTCTTACATTATTATTGGGCAGTGAATGCCAGGGCTCTTGTCTATTGGCAGGAGGATTATAAAGTGGAAATCTTGACTGATACACCCCCCCTGGGTTGCTATTGAAAAAAAAAATGAAATTAAAAATAGTTCGCTTCCAGCCCTTCTCTTTTCAGATCCTGGATCGCTTGCATCTGTCAAGATTGATAATTATATTGTTTCAAACTGTTTGAAAATATGGAGTCAAATTAAGAAGGGCTGCAAATTACCTAACACTGCTATTTCTGCCCCAGTATATCGTAATCATGCATTTCCCCCTTCTATCTCTGATACGACATTCAATATCTGGAGGCTGAGTAGTGTAATCACCTTGGAGGACTTATATATTAACAAATATTTTGCCTCATTTTCCCAGCTAAAAGAGAAGTTTTTTCTCCCCACAACACACTTCTTTCGACATTTACAGATTAGAAATTATGTACGTCATGCAATACCCAATTCTGAATCTTTGCCGGAGGAAAGAAGGATTTATAGGCTATTGTTGGGCTCACCTGATTCCAAACATTTGGTTTCAGATTTTGTAAATATATTTTCAAGAAGTGAGTTATTCTACACATTTTTTGAAAAAATGCTTGGGAAGAGATACTGGGCATTCAGATTGAGGCTGATGTATGGGAGGAGAGCCTCAGCAGGATTCCATCTTGCTCTATTAATTCTAGGCATCAGTTAATTCAGTTTAAGGTGATGCATAGACTGCACTATTCAAAATCTAAATTGCACAGAATTTTTCCTACTATTTCTCCTATTTGTGACCGGTGTAAATCTGCAGAAGGCTCTCTGACCCATCTTTTGGACATGTCCAAAACTTTATGATTTTTGGTGTGACATATTTAAGTGGTTCTCTGACATGTACGGTTGTGTTTTTACACCTGATCCAGAAATTGCATTATTTGGGTATTCTGTTTCTCTGTTAGATTATAATGTGTCTGTACAAAGTACTATAATTTACGGAATGATTATTGCTAAGAGTGTCATTCTAAGGCTGTGGAAATCAGACACTGTTCTTCTGTTTAAGACCTGGTTGAC
Organism: Spinibarbus caldwelli; assembly: GCA_039654775.1. Lineage (NCBI taxonomy): Eukaryota > Metazoa > Chordata > Actinopteri > Cypriniformes > Cyprinidae > Spinibarbus > Spinibarbus caldwelli. The sequence goes on from CM077236.1 coordinate 12,628,449, forward strand.
ATATCTTACTGGAATATTGCACATGGAAATAGTCCGGTATGGAGTTATGGGTAATCTTGATAAGTTTTACAGTATATGGCAACCATTTCTAGATCGTTTCAAACAATGTAATGTTGACTCTGACCAGCAATGCAGTGCTTAGTATGTTGTCTGCCCCCTATTGAATGCTTCTTTGTTTTTCTACTGAAACTGCTTATATGCCCTGATTGCCCTTAAAAGTCAGTTTTTTTTTTCCTTCTTTTATTACTATTATTTTTTATCATTATTTTATGTATTTTTTTTTTATTGTTGTTTTGTTTGGTGTCTATTGTGCAATTTAAAACTAATAAAAATACATTTAAAAAAAAGAAAAAGAAATATTAGCAGCAGTCTGCATGGCAATCCAATTATTATTGTTGCTAATATAGCAGCGGCAGCAGAAAGAACATTTAGTTGCATGAAATTTCAGTGATAACGCTTGGATGGTAGTGAACTTTTTAGGTGAAATAGGCATTTTATTACTTTGCTATTCAATTCAATAGGGTTTACAGAACTCTTCAAAGCGAAATAAGCATTAATTGGTTGTGTTTGTTTATATAATAAAAGGGCAGTCGTAATGTTTATATAATAAAAGGGCAGTCATAATTCTAAGTACTTTTGTGCAGCAGTATGCATAGCTATTCAGATGACAATGTTGGCTAATTTTATAGCATGCATAGCAAATTCAGATGCAAGGTTAGAAATAAAATTAGCAGCAGCATGCATAGAAAGTCAAATTATTATTGTTGTTAATATAGCAGCGGCAGCGGAAAGAGCTTTAGTTGCATGAAATTTTAGTGATAACGCATGGAGGGTAAATTAACTCTTTAAAGTGCTATAGGCATTTACTACTTTGCTTATTCAACAGGGCTTACAGCAGGTTTCGTGCAGCAGCAGATTATGCTTAGCAAATTCTGATTAAATATTACAACTGCAACAGCTCCCACAGTAAATTCCTACTACAACATTGTGAATAACATTAACAGTAACAGCATGTATTTCAACTCAGTATGGAAATGTTAATGAATATTATTAATAGCAGCAGTAGCAGAAGTTTTGTTGCGTTGGCCGTATCGCACTGCATACATTGCGGACAGCTTTACCTATCGTAACGGGTCTATTGATTTTGTCATGTTGTGCCACTCGCGTCTGGTGTAGACACTGTGTTAGAGTAAAATAGGCATTCGCTAGGGGAGTCATTCTATATTTAGGGGTATATTTAATGTCAGTCAAAAAGTCAGAAAATCAGTATTCTTTTTTTTGATAAATAAACTAGGTGGTTGAATAATATATCCCCTTAATGTGCTAAATTAATTATTTGTCAAGCTTAAGGTCTAATGACTTTTTAAATATGTTAATGCAAATTAACATTTGATTCATTATTTTGTCAACTGTGTTACGGACAAATGCTGTGTCAAATAAAACACAAATGAAGTACCACATGTTTGATAACATTTATTTGAAGGTTTTTGAGTCTATTCACCAGAGTTTTTGAGGTTATCTGTCTAACTGATTTGAAAATATGAATTTGGGGCTTCATAATGGGTGTTCTGTGGGATGCTATCATGAAGGATGAAACTTTTCTTCAACATAAATCCACAGTATGCTGAATTTAGTTTTATTTGCCATCCTTACCAAAGATTGACAAAGTAACACAGTTTACAGGTAAGTATGAACTTAGTATCCATAAAGAATTTTAAACACACACATTTTATAATATATATTATAATGTTAATGAATATATTATATTATTATAAAGGTACACTCTAAAAAATGCTGGGTTAAATACAACTCAGCACTGGGTAAAATATGGACAAACCCAGCGATTGGGTTGATTTGACCCAGCGGTTGGGTTACTACCCAGAAGGTTGGGTTAAACATTTAACCCAACTGTTGGTTGAAAACAACCCAATCGCTGGGTTTGTCCATATTTAACCCAGCATTTTTTAGAGTGTAAATGAAGTTTTATAATGCATCCTGGCACTTCAAGTTGTAATAACACTTTATCAGTCATGACTAAGCAGAAATAGATATATGCCAAATCTATATTATATAAGTTTAAGTCAATCATGAGAAATTCAGAATGCTTTATAACCTTTGACAAATGTGAATATAATGTGTATATAATATTATTATTATGGATACTGAGTTCATAGAAAGTGTGGCCGTGATTAGATCAGTTAAGTTTATACATTGTAATGCAAATCATGGTTTCAGGCAATTCCTGTGTAACTTCTGCGTAATGACAATAGTTTGTGAAATACATACATACATACATACATACATACATATACATATACATATATATATATATATATATATATATATATATATATATATATATATATATATATATATTTTTTTTATTTTATTTTATTTATTTATTTATTTTTAAATTTATTTATTTTTCTTTCTTTATTTTTTTTTTTTAAATCAACAACACTCAGTGTGAGCATAAATTGACACTGAATTGCCAACATTGTCAACCGTGTTAATAATTGTCAACTGTGTTACAGTTGATGGGTAACACAGTTGACAGGTAACACAGTTGACATTTTCGTCCATTTTAGGGCCTTGTGCAAACTGCTGACCTTGGACTAGTTAGTACATGACCTTGATTACATATTTATAAATATAACATGTGACAAGCTCACCAGAACATGTTGATAACACAGTTGACAGTCATGTAATCTACTCTTTGTGCAGACAATAATATAGACAAAATATTGAAGAGAAGTTATGACTTACCACACTGTATTCAAATTTCCCTCCAAAAAAGGAAAATACATCATGTGATGTTGGAAATGTGACAGGGAGTAACAGTTGACACTGATTTCTCTGACATACATAAAATGGATGATTTAATGTAGAAGCATGAGCAAAATATTTTTTAAAACACCTTTCTCATAATTTAATGATTATTCTGGACAAATATTTATAAGAAATATATACAGAAACATGTATTTTAGAGCTAATCTGAAGAGCAAAACCTCACATTTACCAAATCGGACAGCACAAAAACAGCAAATTCCAGTATATAATATGCCATTTTTGCAAGATAAAAGATGGATATCTGTTGGATTTTTTGCATTAAATGAATTAGAAATGTCCCCTGATATAAAAGTGATCATTGGTTGAAGTGAAAAGTTAATGAAAAATTAGTAAAATTGATAGAGTACATGGACATGACATGTACCGCTAATTATACAGGTGCATCTCAATAAATTAGAATATCGTGGAAAAGTTCATTTATTTCAGTAATTCAACTCAAATTGTGAAACTCGTGTATTATATGAATTCAGTGCACACAGACTGAAGTAGTTTAAGTCTTTTGTTCTTTTAATTGTGATGATTTTGGCTCACATTTAACAAAAACCCACCAATTCACTATCTCAACTAATTAGAATATGGTGACATGCCAAACAGCTAATCAACTCAAAACACCTGCAAAACTTTTGGTGCTTTTGGCAGTGTAGGCAGGTGCCAAATCCTACTGGAAAATGAAATCAGCATCTTTAAAAAGCTGGTCAGCAGAAGGAAGCATGAAGTGCTACAAAATTTCTTGGTAAACGGGTGCAGTGACTTTGGTTTTCAAAAAACACAATGGACCAACACCAGCAGATGACATTGCACCCCATATCATCACAAACTGTGGAAACTTAACACTGGACTTCAAGCAACTTGGGCTATGAGCTTCTCCACCCTTCCTCCAGACTCTAGGACCTTGGTTTCCAAATGAAATACAAAATTTGCTCTCATCTGAAAAGAGGACTTTGGACCACTGGGCAACATTCCAGTTCTTCTCCTTAGCCCAGGTAAGACACCTCTGACGTTGTCTGTGGTTCAGGAGTGGCTTAACAAGAGGAATACGACAACTGTAGCCAAATTCCTTGACACATCTGTGTGTTGCAGCTCTTGATGCCTTGACCCCAGCCTCAGTCCATTCCTTGTGAAGTTCACCCAAATTCTTGAATCGATTTTGCTTGACAATCCTCATAAGGCTGCGGTTCTCTCGGTTGTGCATCTTTTTGTTCCACACTTTTTCCTTCCACTCAACTTTGTTAACATGCTTGGATACAGCACTCTGTGAACAGCCAGCTTCTTTGGCAATGAATGTTTGTGGCTTACCCTCCTTGTGAAGGGTGTCAATTGATTGTCTTCTGGACAACTGTCAGATCAGCAGTCGTCCCCATGATTGTGTAGCCTAGTGAACCAAACTGAGAGACCATTTTGAAAGCTCAGGAAACCTTTGCAGGTGTTTTGAGTTGATTAGCTGTTTGGCATGTCACCATATTCTAATTAGTTGAGATAGTGAATTGGTGGGTTTTTGTTAAATGTGAGCCAAAATCCTCACAATTAAAAGAACCAAAGACTTAAACTACTTCAGTCTGTGTGCACTGAATTTATTTACACGAGTTTAATACACGAGTTTTACAATTTGAGTTGAATTACTGAAATTAACTTTTCCACGACATTCTAATTTATTGAGATGCACCTGTAGAATGACTCAGGGGTGTGCCATATCATACCATCCACGATAATACAGGTATAAATTGTTGTGTGTCATATCGCGATAACAATGATATAGCGACTTGATGAAGTATTTAGTAGGGGATGCACCGATTGTTAGGCAGCCGAAATTATTTGGCCGAATATAGAAAAAAAAAAAACAAAAAAAAAAACCTCTTTCGGTGTTCGGCCGAATAAGCAAACAGACCGAATAAATTGTACCGAACAATGACGTGATGCAATCAAATAGAGGTGCGCAGCCGCGCACTAATGCAGCAAACGTGTCTGCAGTGTGGAAGTATTTAAAACTGTCCGAGAAAGCCGCAAAAATCATTATAAGCACCGACAGCGAGAGACTGTTTAGTACTGCATCACATGTCTTCATGAGAAGAGGAAGGGTGGTTGTTGCTGGTTACTGTATGATGATTAAAATTGCGAAATGGCCTTAAACAATTAAATGCACTTCAGAACGTTATGTTTTCTAATACACGCATGAATTGCATTCAAACAGCGCTGCGCGAGCTCGAGACGTTGTCTTGTTAGCCAGGTTTCAAAGTCCAAACCGCGAGGGAAATCTGCGCTGAGACTGTGTTATACTCGTCAGTTGCTCAGTAACACTTTTGATTTTTTTTACAAGGATGTGATACGTGCATCTTCCCAAATTAGTAATGAGAATAATTTATAAATCTGCTGCTGTCAACAAAAAGCAGCACTGAGTACTTCCTGCGGGTTTCTGTCAAAATAAAAGCTCCATCAACATTCATGTTACTATTGTAATATAATAAAATTATAAAGACAATGATAATGATAATAATTACAACAGCTCTATTAATACATTTATTATAACGTTCACACAGTGTTCAAATTGGGATCTGTAATATTTTCTAATGTTTTAAAAGAATTCGCTTCTGCTCAGCAAGGCTGCATTTATTTGCAAGCCTGATTCAAGAAGGGGGTCTCAAAAATGGCCTTAAAATATTATTTTACTAACTTATTAATTTTAAGTTAAATTGTGCTTTGTTGGTATAATCTGTTTACACTTCGAATTAGGTAGTCTGTCATCAATGACAGTAGCTCACTGGAAAAGGATGGGAAATGCCCTTCATTGTGTTTGCACTAATAAATGCTGCTGCCTGCCTGCTGCAATCACCAATAAAACGTTGTTCCATATATATATATATATATATATATATATATATATATATATATATATATATATATATATATATATATTTATTTATTTTATTTTTTTTGTATATCATCATAAATATCATTATCGCAAATATTCTTGAAATATCGTGATATAATTTTGATGCTATATCGCCCACCCCTATTCGCCTAGCTACTTATATGCCTAATTAATGGAGCTCACAGCAGTTCAGTCTCTTTGTGCAGTGGCAGCAGCTTGCATAGGCATTAAGTCAGCAAGATTTTTCTCAGCAGCAGCATGCACAGCATTTCTATGTTGCAAATTTTAATTTGGACAATTAATATAAAAGCAGACAACTGCATTTAAATAAAGTCACTGTAGTGTCTTGCTCAAGACCATCTTGGAACGAGCCATGCATTTAGCTAATGATGTGTTCATACAATGCAAACATTATTGTTCTCAATATGCAATATAAATATTTAAAATGATCAAAATAAGTGAGCAGCTGCTTTTGAGGCAGAATTAGTCCTGGGCATATGACACCACAACTACAGAGTGTACAGTTATTTATTCTTTCGCCAAATATTTTGTTAGCTTATTAATAGGTTAAAGGTAAGTATTTCCATTGCAGTAACATTGATGAACATTAATGGAAAAAAATAATAATAATTACAACTCCTGAATGACAAATTTAAAACTATTTGCCGAGCCTGAGTCAGGTGGTTGCTGAGGGTTACTTCATCTATCAACCTACAGTGTGATTCTTGTTTATTAATGACACACATAGTGTGCGTTTCTACCTAGGTAAGTTTGAGCTATTAGCTCAGACACACATAGTTATTTAGGTCATTAGTTAAATAAACCTAAGGGTACAGCACCAAGGTTCATATTGCTAAGCCACTAGTTAATTTATCTGGGCTTCATTAGCCCAGAAACACATTTAACTCAGTCACTAGTTTAAGCTATCTGGTCAACTGATCAGGTACACACAGCAATAGTTCACTAGCATTAAGCCATTCAGCAAAGCCAGCCCAGGCTCACATAGATAGCAAACACATGGTCTCATGGCTCTCTGGAGCAGCAGAAGTACATATGCCTTGGCAATAGGGCTGTGTGATATGGACAAAAAAAAAACAATCGCGATTTCTTTGATCAATTTTGCGATTTTGATTTTAATCACGATTTTGACACACACAGACATGCTTTACACTCATAAATGCATTCAGTGTGAATATGAAACATATTTCCAAAAGAAAACCAATTAGAGCTTTATCAAAAAGCTGTAATATGTCTCTAGAACAGACATGAGGGAAAATAAATCACTAAGTAAAGGTGTAACAAAATGTCTCTAGAACAGACATATGGCAAATATTACGGCTGTTTATCACAAACATAGCATTTATCCATTATTTTGATTTCACATGCAAACGTTACTGAAATTGCTTTTCAGCATTGTAATTCTCATTTATCACAGTACAGTAATACAATCTTTCATAGACTTATTCACATTTAAACTCAATAAATATAACTTTGTTTTCCTACCTCCACGAGTGCCAACTATTGCCTTGTTTATCTAAAAGTGCACTTTTGCTTGTTTTAAATCTAGCCAAAAAGCCATGTGTTGACTGTGAAACAGTATTATATGCATTTATGGTTTAATTACTACATTTACATGTCAATCCATGTTCATTTTTACGGCGAACAATGCGCTGTCACTTTAATTCAGCGCGTGCAAGCACAGTAGAAATAGACTCCATGCGGAAACAATCTTTGCACTGCTGCAGAAGCACCGCTCCTAGAGCGCACTGCTGGACCGCAACAGTGTACAGTATGAACGCTTTAAAATCGTGCTATAAAGCGATTTAGAAATTGCGCAAGCTCAAATCATGATTTTATGACGATTTCGATTAATCGCACAGCCCTACTTGGCAACAGGTCTGCTTGTTCTGGGGGTTTTATCTTTTATATTTCTTCTGCCTTATAGGGATGATTTTAAGCATATTATTGTATAGCAGCAGCATACATATTTAGTTGTTTTGTCTTCTTCCAGCTTTGTTGGGGGGTTATTTTATATGCTATTTGTGCAGCAGCAGTGTCTTAAATACTCACAGCACCGTATCGCCATATGCATTGGTAGTAGCAAGTTCCTGTTCTTGCTTGCAGCAGCAAAAATACTCTACAACCACAGCAATAACCAACAGCAGCAGCAATTCAGCAGCAGCAGCATAGCAGATCTATTCTGCCAAGACCAAATACATTAACATTGTCATATCCATCACCATGCTAAAATCTTCAGAGAGTTGTCATGATTGAAATATATACACACACATATGTATGTATATGTGTGTGTGTGTGTGTGTGTGTGTGTGTGTGTGTGTGTATATATATATATATATATATATATATATATATATATATATAAAATTAGAATTTTGTGGAAAAGTTCATTTATTTCAGTAATTCAACTCAAATTGTGAAACTCATGTATTAAATAAATTCAATGCACACAGACTGAAGTAGTTTAAGTCTTTGGTTCTTGATGATTTTGGCTCACATTTAACAAACACCCACCAATTCACCAATCACCAATTCACCAATCTCAACAAATTAGAATACTTCAAAAGATCAATAAAAATAAATAAATAAATAATTAGTGAATTGTTGGCCTTCTGGAAAGTATGTTTATTTACTGTATATGTACTCAATACTTGGTAGGGGCTCCTTTTGCTTTAATTACTGCCTCAATTTGGCGTGGCATGGAGGTGATCAGTTTGTGGCACTGCTGAGGTGGTATGAAAGCCCAGGTTTCTTTGACAGTGGCCTTCAGCTCCTCTGCCTTTTTTGGTCTCTTGTTTCTCATTTTCCTCTTGACAATACCCCATAGATTCTCTATGGGGTTCAGGTCTGGTGAGTTTGCTGGCCATTCAAGCACACCAACACTATGGTCATTTAACCAACTATTGGTGCTTTTGGCAGTGTGGACAGGTGCCAAATACTGCGGGAAAATGAAATCAGCATCTTTAAAAAGCTGGTCAGCAGAAGGAGGCATGAAGTGCTCCAAAATTTCTTGGTAAATGGGTGCAAAAAACACAATGGACCAACACCAGCAGATGACATTGCACCCCAAATCATCACAGACTGTGGAAACTTAACACTGGACTTCAAGCAACTTGGGCTATGAGCTTCTCTACCCTTCCTCCAGACTCTAGGACCTTGGTTTCCAAATGAAATACAAAACTCGCTCTCATCTGAAAAGAGGACTTTGGACCACTGGGCAACAGTCCAGTTCTTCTTCTCCTTAGCCCAGGTAAGAAGCCTCTGACATTGTCTGTGGTTCAGGAGTGGCTTAACAAGAGGAATACGACAACTGAAGCCAAATTCCTTGACACGTCTGTGTGTGGTGGCTCTTGATGTCTTGACCCCAGCCTCAGTCCATTCCTTGTGAAGTTCACCCAAATTCTTGAATCGATTTTGCTTGACAATCCTCTCAAGGCTGCGGTTATCTCTGTTGGTTGAGCATCTTTTTCTTCCACACTTTTTCCTTCCACTCAACTTTCTGTTAACATGCTTGGATACAGCACTCTGTGAACAGCCAGCTTCTTTGGCAATGAATGTTTGTGGCTTACCCTCCTTGTGAAGGGTGTCAATGATTGTCTTCGCCATGATTGTGTAGCCTAGTGAACCAAACTGAGAGACCATTTTGAAGGCTCAGGAAAACTTTGCAGGTGTTTTGAGTTGATTAGCATGTCACCATATTCTAATTAGTTGAGATAGAGAATTGGTGGATTTTTGTTAAATGTGAGCTAAAATCATCACAATTAAAAGAACCAAAGACTTAAACTACTTCAGTCTGTGTGCACTGAATTTAATACACGAGTTTCACAATTTGAATTGAATTACTGAAATAAATGAACTTTTCCACGACATTCTAATTTATTGAGATGCACCTGTATACACACACACACACACACATATATATATATACACACATACATATACATATATATATATATATATATATATATATATATATATATATATATATATATATATATATATATACACACACACACACATATACACATACATATATTTATTTATTTATTTTATTTTTTTACCCCCCACCCTTTAGTGACTTAGTGGGTTAAGTGGGTTAGCTACATACATATCTTATTAATCTAATATAGGATGCGTTGGGATATTAACATTTATTAACATGCTGAATGCGCTGCATATTACCAGTGTTTAGTTTCATGCTCAAATGCAATGCCCGATACTGACTATCTGAGTTATTTGAGAATGTCATATTCCTTTTAGATGTTTCTTTTTTTAACCCTCTGGGGTCTGAGGGGGTCTGGGGGCACTGAAGAAGTTTTGACATGCCCTGACATTGTACATTTTTTCAGTATCTTAAAAACATATTAATATTAATTAAAAACATATTAATGGCTAAAGTCTGATTACACTTTAATTAGCACAAACTGGGCTACAATAATGTGAGCAGCATGAATGTACATGTGTGTTTTTGAGAAAACATCGTTTACGCGTGGTTAGTGAAAAACAAAAGTCACTGAAATAAGGGCCTAAAACACATACAGAACATTTGTTCACAAGACTTTTGAGAACAGAATGTCGTATTTTTTTCCACAAAACGATGTGAAAATCATCCTGTTTACTCATTCACAGAAAATGTTATATTGATTTAACATTTGTAAAACAAGTTTTGTGATAGAATGCCCATATGTGAGGGAGTGACAATGGCCATGAACATTTAGTGATTCACAACTGAGAGACAAAGGGCCTCCCATAATGAGCCATCAGTCAGTAATGTGTCTGTGAAGCAGGTAACAAAGAAAGTGAGGAGTGCAAAATAGTGGGGGTTTGTATTTGCATTTTATTTACAACACAGTATAATTAAAATATATACAGTGAAGGACAAAGACACATTATTGAGCACACTGATCTAAACACTGAGACTTGAACAGTAACACACCGTTGTGTTAAAATGTTGAAACGAGTAAACCATAACTGATATTTCCAGTTTCTGCTGCTGCCTTCCATGGATTCAAGAAAAAAAAAACAAAAAAAAAACAGCCACATCATCAGTAGTCATGGAGATTATTTTACCATATTTTATGTAAAACATTAGCCCAATGTAGCTGAACATCTGATGTTGGTACAGCGCTGTCAGAGAAGTGAAGTCTTCAAGGGATCTGGTCACCAAAAAAAACAAAAAAAAAAACATCTATAAGCATGTTGATGTATTATACAATACAAAAACATTTTATATCTGGGAAACTAAGTTACTATTGTTAAGCACATCATAAACATCTACATTTATTCGCAAACTAAGTATATTACAGTAAAGTTTTGTGTAAACATTCTTAGACTATCATTCAGTGTTACAGTGTAAATACTATTACTTTTATATCCTATCGTTTTCTATTTTATAGAACATTAAAAAAAACATCCTGGTGTCGTGAGACATTTAGATGCAATGAAATGAAACATACTTCATAATGTTTCACTTTATTATGCATGTAATCAGGAATTATAATTTGGAAAAATTCTAACTAGTAAAATGTGCATGGGAGCACGGGGCACAACCTAACACTTTTTGAATTTCTCAGTTTGTGTAAATCCACGTGGGGTTCAGAGTATAATTTTTTATCCACATTAATTTCACACTTGTCTAGTACAAATGTCACAGTTTCATAATTACAGTGTATATGTTTTTCGGTATTTACCTCAAAAGAAAGGAAGTGAAATGTGACAACAAGCCAGAAATTGACTTTTACTATGGTAAAATAAATATTCAGTGATATCTTCAAAAAGCTTTTGAATTTTGGTGCACTTTTTTTTTAATAGTGTTGATATGGCAACTAGTAAATACCGTAAATTTGGTTATGCTAGCATGTGTGGAAATATTTAAACCACGTGTGTTGCAACTAACCCACGTTACGTTGTGCCCTGCACTCCCCTACACGTTTTGTCACAGTAACACAATAACAACTAATGCAAGTAGACTAATAAAAGAAAGACTTACTCATGTAAATGATCCCCTCCGCTGGATCAAGCCGCGAGTCTCATCTCCTCCTTTTTCTGAGGTAATCCAAAGCTTATTCCTCTCAGCGCATCTTCCAGAAACGAACAGTAGCCGAGATGAATTTGAAGAAAAGTCTCACTGCTTTGTTTACGGAGGTGATGTGGGCGTTACATGTGCGCGCGTCTCACGTACACTATTGCAATATCAAAAGCGAAAGTAGCTTGTGGGCGTGATCGAATTAAAGATAATGAAGTCAGAAGGGAAAGATTGGACATCGCGTTGGTTTCATATGGATTACTTTACCAGAGAATATTAGTTTTCGATAAGACTTGCTTTGTTTAAAAGTAGACATGTCAAGCTTTCTATAGATATATCTCTCATGTCTTTGTGTCGAGTATTCACTGAGTTTCAGTTCATTTTCCTGACGCATTTCAAAATGAAGATCACAAAAACCAAAGCAGCAGAGAGCGCACCCTGTTTGTTTTCTTTATTTTACAAAAGCACAATGTTGATGTTATTATGAGTGTATACAAATAAAAGTAGACCTTTACAGAATTGATTGATGTATTGCTCTTATCTGTATGATCAAAAATTGAGTAATTTAAGTTCCTTTAGTTATAATAATTATAATTATTATAATAATGTTATAATAATGCATAATAATGCAGCAGTTCTTTTTTTCCTCATATTTGTTCAACAGTAGGCATACTTCAATTAAAATTATTTTTGTAATTCGTATGGCTTTGAAAATGTGAAGGCAATTTCAGGAATTACTTGATAATGTAAATGAAAATATAGCTCAAATCTGCCATAAACAGCATTATAATGAGAACTTTATAGAATCTGAAATCTACAGTAAATTCTGTTTTCCTTGCCCGTGTTTCAACGCGCTGTTATGCGCATCATGGCAGGAGCTCTCTCTTACTCTCTGTCTCTATCACTATAGCACGTAATAAAGTTCACTGGCATTTGCATCCTTATGTGCAGATACAAGTTTAAGTCTATGTTATGTATGTAAGTTATCTGATTAATATCATAGGATGTGTCAGAACAGGCTTCAGTTTATTGGCATAAAGTCACTCTTCAGCTTCACCTCAGGCAGCTATTCCTTTTTAGATGCTTGTTTTAAATAACATTGCTGCATCATTTTAATCTAACAGTGTTCTAATCATGTTATGTTTTCATAGACAGGTTTTCATGTAATATTTTTTTAACATTAATTTTCATAACAGTCTTCATATATTTTCATTATCTCCATGACAGCCATGCCCTGCCCCCGCTTACTTGAGTGCTCGTTTTTGAAACCTATCGATGACCAAAATGAGAAATTTGCCCATTTTCCCCAAAATTACCTTACAATCCATCTGTTTTCAAATCTACATAATTTCAATATCATGACATCGATGTCTGCCAAAAACAAATGCTAATACTTATGAGAAGCAGAGGTCCAGTGAGTACACACATTACCTGGAAAACCCACACTACCAGATGTTTTGAATGCATCATGGGGAGAAGCCGATTAGTCACCAGAAGAGACGGACGGCAGCGCGTAAGTGTTGTTGTAATACTTGTTCGTAGATCTGTTGTTTAAATTATTTACTTGCTGCTAGGAAGGAATACTTCGTTTCCTACCTATTTCTATTCTGCTTTTTCGTTGAGGTTGACATTTTTGATTGCACTTACTGGTAATTATAATAATTTGCGCCTCGGCTAAGAAGGAGCCAGTGTCATTTGCAGTGCTCCTTGTGCTAAGTGTTAGTTTCGTCTTGAGCTATTAGCACTCCGTTGGGCTATTGGCTGGGCTAATCAGAAGCCGGCCACAGCTGTTTTCACTCTAGTCTGTTAGACTGTGTATTTATTTGATGTCCGTGCGCTGACGAGGAAGCGTCTGCGGGAGCGTCGTGTTCAGCCTCCTCGTGTGAAGACCGACGAGTGTAAAGACGAACGACTTTTTCCTGCGCGACTTTAACCGAGCAACGAACTTAAGTATCATTTCTATCTTCCCTCACACACTCTCCTTTTCTGTCCTCTTTCTTTCCACCTCGATCATGTGTTTCCAAATCATTCCGGTTGTCTCTCAACCACGCTCTAACATCACACGCAGACGGCAACGTAATCCTGCTAACCTGCGCCCTATCTCTACATCTTCTACCGCACCTCTTTCTTTCTCTGTGGGTCTCTGGAATTGTCAGTCAGCGGTCAACAAAGCTGACTTCATTTCTGCTTTTTCTTTAAAATCCACACTCAGCATCTTGGGCTTAACTGAGACCTGGATTCGTCCAGAAGACTCAGCAATCCCAGCTGCTCTCTCTAACAATTTCTCTTACCACTTCTAGCACGCACAAATCAGGCAACCAACTTGATTTAATTTACACACACAATTGCACTGCAGATAACATTCTGGTGCAACCACTACATATCTCTGACCATTTCTTCATTTCATTTACATTACTTTTTGATACCCATGTGCCATCAACCTCCTTACCGGTTACTTTTAGACGAAACCTACGCTCCCTTTCTCCCTCACATCTTTCCTCTGTAGTATCCTCCTCTCTTCCCTCACCTACCCATTTCTCATCTCTGGATGTGAATGCAGCTACTGACACTCTATGCCAGACCTTAACCTCTTGTCTTGACGACATTTGTCCTCTCTCCTCCAGCCCAGCACGGGTTGCCCCTTCTAACCCCTGGTTATCCGAGGTTCTTCGTGAACATCGGACCAAACTCAGAGCGGCAGAGAGAAAATGGCACAAATCAAACAATCCGTCGGACCTGAGTAGGTATCAGTCTTTGCTCTCATCTTTCTCTGCTGAAGTCCACACTGCCAAATCCTCACATTTCCACGACAAGATCAACAGCGCTCCAGACATGCGTAATCTCTTCAGAACATTTAATTCTCTCCTCTGTCCCCCTCCACCACCTCCCACCACTTCTATAACAGCTGATAACTTTGCCACTTTTTTTACAGGCAAAACTAGAACAATCAGTACTCAGTTCTCTCCTCCACACACACACGACCTCCAACCAACCACATCCACTGCTAAAACTCCCATCTTCTCCTTCTGTCCACTCACTGAGGCAGAGGTATCCAAACTTCTTCTCTCCAGCCATCCTACAACATGTCCTCTAGACCCAATCCCATCACACCTTCTCCAAGCAATCTCTCCCACACTCTTACCAGCACTCACACACACATCATCAACACATCTCTCCTCACAGGCATTTTCCCCACTGCGTTCAAGCAGGCTCGGGTAACCCCACTGCTCAAGAAACCTACATTAAACACTTCTCTTACTGAAAACTACAGACCTGTCTCTCTCCTTCCATTCATAGCGAAAACACTCGAACGAGTTGTCTTCAACCAGGTCTCATTGTTTCTTTCACAGAACAACAAACTGGATGCTAAACAGTCAGGTTTCAGGAGTGGCCATTCAACTGAGACTGCGCTACTCTCAGTCACTGAAGCCCTGCGAATAGCAAAAGCAGACTCCAAATCATCAGTCCTCATTCTGCTGGATCTATCTGCTGCGTTTGACACTGTTAATCATCAGATCCTCCTGTCTAACCTCTCATCTCTGGGCATCACTGGGATTCCACTTCGCTGGTTTGAATCCTATCTCACTGGTAGGTCTTTCAGGGTGGCCTGGGGAGGTGAGGTTTCCAAAGCACATCAACTGGTCACTGGGGTTCCTCAGGGATCGGTTCTTGGACCCCTCCTCTTCTCCACATACACGACATCACTGGGTCCCATCATACAGGCACATGGCTTCTCCTACCATTGCTACGCTGATGACACACAGCTCTATCTCTCTTTTCAACCAGATGATCCAACAGTAGCTGCACGGATCTTAGGCTGCCTGGCGGACATCTCGGCATGGATGAAAGAACATCACCTACAGCTCAACCTGGCAAAGACTGAGCTTCTTGTCTTCCCTGCTACTCCAACCCTACAGCATGACTTCACGATTCAGTTAGGTTCATCAACAATTGCCCCATCAACTTCGGTCAGAAATCACGGTGTAATCTTTGATGACCAGTTGACCTTCAAAGAGCACATTGCAAAGACTGCTCGATCTTGCAGGTTTGCACTACACAACATCAGAAAGATCAGGCCCTTTCTGACAGAGCATGATGCACAACTTCTTGTCCAGGCCCTTGTCATTTCTAGGCTGGACTACTGCAATGCTCTTCTGGCTGGACTTCCATCAAACACAATCAAACCTCTACAAATGATTCAGAATGCAGCGGCACGTCTTGTCTTCAATGAGCCCAAAAGAGCTCATGTTACACCTCTCTTTATCTCCTTGCACTGGCTACCAGTTGCAGCTCGGATCAAGTTCAAGACACTGATGCTTGCATATAGAACAACCACAGGCTCAGCACCCGCCTACTTCCACTCACTATTACGAATCTACACCCCCTCCAGAAGTCTGAGATCTGCTAGTGAGCGACGCCTCGTGGTACCATCACAGAGAGGCTCAAAATCACTCTCCAGAACATTCTCATTCACCATTCCTGGCTGGTGGAATGATCTTCCCACCCCTATCCGGAATGCTGGATCCCTATCAATCTTCAAGCAACAACTGAAAACTCATCTCTTTCAGCACTACTTGACTTCATCCTAAACTTTAAAAAAAAAAAAAAATATATATATATATATTCTTTCTCTTTATTTATTCCTTTCCTTTCTAGCTTGTACTTATTTGAACAATGCCTGAGACTTGTTGTTACGAGCACTTCCTCTGTCTGATTGCCTCTTCAAGACGAATCGCTTTATGTATTCCCCAATTGTAAGTCGCTTTGGATAAAAGCGTCTGCTAAATGACTAAATGTCATCACTTTCCAAAAAGAGGGAGAAAACGGCGGCTTAAATGGCTTAAACACAATAATGTCCATTATACATAACGCACGCGAGTATAAATTCATTCTTTACTCACTGAAATTGAATCGGAACGATCAGGGAACTGAATAAAGGTCTTTTCACACGGAGTCTGAAATTCTCGTCTGAAATTTTCGCACATTAAAAAATAAATATGACCTCACGTTGTGTCAATCATGTTTACACACTGCCTCTGAAACATTCTTCCATCATAAAAAAAAAAAAAAAATTGGGACCAGGTTCGATTTTCTGCGTTTTCGCATCCGTAGCAAGCATTTTGATAGGAAAGGATGATGAATACGAAAAAAAAAAAAAAAAAATGAAAAAACGCATACGAAAATTTCGGACTTTATCAGGTAATTAAATGTAACTATACAGTGCCCTCCACTAATATTAGAACCATAAAATATGAGAAAAGGCATGAGTCAATGACGTGACGCCTACATTTTCTGTCTGATTGCATTTTTTTCAGTTAAAAATGGGTTTTTAGTTAAAAAGATGCAATATACAGTCAGGTCCATATATATTTGGACACTGACACAATTGTCATAATTTCAGCACTGTATGCCTCCAGAACAAAACTAAAAATAAAACAATCAAGATGAAATTGAAGTGCAGACTTTCAGCTTTAATCCAAGGGGTTGAACAAAAATATAACATAAAATGCTTAGGAATTAAAACCATTTTTGTACACAGTCCCCCCATTTTCAGGGGCTCAAATGTTAATGGAAAAACAAATATAATCATAAATAAAATGTTCATTTTTAATATTTTGTTGAGAATCCTTTGCAGGCAATAACTGCCTTAGGTCTGGAACTCATGGACATCACCAGAGACTGAGTTTCCTTTTTTGTGATGCTTTGCCAGGCCTTTACTGCAGCTGACTTCAGGGACCGGTTGCATAAAAGGTTAAGACTAGTCTTAAAAGTAAGTCATCTATTTTTTTTTTATTTGAGACTGGCCATAATATTTAAATTGAGTTACATTATATTGTAGATTAGTCTAAGTTAAAAAATAAATGCAAAAATAAGACCGATTACCCCTTTGCTAACTGCTAGTTTGTCAAACTTGTACTTAAGACATAGTCTTAACATCTCACGTGGGGCGACCATCTGGCCATAACTGTTGTTTTGGAAACATCTTTGAAATTACCCTAAGTTTGTTCAGATTAATTTTCTGCACTATTTGGAATGATTTTCAAAGTGTTTTGTAATCCTGTATAAAATTGCAAAGCATTTATATTTAGATTTCCATCATAATAATAGGGAATGCATCGATACCGATACTGGTATTGGTATGGGGCCCGATACCGAGCTCATGTTCTCATACTCATAAAAACACTCCGATACCAAAGACTGATACTTTGTGACATCATCGACAGAACTTTCAGTGCACAAAGACTCCGGCAGCAGTGACAGAATGTCAGGCTCAGCAGTGTGGAAATACTTCAAAATTAATGATGACAACCCACGTATGGCAGACTGCAAACTTTGCTCCCCAAAAATGTCAAGAGAAGGTACAAAAAGCAGAACTTATGAGTAATCTGATAAAACATTTGAAACTGAAACACAAAAGTGAGCGCGGAGAATTTGCTGCTAGCAGTAACGTTAGCACTCAGCAACCAACCCTGCAGCAAACCCTTGCAAGACGAGAGAAAATGACAAGAGATAACCTGAAAGCCAAACAAATAACAGAAGTGCTTACTCAATTCATTGTTCTTGACAATCAACCACTTTCAGTTGTTGATAATGTAGGATTTCATCACGTTCTTAATGTTTTGGAGCCGAAGTACGAGATTCCCAGTCCCAAAATTATTAGTCTCACTGTGTCATTACTTGGAAAACTGCCACATCCCAAAAACAGGTATCGGTATCGACGAGTACCAGGAAAACTCTGTCTTTAAAAAATGGTATCAGTGCACCCCTACATAATATACAAACTTAATATCATGTAGTGCGACCATCAAGAAACTACCGTTTTGGGACTTTTATGTTGAAATACATTCAAAAGATAGGGTGCTGCATCATATACCAATTTGCCAAGAACACATGGAAGCATCAAGCATGTTTGTAAAAAAAATAAATACAAAAATAAAAATTAACGGCCGGTATGTAGTTACCACATTTCCATATCATGTGGTATGACTTAAAAAAAAAAAATCAATGAATATTAAAGTTATTTCTACAATTTTTATTATAAATTTCATAACGACCTTTTGTGGGAAGCTAGCTTGTTTTGTTTAGGTGGCCAAATCTGTGCTTGTATATTTTGACTGAATTTGAAAATATCACATGGTGCGACCACTGCAGAGTGTTTTCCATTATAGATATATGTCCCAGATTGGCAGATTTTGTGCTTATATATTCAATTGATGGTTTATATACATAAAATATTTTACTCAGTATAATTTGGAATAGATTTTTAACCCTTGTGCGGTCTTCGGTCATTTCTGACCGGAGAATTTTACATTTTTAATTTTTAAAAATCGTAGCTTCACCAGAATGGTACGAAACTCGGTGACTTTTATGGCACTTGGTATGTGAACACACACAAAAAAATTTAGGGCATGATTCGAAAAAGCTAAGTGGTCGTAAAAAAAAATAGTCACACTCATGGTCTTCGGTCAAAAATGACCGACCATAGGAAATGAATGGGAAATGGGGAAAAAATAAATACAAAAAAAATGTGTGTACAATCTACAAATCCCCAACAATGCAGAAAAAAAAAATTGCACAGCAATGATGGGGTGAAACTCTAAAATATCTAGAGTGCAAAATCAACATCCACTCACACACGCACACACACACACACACACACCCCTATGAACTGGTGTGCCTGTAACACAGCAACTATGTAAAATAAAATCAATAATTCAACTACAATGCAGTAAAAAAGTGGACAGCGAGGAATGGGTTATACTCTAAAACATCAAGAGTGTAAAACAGATACATCCACTCACACACACTCACAGACACACACATACACACACACACAATTATACACACTCCAATGAATTGGTATGGCTATAACCATATAGCCAAAATGAGTTAGAAGACTGAAATAAGAGGTTGAAATCAGAATAGATCCAGAAGGATTAGGCTCTGATAAAGCATTCCTGTTCATTTTTGTTATATTTTTATAGAGTTTTAATGTTTTGAGTAACAAAATGCTTTCTGTGTTCAGGGTTGACTGTAGTAATAATAATGCAAAAACCTATACAATAACATATATAATAATGATGCAAAAAGATATAAACCTTGACAAAAAGTAGTCTTTGAGAATGCCTAAATATACATTTATATCCACAACCTAATAAAAGTAAACAATTATGTCTAAAAACAACTAGGGAATTCACAAACCTCTCTATAGAGTCCTATACAGGCAACTAGTGGTTACACCATGAAATTACATGTTTTTTCTTTCTTTGTTCACACCAGGAGGTGCTAATCTGCATTCAAAAATTAGATTTTAAAGGCCTAGTGTCTATTTTCATCTGAAATACTGCATAAATGGAAAAATAATTTTAAAAAATTAGAAAAAAAAATTATGTACTATTTTCAATGGGAAAAATTGATCATAATTATTGCATAAATATTAATTAGTACCATAAAAGTCTCACAAAATACAAAATAAAAAAGAAAAAATATTATTGAACAAAAATATATTAGATTGATTTTACTGAAGAAAAAAAAAAAAAAAAAAAAAAAAATTACATTTCAGGTGTCCGGTCACTTTTGACCGTGAAGACCATGAGTGTGACTCCCAAATGAGGAATGCACAAATGTTAAGCAATTTTGGGTCATTTTAGACCGTTTATGTTTAATCTTTGTACAGTATGAGGAAAAAAAATAGAGCTCGTAATTTTTGTTTGGTAATTATTAGTGCTGTCAAAATTAGCGCGTTAACGCAGGTGATTATTTTTTTCAGTTTAACACATACAAAATATTTAGCACAGTTAATGCAGGGGCGGGACCAGGGTTGGCCACCCCACTCACAACTGCTGCTTCGGTCTCTTTTTTTCTTGACAAGAACCATTTTTATTAAAATATTAAACCAGTTCATTAAAATGCAGAACATCTTTATGACTACATCAAACAGGAGACATTTCAGACGTGCACTCCAGCTTCGCCTCAGCGCCAGGCACAAGTCAAACAAGCACAGAAACGGTACTGTGCTCGTAGAGCGTGCTGTTGCATGCACAAGTGCACCAGTGCGCGCTGTATCATTTCATATCAAATCTCGAAAGAAACAACGAGCATTACCAAAAAGGCAATTAAAGCTGCCTTGAAACTGTGCATATATGTATTTATTTGTTATATGAGTCACATTTAAGAACATGTCTCTGAAATGCAGTGGTTTGCCAAACTGTCCTGGAGCAGACCAGCAGTGTCTCTCTCATCTAACACACCAAATTCAACTCATTAGTAGAGACTTTAAGACCTGAAGTGGTTCAGAAAAGGTAAAGAGATGCGTGTCAGATCCACGTCATGTTCAGCAGCGGCAGCTCTTAAATGGATAGCAGCCAAAATAACATAACCAGCTGCTGTGATGTCTGTTAATCAGAGATCAAAAGAACAAAAGAGGAAATCAATAACTTTTGTAGCTTTAAGGATTCACCTAAACAGTAGGGGATATAATTATTTGCCCCAGCTTATTTTGTACATTTGCCCACTGACAAAGAAATGATCAGTCTATAATTTTAATGGTAGGTTTATTTGAACAGTGAAATACAGAATAACAAAGAAAAAAACAAAAAACAAAAAATAATCAAGAAAAACGCATTTAAAAAAAGTTATAAATTGATTTGCATTTTAATGAGTGAAATAAGTATTTGACCCCTTCGCAAAACATGACTTAGTACTAGGGGTGTAACGATTCATAGAAATGGATCAATACATCGATACGATGTCTGACGATACGATGCATCGATGCCACGCGTAAAATATCGATATCTGTAGTATAAATAGGCACCTTTATTTTGGCACTGTCCACATTTTCACATAATGTCCATCTATGCCGCCAACGCGTGCATTCTCGTTCAAACTCACGTATAAGGACTCGATATAAGGACTGGCCGAAGGCACAAGGTGAGCATAAAAGACGCTCGGGATTGTTGGCGGAACAGTCGAGCATGGTGTGAAAAGTTTTCTGCGCACATATCTGAAGCGCACGCACACAGACAGCCGCGTCTACACCGCGCGAATACTCAATTGAGCTCTCTTCCGCTTTTTTGTGGATGGATGAATAAATACAGACAAAATTACACCAAAATGAGTGTTTTGGAGAATATCCTAGTAAACACAGTCGGTTAGGCATGTGTCTTAACGTAAACAGTTGGGAAAGAAAAGGCATGTGTATCAGTAAATTAAATCCGTGCCTTCGTTCTAAAAGTGAAAGCAAATAATAAATCTAATGCTATCAAAGAAAAATACAAGTGCTCACTGCTCCTGACTAAATAACCTTTGTAACATCAAAAATGATTAATCTATATTTAATTTATACAATGAAGACTATGCAGTTATTTTATATTTGATTATTACATTTCTGTAGCATACCTGAAAATTTATTTTAGACTGAGCTGAAAAACATGAAAAGCACTGTTTATTGAACTTGTGTCTTTGTTCTATTGTATTTATTTTCTGCTATTGCTTGTAATTTGGTTATCTGTAGAAAAGATTTTTAGCACTGAGACCATAGCAGCCAGAATTGTTTTTCCAATTGTTTATTATATTATTTATTATATTTATTACCAAAAATATTAATTTGCGAGTGAACTTTGTGCTGAGGTCGCCACTGGCGACTATATAAATTTACGTTATGACTTAAAAATTTGCCTTTTTTCCTGATTGTTTTACGATCACATCTTTTATGTTGACGTAATAAACCGAGACGATGCGCATCAAAGTTTTAGTGGAAAAAAGACTCTCAAATAGTCCTCATCTCTACCGAGCGCCATTGCTAACGGCACACCTGCTAAAAGCAGCTCCAGCTGTGCAGCGTGAGAGAGATTGAAAATAGGCTATCAGCTTTAAAATTCTGCCAAATTTATAATGAAATTCAAACAATAAATACATTTTGGCGCTCCTTAATGTAGCATGATCGATATCGCTTTAGCGCCTCAGTTTAACTTATATCTTTTTCTTTACTAGCCTTCTATAACATTAATGACCATCAAAAAGCATTTTATAAGATAGCCTACCCATGTAATCGCTCATTCAGTTTTTCAAACTGCAGAAAACATGTAAAGCTTGTGAACAATGCCACGTAACAATCATTTACCTCAGAATAAACATTCTGCTAAATTTGTGCGCTATATTGCATATTCATATTTTTACTTAACCTGTTGTCTACATGATAAGAGAATGCAAGGAGCTAAAGATAAAATTCAACACCTCCTATACGGTAATTGCATGTTATTAATGAAGAAAAACAGACTGGATGTGTGAAAGACACATGACAACATTTAGGCCGATAGGATGCATTGAGGAGGAGCCCAACCTACACTCAATGGCCAACTGATGCTGACATTATGGTCCATGACATTGGCAAAGATTCTGTGTAATAATTCTTTGACTGTGTATGTTCTCAAGTTGGAAAAGACAGTTAGTTCCCATTTTAAGTGAACATTAGTTTCCAGGACATCTACAAGATGGATTAAAATGCAGATAAAGACATAAAAAGATGAGACATAAACACATGACAGTATGGCTGAAATGTTAGTGTTAAAAAAATAAATCATTTATTCTGTGGCACCTAAAAAAATAATTTGGCGCCTAGTTTTGTTTCTTATAGGAGCCAACGGCTCCTTAGTTGATTGTTTTGTCTGGAGCCCTGTGCCGACAGACAAGACAGAGCAGGTTACTTTTGGTATGAAACAAAGTCTCAGAGTTAAAATTGTCATTTTTTTTTAAATTTAAACAAATACAGTTTTGTTGCTCTCTAATGTGCTGTGACAGATCACTGTAGCACCTCAGTTCAAGCGGCAAATGAACCGATCATCTCTTCATCTTCACTAATTATAGCACAAAATAAACGAATGAATATCAGAAGGTATTTAGTTTCAACCGTGAAAAGACGTCAATACACAGCATTTTTCAAGTTCAAGTCCATGTTAATCTATTCTCCTGTCTGGTTGGTTTGTCGGACAAAAATTACAGACTCAGCATTATAATTGGTCAGATCGCCTGTTAATCAAACTCCCGGCGAAGGGTCAATTGAGCAGCCAAGTTTGGGCAAAGTTCAGAAATAACTGGGGATAAAGAAATGCCTGCAGATAATGCCATGTGCTGCACTTTTCACATGTCTCTTTAAATAGTTTTTTTTAATGATATTACGTCATTGTGTCATTTGGAGCGACCACTCATCTTGTGGTATGACCAATAATAGCATTAACTGTATTAAATGAAAAATAAAATACCTAATTTCTGTGTTTTAAATATGAATAACTGCTACAGTACGCTTAAGTGAATGCTATTTTTAAAACATTTTTTATCAGTTTTATGCAATTTACAGGAAAAAATAAGTCTGCTAACTACATTTAAGAAGACAATTCTGAAATTATGGAACAAAAATATGAGATCATTATTTACAAAAACTCAAAAGAAATGAAAATACATCGTTTCTAAACACTTTAATTACTGAGAACATCTAAAAAAAATGTTTAGCATGTTAAGGAAATTAATACATTTTAATATAAATCATGGTCGCACCACACAACATTTTTTAAGGGTATGGCCAAAAAAAAAAAAAAAAAAAAAAACAATTTAAAATTTTAATATGAATTTGTGTGTACACAACAGTGTTTCCCATACATTGATTTATTTGTGGCGGCTCGTCACAATATCAAACCTGACTGATACAAATAGATTTTCCAAAAGGCTTTGAGTTCGTTGAATAAAAATAAGCACTGCACGTTTCAAAATCAAAACGCGGCGGGGGTGTTTTTATATCATTGTTTTTCTGAAGGAAACTGACTGTCCTCAGAAAAATTTTGAATACACTAATCTGCTGATTCAATACTATCCCAATAATTGTGTGCCAATTCAATATATATTGCGATAATTGAGTATTGCGATTATATAACTATTGCAATTCGATATTACAATTTATTGTGATTTTTGTTTGCTTATTAAATACTAGACAATGGAAAATACTTGATCATACCCTTATAGAGACTGTAAATGAGTCATATTAACAAAAGCAATGCATCACATCTTTCTGAACTTTTATTTCAGGAGCATACACATACACATTGTAGCTATATTTTAAAGTACCTTGAACCATGAAACTTTCAAGTAGGGCTGTCGCGATAACCGCAATATCGCAATACCACGCTACTGACGAGCATAACCGCAGAGGAATGCAACAACCGCAGCAACTGAGATATTTGCATGTTTTCCTTTTTTGTAAGGTTATGCCCTTCTCGTTTTACACTTTGTGCATGTGTACTGAATATTAAATAAGTTAGTAATGATAACAATGTGTACCATGCTGATTTGTACAAAGGCTCAGTAGATCACTTAACAACCCTAACAGACTGCGAATGAGAGCGAGATCGACTGAACGCGTGCGATTACCTGCGTCTGTCCTTCAGGCTGAGTCATATATATTTGTGAAAATAGGTTGTCATGTCCAAGGAAAGCGAAATCTCTGTCTGAGCATCGAAGCTCTGCTGGTCAGCTGAGCCTTTAAAAGTGGCGCTCAAAGTTAAAATGATTTCAACAGCGTGTTTCATTACATCTCTCTTTGAATGAATCAGCGTTTTTGAACGTGTAGTTGAATGAACAGTTTAAAGACTCACTCAAAGACAGTCCCTTGATGACACCTTGTGGTGCAACAATGAAACTGCACTGACTGACAGCCCGTCTAGAACACACAGGTGAAAAATCAACAGAAAAAGTCTCGTCCGGTCAGATTCGAGGATCAGCACTAACTGTTATATAACGATAGCCGTTGAACCGTTATTTTGTCATTCTCTTCTGTTTACTTCACTTCCTATTTCAACGCGATTTAGTTTCGGTTTCTGAATTCCTTACATCATAACACATACACACAGATATTATATATATATATATATATATATATATATATATATATATATATATATATATATATATATATATATATATATATATAAAAAATGGCAATAATACCGCATACCGCGCTTTTGAGCCACTCAAAATTACCGCAAGGGAAATTCCTTCACCGCGACAGCCCTACTTTCAAGTACCAAAACCCTGAACTTGCACATGAATATACCATTTAAAAGTTCAACAAAATGAGTAGAAAAATACTTTCTGAAATAAAATAAAAGTGTTATGTTACTTTGGCTCCCAGGTTTTCACAGCAAAACCCGCCCAATTGCTATTCAAAACTAGCCCAAAACAAGCACAATCCCCCTGGTAAAATTCACATTATTGGGGTCGCGTCGACCCGCGGACATGAAAAACAACCCACGGCAACAGTGTTAAAGTAGCCCAATTGACCGTTCGCAAAGACCCGCCCTCCTTAGTTACTGTTGCCATCCCAGACAAACAATGCCGCTCTCACACTACACACGTTCTCATGCAGTGAAAAATACATCGCAGAGCAAAGAGGAAACTGACAAAATGCCGACAGGGAAGACAGAGCAGGTTACTTCTGATATGAAACAAGGTCTCAGGACTCTCAGCTTTCAAATTTTGTGATTTTTAAAGAAATTCAAACAATACCGTTTTGTGGCTCTTTACTGTGTCGTGACAGATCACTGTATTGCCTCAGTTCAAACACGTGAACTGATTGTCTTTTCATATTTACTTAAAGCACGAAATGAACATGAATAACCATCAGAAAGTGTTTTATTTCAACTGCGGAACACACCATTTTTCAAGTGTAAGTCCACCGAAGTTAATCTACTTTCATGTCTGATTTGTGGTTAAGGCTAGAAGGGATACATCTGCGGCTACTGGGCATGTGCATTTACATATTTTCCGAGCCGACAATATAACGTGAAACCTATAAAAATGGTTTAAAAAAAGCACATGGCGCCATAGTTTCATCACTTTACGGTGTTGCAGTGACCGTCTTTTTTGCAGTAAAGGACCTGTCATAGTTTGATGAGTGGGAAGATGACATGAAGCGACACAAGGTTAGCTGCATTGAAACCAGATGAGCGCACGTGCATATACAGTATATACAGCCAACAACAGCACAGCTTAACCCTCCACACATATTTATATTTTGTTATATTGAAAAAGTTTCAATTCAGTCGATCTTTTTTAACCCGTTTTTACATGGATTTCTATGGAGACCGGCCACAGATGTCGGGCAAGATAGCGGACAGCAGCGGCGGCACATAAAATCCGCATTCTGATTGGTCAGATCGCCTGTCAATCAAGCTCTTTGCGAACAGTCAATTCTGCGGGAAAACCGCGGACTTGGCAACACAGCCGTCATGGTTTTGCTTTCTCGTGCCAGCTTGAAACGTATACAACGTCATCTAATACAGCGGCGCTGCGCACACAGACTCATCGTTGTGTGACAAGGCACCACAAGAACTACAGAGAGCAGATGGCTAATCTGTGCTTTGAAACCCATGCTTTAAATCGCTCTCGCGGTACTTTGATGTCATACGCCGATCGGTCTGAGCGGTGCTGCTTCAAATCAAACTCATCTATACATTTCGCCCTCTGTTGGAATAAAAGCACTAACTTCTCCCCACCACCTCTTAGGAAAAGTAAAATAATTAAACATAAATCGATTCTGAGATAAACCAATCGATTTTTAAATGGTGTTAAAAAGAATCGCGATAGTTAGGTGAATCGATTTTTTCTCCCACGCCTTACGTTACTGGGGAAACCTCTATCTATCCAACTCTAAAAGAGCCTTGTGCTGGCGGAGAATGAAGTTTTATATATATATATATATATATATATATATATATATATATATATATATATATATATATATATATATATATATATATATATATATATATACACACATATACACACAGGTGCATCTTAATAAATTAGAATGTCGTGGAAAAGTTAATTTCAGTAATTCAACTCAAATTGTGAAACTCGTGTATTAAATAAATTCAGTGCACACAGACTGAAGTAGTTTAAGTCTTTGGTTCTTTTAATTGTGATGATTTTGGCTCACATTTAACAAAAACCCACCAATTCACTATCTCAACAAATTAGAATATGGTGACATGCCAATCAGCTAATCAACTCAAAACACCTGCAAAGGTTTCCTGAGCCTTCAAAATGGTCTCTCAGTTTGGTTCACTAGGCTACACAATCATGGGGAAGACTGCTGATCTGACAGTTGTCCAGAAGACAATCATTGACACCCTTCACAAGGAGGGTAAGCCACAAACATTCATTGCCAAAGAAGCTGGCTGTTCACAGAGTGCTGTATCCAAGCATGTTAACAGAAAGTTGAGTGGAAGGAAAAAGTGTGGAACAAAAAGATGCACAACCAACCAAGAGAACCGCAGCCTTATGAGGATTGTCAAGCAAAATCGATTCAAGAATTTGGGTGAACTTCACAAGGAATGGACTGAGGCTGGGGTCAAGGCATCAACAGCCACCACACACAGACGTGTCAAGGAATTTAGCTACAGTTGTCGTATTCCTTTTGTTAAGCCACTCCTGAACCACAGACAACGTCAGAGGCTTCTTACCTGGGCTAAGGAGAAGAAGAACTGGACTGTTGCCCAGTGGTCCAAAGTCCTCTCTTCAGATGAGAGCAAGTTTTGTATTTCATTTGGAAACCAAGGTCCTAGAGTCTGGAGGAAGGGTGGAGAAGCTCATAGCCCAAGTTGCTCGAAGTTCAGTGTTAAGTTCCCACAGTCTGTGATGATTTGGTGTGCAATGTCATCTGCTGGTGTTGGTCCATTGTGTTTTTTGAAAACCAAAGTCACTGTACCCGTTTACCAAGAAATTTTGTAGCACTTCATGCTTCCTTCTGCTGACCAGCTTTTTAAAGATGCTGATTTCATTTTCCAGCAGGATTTGGCACCTGCCCACACTGCCAAAAGCACCAAAAGTTGGTTAAATGACCATGGTGTTGGTGTGCTTGACTGGCCAGCAAACTCACCAGACCTGAACCCCATAGAGAATCTATGGGGTATTGTCAAGAGGAAAATGAGAAACAAGAGACCAAAAAATGCAGATGAGCTGAAGGCCACTGTCAAAGAAACCCGGGCTTACATACCACCTCAGCAGTGCCACAAACTGATCACCTCCATGCCACGCTGAGTTGAGGCAGTAATTAAAGCAAAAAGAGCCCCTACCAAGTATTGAGTACATATACAGTAAATGAACATACTTTCCAGAAGGCCAACAATTCACTAAAAATGTTTTTTTTTTTTTGGTCTTATGAAGTATTCTAATTTATTGAGATAGTGAATCGGTGGGTTTTTGTTAAAAGTGAGCCAAAATCATCACAATTAAAAGAACCAAAGACTTAAACTACTTAAGTCTGTGTGCATTGAATTTATTTAATACACGAGTTTCACAATTTGAGTTGAATTACTGAAATAAATGAACTTTTCCACGACATTCTAAATTATTGAGATGCAGCTGTGTGTATAAAATAACTCACGATATCGATATATCACAATATCTATAGAAACTTTGGGGGGAAAAAAAGATGTCAAATTATTTTTTACTTAGTTTATTGAGTTTTTCTTTTTCACCCAACGAACATAAAGATACTGATAAACACAGAGCACAAGACTCTGGCTTTCTCGGTCTTCTTTGGAGCTTCTATGAAATAACGAGAGAAAATACTGTCAAGTTCAACAGTATGATGAATAAATATTAATGGTAACACTTTACAATAAGTTGTCATTTGTTAACATTAATGTATTAACTAACATGAACAAACAATGAACAATACATTTATTACACAATTTATTAATCTTTGTTAATGTTAATAAAAATACAGTCGTTCATTGTTCATGTTAGTTCACAGTGCATTAACGTTTACAAACACAACTTGTGATTTTAATAATGCATTACTAAATGCTGAAATTAACATGAACTAAGATTAATAAATGCTGTAAAAGTATTGTTCATTCTTAGTTCATGTTAACTAATGTAATGAACTAATGTTAACTAATGAACCTTATTGTAAAGTGTTGCCATATTAACATCTAAACTGATACTTTAACTTGTGTACCCCTGTTTTAAGTTCTTTAACCTATAGTTGCACCGGCGCCACTGAAGTCATGCAGTAAGAGCGCTGCTAATTCAGTTTTAATGTGCGCAGATGAGGCATTAAGTGCATGGCACTGCGACCAACTTAACATTTTACAGAGTTTAATGTAGCAATGTGGTCGCTCCGTTTTTCTAGATCAGTTTTAATCGTTTAACTGTTAATAGATTTGAACAAAGAAATAAAGTGCGCACAGGCCGTATTGATTGCAAATACAAAAATATCGAGTAAAGAAAACGCGGTACTTATGAAAATAATCACCCTTTACTTAAATGTATGAACACAGAAAACCTCTGTTAACAGGTTAATGGACCATTTCCCATTCTATTACTAATAAAATAATCGCAACTTACTCCGTATAACTGAACATGGCTCTTCTCGGAGTAGCTGCGTGCGCTGCATCTTCTTCTTGTTTGACAGGTGTCAGTGTTAAGGCGCAATACTGCCACCTGGAGGTCAACCAGGTACTAGCGCTGGAGTATTTACATGTCGTGTTATCCTAAGAGTCCTGTTAATTTTAAATACTGCGGTTATCGCCAATACCGGTATATCGTCACACTAAATTAACACAATATCAATAATCGATGCTTTGAATATCACGGTTATCGTCAATACCGGTATATCGTGACACCCCTAACACACATATACATATACATATTACCCCACCCCCTTCCCGGGAGAAGTGCCGCCACAAATTGAGTGTAAGTCTGTGGGAAACACTGCACAACATGTTTGAAAAATTGCAATAGATTTTATTATTTTTTTGTATTTTAAAATTGGCCTGTTGAAAATCCTTATACGTCAATGACCCAGCTGTGAAAAAAAAAAATGCATCATTTACCTTTATCTTTTATTCACAAAATTCACAAAATTCTAACCTTTCATTGAAGTAAAACAATTAAAAGTGGGAGGAAACTCACATTATGAAATAAATGTTTTTCACCAATGCATGTTGGCCACAATTATTGGCACCCCTAGAAAATCTTGAGTAAAATATCTCTGAAGTATATTCCCCTTTTAGCACACCAGGGTGACTAGGAGCATAAAATTGTCCAGCCATGACTTTCTGTTCAACAGGATTATAAATATGAGGAACCCAAAGCCAACTTCCCTTAATCATCCATCATAAGGAATAAAACCAAAGAACACAGTTCTGATGTGCAGAACAAGAGCTTCACAAAATAGAAAGTGGCTGTGTCAAAGCCATAGTAGAGGAATTGCCTAGTCTCTTACTGGGCCATCTACAAGGTTAGAACCACCCCCACCTCACCCCCAAAGCTGAGTCAGCGGTGAAAAAGACAGAGTGAGAGAAACAAAGGGGAAATGCTGTAAGACAAGACATTACAACCTTCTGCTTCCTATCATGTATTCAGGATTCATGCTGTGTCCAGATGAGCTGCCATCTAGAAAAATCTCAGGGGACATGAATCTGAACTCATTGTTTAAGCATCTGTGGCTCATTCCAAAGATATTTTCACATACAGACTCAAAATGGGATCAGTTTTACTAGGAGTCATCATACCTATTTAAGTCAAATTCAAACAATTCTTAAATCACACCCTCAAGTCTTTTACAGATGCAGTTAGTTTACCTCCATAGTGGAACAACATCATAACTGTGATTCATATAAAGCCCTGGGCTCATTCTGTCTCTCATGAGGGTATGATACTATTAATACCAATTTGTGAGATATGCTACATCTATCTGTTCATGCAGTGTGGGGTAAATCTACAATGGTGACGATGTAATTTACAAAAATAAATAAATAAATAAATAAATAAATAAATAATAATAATTCCAGATATTATATGTCTTCATAGAGTGTATGCTTCTGCTGTTAGCCAAGGAATTGTGGAAAAGATCACAAATTGATATTTTAGACACTGCTGTCCTAAAAGTTACGCCAAAAATCATTTTGGTGTGGTTAGTCCCACACAAATCAAGCCTTGATCCAAAAATAGATTCTGCTGCACTACAACCTACAGCTCAACAACAGTTTTGCCATTTTAAAACATGAGAACATGGCTGTTCTATAAAGAGCAATCCTGTTCTTTGTGAACAATAACAAAAAAAAAAAAAAAAAAGCCTAGAACTATATTACGATTACAAATAGCTCTAGATCAGCTCTGGCTCCCAGCAGACATTTTTTAAAGCACCATGCAGCGCAGTGTATGGTACTGCGCAGTTAGGTGGGATATGGAGAGTAAAATGGGCAGATATCCCAGCATTTCACAATGTCTTATCTCATCCACACACACACTGAAGAAAACTGAATGGATGTAGTGATAAGAACATATGGTATTTAGAAGTGCTGTTTTCCTGATGAATGTAACTCTTTTTCTTTGTTCTTTATTTTTTTTTTTTTTTTCATTCATTCTTGGAGAAAAAAAAAAATCTTATGTCATGCCATAATGTCATATATTATGGTCCTAAATTTGTGAACGCTTTTCAGTAAAACAGGATCATATTTTGTTCAGTTTGCAGAAACCTTCATGGCCTGAGCCCAAAACAAGGCTTGATTACAAAGATCAATAAGAATTTGCTCACTGCATGCTTGTTTAGACTTCATGCACTAATGAACAAAACGCTGTACATGTACATCTGCCTTGGAGCAAAGAGGGAGGGACTGCAGCAGCACACTGCACCACTACAGGAGCCACGCCTTAAAAATGACACACCCCTTTTTCCTGATTGTTTCAAATGCTTTAGCCTACTTCATAGATTAAAAATGTTCAATCTTCCTGTCATTATTTTGAATCTTTAGTAAATGGAAAGCTAAATACCACCTACTGTCAAACAGGGTCACTGGTTCACACCACAACAACTGGGCTATGTCATAATGCAACCTGAAACAACCTGACCTCAAAACAATGATCCTGAAACATTCATATTTAACCATTATAATCACAGGAAAGGGATGAAGTCTCTTTATGTTTCAAAAAGCTGGACTATACATAGCCATTGCAATAAATATATGATAGCGATGAGAAAAGTCCAATATTTTGAGTTAAAATTAAAGACACAAGTAAAAACAGAATCTACTCAAATTTCTAATGTAAAAATTTCTATTTCAAAATTATCCTAATTTATTGTGCTAATAAGTTCTAATTTATTGTAGCTAATAAGTAATAAGTAAATTTTCTAATTTTAAATTTGAGAAAGAAAGGACAGAGGCCTTGCACTGCGCTATGAGAACAATAACAAGCAATACAAGCTATCTCTTCCATAATAATCAAACAGTTGTCCAAACCAGTCACAACAGTGATGTTCGAAGAGCAACAGGATTTTTGTAGGTCACTTGGTTTCAATTTCAATTTCAATGTTGTTTTTGTGGGAAGTCCTGCAAACAGTGAAACCTCACTAGCTCAAAAACCCACTCTTCATAACTGTATATTAAACATCAATTCATTTTCTATGTAAATGCGAAGCACTAATACAAAACTAATAAGTATTATGACTATGCCCACACTATACTGTAGTTGATGGTACTTGCATGAAAATAGTATGAAAAACAAAGGAGTTTTGAACTTTCAGTTCGCAAATTTATGAGCAACAGCAACCATGTCAATGTTCTACATCATTAAACAGTATACCTGCTCTAACACTTTGTCTTTGCTGGGGTCTACGTGAGAACTCATGATTTAAAGAAAAAACCTTGAAGGTGACACACTTTACAAAGACTTTCCTTCCAATACAGATCTGAACTGATATGCATGTGGGTCCTTGGCAGGGTGTTCTTTCTTGCCTGATGCCGTCCATAATCTGCCACAGATTACCTACAACACATGGAGTCCTAACTCTGATAAATATCTATTTACCACATGCACTATCACCTCATTAACCCATTAAAAAAGGCTCTGGTTTATTGGAATGTTTAAAGGTGGAGTAAGTGATTTCTGGTAGTTAATGTTGACATTTGAAATCACCAAAACAAACACGCCCCTACCCCAAAAGGGTCTCGCCCATATTTTGATAGCTCCGCCCCACACATACGTACGGCAATGATTAGTTCTGTGAAACAAATCAAAACCAATGTTACTCACCTATTGAGAAGAAACAAAGCAACCTTGGCACCCGATCGCAGGCCTTCCCGCTCCTTGAGTTCTCTCCGGTGCTGGAAAGCTGATCCGATATTTACACGGGTCCTACTTCTTGCCTTATCGTAACACCATGTCTACACCAGACACGAGCGGCATGACAAAATATTATAGAACTCATTATAATCAGTGATGCTGTCTACACAGGATGCCGCGCCGCGATACGACAAATCCCCGACAGTAAACAGGCATGTGATCAGCTATAGACAAAAAAGAAGGAAAATCTGACCACGTCCCAAGCCATGCCCACAAGCCACGCCCCCATAACTTATTTTTAAAAATATATATTTTAGCACATTAAAATATATATCTTACATTGTAATAATACATACTATTGTCCTGTAAAAAATAAAAAGCAGCATTTAATAATCACTATAAGAATGCAATATATTATATTATAATAAAGTACTATAATATATTATAGTAAAATATATTGTTTTTATTATTAAAGTACCTGCCAAAAGTTTGGAAACATTACAATTATTAATGATTTTGAAATAAATATCTTCTGCTCATCAAGGCTGAATTTACAAGTAAATAACAGTATTATTGTGAAATATTACAAATAAAAAAAAAAAGATTTCAATTTTAATATAATACAAAATGTAATGTTATTCCTGTGAGGCAAAGCAGAATTTTCTTCATCATTACTTCAGTTTTCAGCATCACATGATCTTTTAGAAATCATTACAATTTATTTGACCATCAAGAAACATTTCTGATTATTATCAATGTTGAAAACAATTTTGCTGCTTCATATTTTGTGTGGAAATGGTGATACACTTTATTTTACAGGATTTTTTGGATAAATATAAAGTTTAATGAACAGCATTTTATTTGCATTTATCAAATACTTTAAATTTGTTAATGCATTTATTAAATAGAAATCATTTTAAATAGTGTGTTTTCACTCACTATTTATAGAGATGTGATCAACTAGAGCAGGGGTCGGCAACCCACGGCTTCAGAGCCGCATGGGGCACTTTCATCCCTCTACGGTGGCTCCCTGTAGCGTGGGTGTACAATACGCAGAGGAGGTGTCCCCCCGACTTTTAATAAAACCTAAACTCTAACCCTGCACTTTTTCTCGTTCAAGTGTGTTAAAGTAGAGGTTTTCAAAGGCCAATGTGAATAAATCTAGATTTAAATTAAAAGAGAAAGATAGTCATGTCGTTTTGGATACGTTTTATTCGTATCCAAAACGATGTGAACATCATGGAGCGCTGAACATCGTCATGCGCTGCATGTTTCATTCATACTCGAAGTCGGAGGGCACTCTCACGCAGAAAGTCCAAAACGGACTCATATGAGAAGTAATAATAAATCCCTAATATGGATGAAGGCGATCCGCTATCGCAGTTGCTAAGCTGAATAACAAGCATAAACCTTAACTGATGAAACGTGAAGTTTGTGTGTGTTTTTCAATGTTCTCCAGGTAATAAATACGAATAATACAGTGGTAACTGACAGAATTAATTACAGTACAGAAGCTATAGAATGTATTTTCTGCCTTATTCTGTGATAAAAATGGAAAACGTTTTTGTAGTATATATACTGAAGATACAATCCATAAAATTGTCATTAGTAAACTATATATCAAAACTATTCTAGAAGACAAATTAATGGTTATTGTCCAGCAGTGTATTTTATTTCTTAGCCAATTAAAAGAGATAAGTTTTTTTTTTTTTTTTTTTTGTCAATTATACATACATAAATAAATATAATTATAATTACATTTGACATTTCTGTCCCCCTCACTTCTAAAATGATTGCTACTCCCCTGCCCTGTAACATAACTAAATATAAAACTTTAGCAACAGTATATGCCGTTTTATCTTTATTTGGGGATCAAATATTTTGTGGCTCCACATGAATTTTATTCGATGGGAAAGGGGCCAAAATGGCTCTTTTGACGTTGAAGGTTGCAGACCCCTGAGCTAGAGACAAAAAAGAAGGAAAATCTGACCACGCCCCAAGTCACGCCCTCAAACCACGCCCCTAGCACTTATTAAAAATATATATTTTAGCACATTAAAATATATATCTTACATTGTAATAATACATGTTTTAACATTGATAATAATGAGAAATGTTTCTTGAGCAGCAAATCAGCATATTAGAATGATTTCTGAAGGATTATGTGACACTGAAACTTCTCTTTGTAAACAACAACAGATTTATAAACGTTTCTAATGACGAATGTTGCGTTCCTAAATGCAAATTTAAAGAAGCTCAAACAAATTGCAGCGCTGCTTGCACTAACAGTGAATCGAAACTAAAAACAGTTCTGTAACAGCAGACATGTAGCGCGTCAGACGACAGCCTGTTATATAATTACATCACAACCGTTGGAAATTTTATGACAGCACCAGCAATCTCAAATTCTCACCGCCATTCATAGAAAGTTACCGGGTCGAGTAACACGTTTCAGCGCTGATTCTACTCGCATCTGGCGCTTTGAATCATTTGAACACTTTTAACTGTCCTGCAGATGGCGCCGCGAGCTCGTGCAGCGCTCTCAGGATCATTCCGTCCATGATGTTTTAGAAAACAATATTTTCCCAGTTTATTTAGGTAATAGCTAAAGGCCATTTGCGCGTTTTCAATCATCATGTGGTAACCAACCAATATACACAATATATATATTTACAATATATATACACACACAGTGCACAGCATAAATGAGTACATCCCCTCTGAATAAATATAAAAGATGTATTTTCTTAAATGATCACTAATATAATTCATGGATAGATGGCAAAATTGAAATGCATTAAACATATACTTAATAAAAACAACAAAATATATACCAATATTTTCTGTAAGATAAGTAAATTAGCCAATTTTGTTTAAATGAAGGACTGCAGAAATGAGTACACCCTAGATTTAATTCAGCAAATGTATAATATTCTAGTACTTAGTATGTCCTCCAGAACTTTAAGTATACTGCTCTGATCCTCTTGGCACTGAGTGTAAAAGTTCATGACAAATTTTCACATCTGTCCAGTTTAACTCCTGGAGGACGACCTCCTTAAATGCTGTGGTCTTTAACGGTGAGTTTTGCTCAGCTCATCTCTACAGAATCCCCCACAGCTGCACAAAAGTGTTAAGATTGAGTGAAATACATGTCCACTGAAGGATTTTCACCTTGAGAGAATGAATATTTTCATTGTCATGCTTAAAAAATGCCCAATAACGCAGGGAATGAGGAGAGGGTAGCATCTTCTGTTTCAAGTTTTTGTATTACATTACACAGTAGTGTGTGAATTCATGACAGCATTGATAAAGCACAACTACCTCACAGCTTCAGCACTAATTCATCCCTTTAAAAAAAGCTTTACTACCACTGGACTGTGGGTACCAAGCACTTCTCACTGTACTCCTCCTCTAGCAACACCAGAACATTTTGGATGCTTTTGGATCCGAAATGATTGACTTGTTCTCTTGAGACCAGAGTATGGATTCCCAGAAGTCTCTATTTTGTAAATATGGGCCTTGGAAGAGGTTAAATTAATTTATTTTGCTTTGGCTACAGTGGGTAATTCTAGTGGTGACAACAACCATGCATGTCACTTCTGCAGGCTGCGTCATACTCTGTGAGATAAAGTGTCACTCTTTTCATAGCTTTTGCTGGCTCTGAGACACTTGCATGTTATTTCTCCTGCTCTTTTTCTAGCAAAAATTCACTCATCACTAATTGAAAACTTAAAGCGAAGACCTGATTATTTCAGGAGCCTTGTCACAAGTCCATTGTTTTTGAATGTTGGTGCTACTTCTGCTATATTTTCACCATTGTCCTCTTTTATGCTAAGAAATAAGTCACCTGGCAGTTCTCTCCCGGTTCCACTGCTGCCAGCATTAAGTCTGAGTATGATTCAGTGGGCTATATAATACTTTTAATTGTCAGGAAATTACTTGTCTTTAAAAGTTTTGATTCAATATACTTAGCTGTTGATCAAAAATAGCCTTAAACCTATACAGTTTTTTTTGTTTGTTTTTTTCCAGGAGGGTGTACTCATTTTTGCAACAACATTTTATCACTTTGATAAGGAAATCTTATTTTATTGAATAATTTTGACATTGGTAACTGATCAAGCACGCTTGTTGGAACATTACATTATATCTCCAAAGAACCTTAACATGTCATCTAAGTAAAGATTAATTGCTGAATTTGTTAAGTTTTAGAGGGGGTGTACTCATTTATGCTGTGCACTGTATATATGCATATATATAATCTGTTTTAATGGTTAAATTAAATGTTATTAATTGAAAAGCATGTATAATTAATTGAAATCATGAAACTTAAGACAATTTAACAGCACTTTATTAAATGTTTAACAAAAAATAAATGTTTAAGGCCCTATGAAATTATTTTTTTTCTTCCTCAAATTCAGTTATATTTTTTTTTTACCAAATTCTGTGTTCTCCATTAATTTTCAGGACTCCATTTTAATGGCTTCATTAAATTTTAATAATACAAAGCATTTCTAACTAATTGATTTTATAAAATTATTATTATTATTTTATTATTTTTTTTTTTTTTTCAGAAATACTGTGCTGTGCATTTATATTTTTCTGGTAAAGAAATCCTGGTAATTTTTTAATAATTTCATTAGTAGTAGTGATATCATTATATTAAGTTATATATTTCTGTAACAGTTTCTTCACAGCGGTAAAATGCTCACGAAGTGACTCTCAGAGCAGTTCTAAAGATTATGTTCATGTGTTCATGTACTCATATGTTGAGGCGGCAGACGCTGAAAAGACAGTGAGCGCCACGCGCATCAGTAGCCTGTGTGTAATAAATGAAACAATGTGCGCCATTCATTCACACAGAGACACACAAAACATGCAGGATTCATATTTAAATAGTATTTTTGCAGCTTAATGTTCACAGACAATAGTTCATATCGCATTTTTATTTAAGTGTACTGACCTACAGTACTTTACCCACGAGGCTATTGGCACCGACGACCTACAGTACTTTTGATTCCGTGACCTTCAGTGTTATACAGTAAATTCCATTTTTATGACTGGATTCCATGTTTCCGTCCACGTTTTCTGCATTGTGGAAATCATAGGGCTCTATTTGAGACAATTTATCCAGTTCCTTGCACTGACATAACAATAATGCAAACCAAGATTAAAAGTGACCCCGGACAAAAACATCTGCTGAACAGATGAGATGTACAGACTGATCTTTCATTGAGCACACCCATTCTTTGACTGGACATTTTAGCAAGAAAGAAAACTTTGCATGGATAGATGCTAATTAATTATCAAGGACATTTGTTTTTTTGGGCCATTATGCTTTGGCACAGCATCTTTAAAACGAACTAAAATCGAAAGCACAATATGGCTTAATCCCTTCATCAAGGTTTCTATGTGTTTTAAAGTGAAGCGCACACCTTGTTCATGCGATCAGCTCGTGATTCTGTGTTTTCCACAGCTCAGAGCAGCTCCGTTCATAGTGAATGAATGCAGCGAACTCGTTTATTACATGTGCTGTGTTTAGCGCGTGTTTGGGAATGCAACAGCCACCAGTTAAGCTTTATTTTTGCGGCAGATGATTACAGCATTTCATTAGATTTGTAGTGAGATGCGTTTTTGTAAGCCTGTTTTCACTGAAGCTGGAGTTTTCCTTCAAAATAATAGCTTAAAAGTGCAGTATGAATTGCTGACAGCTAGCGGTTTAAATGCAGTGCAAATGTCTTTCAAGTGTAGAAATTAGGAAAGAAGTACTGTAATTTCCCTACTGTAATGTAAAGCAAAAATAATATACCTATGAAATATTCATTTTCATTTATTTTACAGTGCAACTGTTTTACAATATATGGCTATTACTGTCATTGTTGTTATTATTATTGTTATTATATTCTAACTTGTTTGGCTTTCTAAAACACCAGTGCGAATGTAATTTAGACTGAGACAGTATATCACAAATAAAAAGAGGGTTGAGTCCCCTTTAAAGTTCAGGTACAAGTCAATTCATTATTTTTTTTTCTGACTGAAGTTTTCTTAGTTAATAAATATGGGATGGAGCTCTTAATTTTGAACTCTCAAAGTACATAAGATAGAATCATTTTAAACTAAAATGTACAAAATTTAATTTTTTTCATAACTTCATTTGTCTTTTTCTTTTTAAATATCGCAATAATATTGTATCGTGAGATTTTGGTATTTTTACATCCCTTATATCTATCTATCTATCTATCTATCTATCTATCTATCTATCTATCTATCTATACACACACACACACACACACACACACACACATACAGGTGCATCTCCAATTAGAATATCGTGATATAAGTAAATTTTTTTTGTAACTTATTTCAAAAAGTGAAAATTTCATATATTCTAGATTAATTACACGTAAAGTAAAACATTTCAAAAGTTTTTTTTTTTTTTTTTTTTTTCAATTTTGATGAGAGCATACAGCTCATGAAAGTCAAAAATCCAGTATCTCAAAATATTAGAATATTTCCTAAAATCAATCAAAAAAAAGGACTTGCAAAAAAGAAAAGTTCAAGTTCTTTAAAGTATGTTCATTTATGCACTCAATACTCGGTCAGGGCTCCTTTAGCACAAATGACAGCATCAGTGAGGTGTGGCATGGAAGCGATCAGCCTGTGGCACTGCTGAGGCACTATTGAGCCTTCAGCTCATCTGTATTGTTGGATCGACTGTTTCTCATCTTTCTCTTGAAAATATGCCATAGATTCAATATGGGGTTCAGGTCAGGCATGTTGGCTGGCCAATCAAGCACAGTAATATCATGGTCAGCAAACCACTTGGAAGTGGTTTTGGCACTGTGGGCAGGTGCTAAAGTCCTGC
Organism: Spinibarbus caldwelli; assembly: GCA_039654775.1. NCBI lineage: Eukaryota > Metazoa > Chordata > Actinopteri > Cypriniformes > Cyprinidae > Spinibarbus > Spinibarbus caldwelli. Next base: position 12,669,192 of record CM077236.1, read on the forward strand.
TGGAAAAGGAAATCAGCATCTCCATGAACAGGACTGCTGCAGGATTTTTAAGCTCAAATGTAAGACTTTTTAAGACCTGCAAAAATAAAATTAATACCATATGAGCGGAGTAGGGCAATGTCTATGGTAAACTATTAAACTGTAAAATGACTGTAAAAAGCATGACTTAGTTCAGATACAAGTTGTCACAAAAACAAAAAGTTTTATAAAATGATACACTTCACATTTTAGCCTTTAAACCATTTTTAAGAAAATGGATGAGTCAAAAGTATTAATTATTATATTAACAAACAATTATCAATAAATTATTATATTAATTAAATAACATACAAACACATTTTACGGTTTAGATTTTTACTGTTTAGATAATGAATTATCTTCTTATCGATCCACCAGTTCACATTTACAGCTCTGCGTGTTTGCAGGGTAAAAACATGGGTCGATTTTCGCATTGTTCTGAACAAAAACAACCCAATGTTCCTGCAATACCGTAGGCTGCAGTTCTAGGACTGCATAGGACCCTATTTTTTGGGACAGTGCCTTCTATTCCAACAGAGAAGACCTGATTCAAACATAACACAAACATATGCAAAGACTAGATTCATGGAAACTATTAATTTTAATTTATAGAATTTAAAACCAGAATATATATAGAATATATTGAAATAAATTAGGTTAAATCTTTCAAAAGGGTTACCAACGGGTATGTTTAGGGTTAGGAGTTGATTAGGACAATAATCAAGTGTATACAATTAAACAACTACATAAATTATTAATTAATTAATAATAAATATTATTTATTATTTAAAAATAATAAATAATATACAGAATTGAATAGCAAGTGCTATAAAATAATATGAGCCACTAATACATGCATACAAAAACTAAATAAGTAAAATAAAATAATAATGCAATCTCCGATATTGCAAGAATACCCTACTCACAACATCAGCCTTATTGAACATGCACATTCACTCTCTGTCAGCAGGAAGCGCTTTTGGAATTGTTTCCCCGGCAACAGCGGTACACAAAGCAGCGCAGCGCCGGACTTGAAACGCGCAGCGCTCATGTTTAATAAAATCATAGCCTTTTGAAGTTTAATCGTCACATTAAGCTATATCGCAATTCTGGTCTATACCCAAATTTAAGACCTCTTGAAATCATAATTAAGACTTTCTTGTACAATTTAAGACTTTTTATGACCTTAGATTTGATACAAGTAAATTTAAGACTTTTTAAGGACCCGCGGGAACCCTGATAAAACTTGTCAGCAGATGGAAGCATAAAGTGCTCCAAAATCTCCTGGTAGACGGCTGCATTTACTTTGGACTTGATAAAACACAATGGACCAACACCAGCAGACGTCACGGCACCCCAAATCATCACTGACTTCGGAAACTTCACACTGGACTTCAAGCAGCTTGGATTCTGTGCCTCCCCAGTCTTCCTCCAGACTCCAGACCTTGATTTCCAAATGAAATGCAAAATTTACATTTATCTGAAAAGATGAATTTGTACCACTGTGCTACAGTCAGGGTTGGGTACCGAAACCCAGTACCAATATGGCACCAGTACCTATGTAACCGGTATGTACTAGAACCGTATCAAAATGCAGATTTCGGTACCTCATTTCGGTGCCATACCTGAGCGATCGATTGAAATATTTTTCCTTTGTTTCTCCAAAACGGACGTAAGAAGCATCGTCACCGGCACCGCATGTGAAAAATAATACAAGTCCAACAAATCTTTGTAGTAACGGAAGTGTGCTGTTTACACATTCCGACTTAAAAGCACAACTCGGGAAATGAGAGCATCCGAGGAGCACGTGAATGCAGTAGCTACACTTGTTCTGACAGCAGCAGGTAGCTTTCCATTAACTAGCTAAGCTAAACGTGCTGAAATTAAAATGCCTAAAGCTAAACTTCTCTTGTATTCACGTTTTTAAACCTGTTGTCCAACAAAAGAGAACATTATAACCTTTTTAGTCCACAACACCAGTTAAATGCTTCCTTTTGTGATCTGATGTAGCTTCTTGTCACAGAAAGAGGCAGAAAATATGTTCCATAGGCTACTAATACATCGATTTGCAAAGGATTATAAATATACTTAATTATTATGAAAATACCAGAGATGGCTTGAATAACACAGATAAACTATACATTGTCGTAGTCGAGTGTTTATTGTATTTGTTTTATCATTCAAAACGTTTATATCTTCTGTTTACTCGGTTACAGCGATAGCAATGCCTTTGGCCCTGTCCCAAATGGCACACTAAACCATCATGGTCTTCCTCTGAGTCCGCACTTTTGTGATGTAATGCCGATTTCAATGTCGGGTAGAAGTCTGCTATGAAGCTCGCCCCAGTGTGGGCTCGGCAGAAGTGTGGATCGAGGACGCATAGCAGCCCCAAAGGGTGCGCTCGCGAGCACACTTCTGAATGTAAAAATGACGAATGGGACACCCTATGGTCTAATGGACTTAACGGACACGCGCACACGGTGACCATTGTAAGTCCATAAGCCCGCAAGTGCACAAGAAGTGTTCCATTTGGGACAGGGCCTTTGTCCATATTGGGGATTTCCTGGAGCTTCATTAGTTCTGCTACTTCTGTGACTGGATATGTGGATTTTCTGTGCGAGGGCGCCCTCTGGCATCCAATGTGAAATAAAAAGACATCATGTGTTTAGTGCTAATGGCCAATCCAATTATTAATTGGTAAATTTTTATTTTTATTTTTTATTTTATTTTTTTTTATAAGTATCGGTTCAGGCACCGTTACCGTTTTAAAAGTATCGATTTGGCACCAGTAAAAAAAAAACAAAAAAAACAAACAAAAAAAAAAAACATATACACAACCCTAGCTACAGTCCAGTTCTTTTTCTCCTTAGACCAGGTAAGATGCTTCTGACGTTGTTTCTGTTTCAGAAGTGGCTTGGTAGCCCTTTTCCTGAAGAGGTCAGAGGCGTGATGACTCTTGATGCACTGACTCCAGCTTCAGTCCACTTCTTGTGAAGCTCTCCCAAGTGTTTGAATCGGCTCTGCTTGACAGTATTCTCAATCTTGTGGTCATCCCTGTTGCTTGTGCACCTTTTCCTACCCAATTTTTTCCAGTCAACTTTGCATTTAATATGCTTTGATACGGCACTCTGTGAACAGCCACCTCTTTCAGTAATGACGTTCTGTGACTTACCCTCTTTGTGAAGGGTGTCAATGATTGTCTTCTGGACCATTGCCAAGTCAGCAGTCTTCCCCATTATTGTGGTTTCAAAGAACAAGAGATACCCGGAATTTATACATGTGCATCTCAAATTAAAATGTCGTGGAAAAGTTCATTTATTTCAGTAATTCAACTCAAATTGTGAAACTTGTGTATTATTCAGTGCACACAGACTGAAGTAGTTTAAGTCTTTGGTTCTTTTAATTGTGATGATTTTGGCTCACATTTAACAAAAACCCAGATTTTGGCTCACATTTAAGAAAAAGCCCAGGTTTCTTTGACAGTGGCCTTCAGCTCATCTGCATTTTTTGGTCTCTTGTTTCTCATTTTCCTCTTGACAACACCCCATAGATTCTCTATGGGGTTCAGGTCTGGTGAGTTTGCTGACCAGTCATGCACACCAACACCATGGTCATTTAACCAACTTTTGGTGCTTTTGGCAGTGTGGGCAGGTGCCCATTCCTGCTGGAAAATTAAATCAGCATCTTTAAAAAGCTGGTCAGCAGAAGGAAGCATGAAGTGTTCCAAAATTTCATGGTAAACGGGTGCAGTGACTTTGGTTTTCAAAAAACACAATGGACCAACACCAGCAGATGACATTGCACCCCAAATCATCACAGACTGTGGAAACTTAACGCTGGACTTCAAGCAACTTGGGCTATGAGCTTCTCCACCCTTCCTCCTGACTCTAGGACCTTGGTTTCCAAATGAAATACAAAACTTGCTCTCATCTGAAAAGAGGACTTTGGACCACTGGGCAACAGTCCAGTTCTTCTTCTCCTTAGCCCAGGTAAGACGCCTCTGAAGTTGTCTGTGGTTCAGGAGTGGCTTAACAAGAGGAATACGACAACTGTTGCCAAATTCCTTGACACGTCTGTGTGTGGTGGCTCTTGATGCCTTGACCCCAGCCTCAGTCCATTCCTTGTGAAGTTCACCCAAATTCTTGAATCGATTTTGCTTGACAATCCTCAGAAGGCTGCAGTTCTCTCGGGTGGTTGTGCATTTTTTTGTTCCATACTTTTTCCTTCCACTCAACTTTCTGTTAACATGCTTGGATACAGCACTCTGTGAACAGCCAGCTTCTTTGGCAATGAATGTTTGTGGCTTACCCTCCTTGTGAAGGGTGTCAATGATTGTCTTCTGGACAACTGTCAGATCAGCAGTCTTCCCCATGATTGTGTAGCCTAGTGAACCAAACTGAGAGACCATTTTGTAGGCTCAGGAAACCTTTGCAGGTGTTTTGAGTTGATTAGCTGATTGGCATGTCACCATATTCTAATTTCTTGAGCCAAAATAAATGTGAGCCAAAGTCATCACAATTAAAAGAACCAAAGACTTAAACTACTTAAGTCTGTGTGCATTGAATTTATTTAATACACGAGTTTCACAATTTGAGTTGAATTACTGAAATAAATTAACTTTTCCACGACATTCTAATTTATTGAGATGCACCTGTACTGTAGGGATGGACTGATATGGATGACAGGATTTAATGAAACTCAAATGTAAATATCCTAATGTTTTGAGATGCTGGATTTTTGACTTTCATGAGCCGTAAGCTCTAATCATCAAAATTAAATAAATAAATAAATAAAAACTTTTTAAATGTTTTACTTTACATGTAATGAATCTAGAATATGAAAGTTTCACTTTTTGAAAGGTTACAAAAAAAAAATAAAAAATTCACACATACATATATATATATATATATATATATATATACATACACACACACACACACACATATATATATATATATATATATATATATATATATATATATATATATATATATATTTATAAACCCTATTGGTTGATACTTTTTTGTGGTAACAAATAATTGTGTGCATCTTGTGCAAGTTGGATTTAAACAATGTATAGGCGTGCAATAGAAACATTCTGATATCTACATTTCTGTTAGAATGAAAACAATTCAACAATGTGTTTTTGTTTTATAAATCATAATTTACTCCTGTGCTCATGGTAGGCCTTAACCATGCATTTAAGGGTGGGGTGGTTATCTGCTTCATGCTATGTCTTTATTAGAAACAACAGTTGTCCAGTGTTTTATTTTGAAACTACAGCTGAAAGCTGGAGAATAAAACAGTTCTAGTATGGTCTATTGCTTTAACAGGGCACTGACACTGAATGTCCAGTAACACTGGGAGGAGGTCTATTGCCAGTATTATTGTGTACTGACATTGTTTACTACTTGCTGAGATGAGCTACAACCACTTTTTATTGAAAAGTGTTTGGATACCCTGTTCACGGTTGAACAAATGACAAACTACATAGGCTAAATGATCAGAGACGGTTTACAATGAAGATATTCACACTTTTAAGACTTAAATGTTCACAGCCAATCAGCTTTCATGCTAATCCTAAACGCTTAATTTAATAAATTTACTTGTCTGTGCGCGTTTTCATGAGTATTTGAGCACTTTCAACATATCATGAGATTCAGCGGCTGTGTCCCTAAACCTTGTGAGTTGACTACATGACACCATTCTGTGGATCATAAATCAAATTACCTCATCCTTATCATGTCCTGAGAATCGGTGAAAAGTAAGACAATAAAGAAGTACGTATCTCGGCCTCGTTTAAATCATTACAACAGAAAAAGGAGAGTAAAATATTGAGTTGCTGATCATTGTGGTTGGCTGTATGGGTGAGGGAAAACAATGCGCACGATCATTTGTGCCTTTAGTACCTTCGTTTCCCGAACATCCTGCTTCGTTCCTTCAGGATACCACTGAACACGCACGAATCCTCTACCGAGAGGCCATGACCGTGTGTCCGCCGCCCCGCTCTCGTTGTCTGAGTTACCGGGAGCGCCTCCACCTTGTCCATCTTCTCCACCATCGCCGCCGCCGCTACCACCACCACCACCAGTTCTTCCTCTCCCTCCGCCATCACCGCCAATTTCGGAGTCCGAATCTTCGAAATCCTCTTCGCCGTGAATCATCCGTACGAGCCCGAAACGCATCGCCCCGCGGTGTTTTCCGGAGACTAGGTCATGAGTAAACAGGAGCCGCTGGGTTCCGCCTGCAGTAGGAGAGAGCGCGACGGACGGAGGCTCGGAGTTCGGGCTGACGGCCGGAGAAAGCGCTACTGTGGTGGGTTCTGCCATCTCTGCTGCTGCTGAATGATGCGGGAGGAGAGGGATGGAGAAGTGAATAGAAACCTGTGAGCAGGAACAGCACGTGTTTACGTCTGTACGTAGAGCGCCGCATGGAGGCCGGGTTTACCTGTTATCACTGTCCTGAATTACATCAGTGTCTCCAATAACAAAGCATTCATACGTTTATTTGACTAAACTGCATTCATCAGAATATGCAAGTTTTCAAAGCAATTTTTTTTTTTTTTTTTTTGATGGCGCGTTGTATAGTCTGTATCAGACTGAAAATGATGTCCAAGGGAGTACATAAGGGAGATTGGATAGTGTGCGTGTGTGTGTGTGTGTGTGTGTGTGTGTGTGTAAATATCACACACAGCACTCACTGGTTGTGTTTTGTTTGTCTATGATAATTCATCTGCTGCTCCACCCAAAAACATGATCAGATGAGAGATCAGCCACATGGTGTCAGTGTCTGACTGCATATAAAGGCTGCTGTTAAACTTAGATTGTTTGTTAAAGGCACTTTTGTTAGGAATCAGTCTTGAAGGAAGCTGTTATTTTATTATATAGAGATAGCCTTCTTAATAGCCCACAACATTAACACATTTGAGAAAAAAAAAAAAAAATAAAATAAACAGGTATAGCCTACCGTTGATAATGCTGTACAACTGTTAGTTTCAGAACTCCGAAAAAAAAAGTTATTGTATTTTTTAAGGGAAAATCTCTGTCGCTCCACACTACTGTTTCAGACCGCTTTGATGGCTCACGTGCAAAGGGGCTTTTTTGGAACTGTTTGTTTGCAGCGAATAAACAGGCTTTTAATAACTAACTTGCCAGTGACTTATTGTTAGAACTGTTGTATAAAACAATATTTCATTCACGGTCGTACTGCTGTACTGAATATCAGCATGAACATTACGATGATAACAAAAAAAAAAAAAAGTAGGCCTATTAGGAAAAGCACTCTTCTGGTGTTATATTGCTTAATATAGCTCTGTAAATTCATTATCAGTATTTATTGTAAATAACTCTAATCCAGCTTTGCTGTTTCATGGAAATGTACTGATCCATCAACCCAAGTGAAGGTGATTTGTTTGTACAGGTAGCTATGTTAATCCAGACTTTCTTATAAGGGGTCAGAAATAGTTTGCCACTTACTTTTTATAGATGAAAAACGATTTCTGAGCGGGTCTAGTGGTTTTGACAACAATACATGCCTATTCACCATCAAACACACTCACGCGGTTTCAGTGAATGTCATTAATAGTGAAATGGGGGCCGGTTTAAGGCTTATGGTGACTAATGGATCTTAAGCAGATGGAGAGGTATAAATGCTCTTGGTGCGCCTCTCTGTCATTCACTTTAGACACAGCTCTTGGAAAACAAACATATATGAAGGACATTTGAATATTATTTATTAATTTATTTAAATCACCAAAGAGATTTCAAAACAGCAGAAATGTCAGTGGTGAGCGCACTGCCTTTCCTGAAGCCCATCCACATGAGAGCTCCGATCTCCCCCGGCCGCCAGCGCCGGCACACGCTCCCCGCCAGCGAGTTCCGCTCGCTCAACACTGAGGACGCCATCAGTGTATTCGAAATAGAGAGAGAGGGTGAGATAAATCATGCTTTTTAATTTTGTGGATTTTCTTATACAGTTATTTGTATTGTCAAATTACCCAAGAGGAAAACAGCAACGACTTAAGTGTTAAATGTAAAACTGTAGGCGATAAAATGTGTTACATATGAATAAGTACTAGCCTACTGAATAAGTAGATAACTGTATTTGGTTATGTTGCGTTTGCTTTTTATAAAAGCTATTTTCTTGTTTTATCCCTCAGCTTTTATATCTGTGTCTGGGGAATGCCCTCTTCATCTGGATGAGGTCCGGCACTTCCTCACCCTCTGTCCTGAGCTTTCTTTGGGCTGGTTTGAACAGGGGAGGCTTGTCGCTTTTATCATTGGATCTCTCTGGGACCAGGACCGTCTTACCACTGTAATCTAATCTCCAAATCATGTGTTTGTTATTGTCAGAAACAAATCATACATTTGTTATTGTAAGAAGTGGCATGCCTATATTATTATAATTTAACTTGTAAAGACGTGTAGTTAAGTTTCTTGAAATTGGTGTATATGACTCATTTCAGTTATCTCTTTTAATAGGATGCGTTGACCCTTCATAAGCCTCATGGGACTACTGTCCACATCCATGTGCTGGCAGTCCACCGGACCTTCCGCCAGCAGGGAAAAGGATCTATCCTGCTGTGGCGTTACCTGCAGTATCTGCGCTGTCTACCATATGTCCGCCGTGCTGTGCTCATGTGTGAGGACTTCCTGGTGCCTTTCTACCAGAAGTCTGGCTTTAAAGGGCAAGGTCCTTCTGAAATCACTGTAGGGTCACTTACCTTCATCGAGATGTATTATCCTATAAGGGGACATGCATTCATGCGCCGTAACAGTGGCTGTTAAAGGATCGCTAGTCATGTAGGTTTTTGGACGTGCAAAAGAAGCAGTGGGTGTGTTGAAGCAGCTTTTGGTTTTGGTGTAGATATCTTGTGGTGTAATGCTGTTTGCGTCCACTTTTGTAAGCCTTGGTCAGCATAGCAAAAATGGTTAGATAAACATTAAAAAAGAAAAAGAAAAAAGAAAACAAAAGAAAAAGAAAAGAAAAGGGAACATTAGAGCAAACTGTATTCCATTCACTTATCTAAAAGTGACAATATTTGTTTTTTTTTTTTGTTTTTTTATATTCATCATGTAAAACTTGGGAGTATTTTTTTTTTTTTTTAGTCAGGTTTCTAATAGACTAGGTTTATATTTATTATTCTTTATTTTGTATGGTATGCATTTCTTTAGATTTAATTTTTTAATTACTCATGCACATTTTTAAATTCATGAGAGATCTCCTGTTGTGTTGTGAGTTTGGGGGTCAAGACTGGAAAGATAAGGTAGTGGTTCAACAGTAAAATGTTCTACTTTGGACTAGTTTTTGTGTTCAGTGTCTTGTGGCTGCTTTAGATGCGTGTCTATTCTATGGAAGCATTAAAATAGCATCAACTGAACACTTTTCCACTGTGATCTCTTATGAAAACAGCCACAAGAGAACATACAGTGTTGTCTGTTATGTCTGTGAGTGCCAATGTGACAAATTTTAATATACAATCCCATATACATGATAAAATTTTATTGTGTTGGTTAAGGCACTAGTACAGTTTCATTTATAGATTAGAATTACTTGTTGACTTGCTTCAAAGCAAAGGATTGAAGAGTTAATGTTCCATGTGTAGAGGGGTTACAAAACAAATCATCATCAAACATATGTTGAGATGGTTAAGACTGGTTTCATTTGCCTTTCACTGTAGAAATCCACCACCTATGCCTCCACAGTCTTGAATCAAGGCATCTATGATTTTGTAAATTTTGTAAGTAAAAATAAATAAAGAATCTATTTTTCAGAATGATTGCTCTTTGAACTCTTTGTGTAAATGTCTGTAGCGTTCACAGGGTAATGATTCTGGATTAAAAATTAGTCATTTAAGAAAAAACTTTTTATTTATTTATTTTTTTTAAACAAAGTGTGAATGAAGGACATCAATACAAAGACATTTGTTTTACAAAATAAAATTTACAAACTTTATTTTTGTTATTACTTCAAGCACTAGTTATTTGGTCCACCTGCAATCATATTTGTACATCTTCAAATATACCAAAATATTCCAGATTGTCAGATTCAATAGAACTCCTGTTTTTTTTTTTTTTTAAGACACAAGTGCAGTCCTCAGTAAACAATTATGCACTGACTGAATATCAATCAGAACAACAGCTGAATTTGACTTTGACACTACAATAAAAGGAGACAGAAGACCGCAAATTTATACATTCTGTGCCAAGTGAATACACACGATTTAATGCATGCAGTGCACCTATTAACATTAATAGCTGGTTGTAAACAACAGCTTCTCTGTTGACTGTAAAACAGGATCTCTATTCTGAAAAAAAAGATAGATAAAACGAATGGTAAATTAAATGACTTATGAAATATGTGAAATGCATTGAGAAGTGAAATGACTAACAGACCCTACTATTCAGGAAATTACTGCCACATCCATTTAATTTCCTTTATAGTTGTCTGAGAACACATGCTTGTAATCCAGAAAAAAAGAAGTACGGGAAGCTACAGTTCTCAAAACTAGTGTTCATTAATGTGGAACTAGATTTACTAGCCTAGCAAGAGGTTTGTAGCTGTCTGCAGAAGTACAAAAAGTGACTGAAATATAAAGTATTCTTTTGAACGTCACTGAAGTTTCAACATAAAACCCCATCATTCATAACCAGTTCAGTGAAATGACTCTAAAAAAAAATCTTATTTTTTTAAGAACCTTATGCATGTCTTTAAACGTGTAAGCACATATGAAAAGACAGAATAAATCTCATTGTTTACACATGCAATAATTTTGGAAGACATTTGGTGTTAGACATTTTAAGATAAAGGGATAGAGTACAGGCTTCAGTAACAAAACATCATAGTTTATCTACACATCATCCAGGCTTTGGGAATAAATGGACTATTCATACATTCTATTGGTTCTATTGCTACACCTCAAATACAGTATGACATTATTTGCTGTTAAAAAAAACTCAGTCTACAAAAAACAAAGTTAGTGTACCACATGATCAATGTCATAGCGTTCACAGAACTTGCTGGTAAAGGGCAAGCAGGTGAGATGCTCTAGCCAATGCCAGTTTATAGGGTAAATGTAGAACCAGACAATAAGTGAAGACATTAACCCAAAATAGACAAGCAGCGACAACAAAATAAGAGCTCGTTTGCGATACTTGTCTAAGGTGCCAAACGTGACATATGGAAGGAATGTAAAGGACAGGAGAAGACCACTGAGGAAGCCAAAGATGTGAGCAATGTTGTCAATCCAGGGCAGAAGACCACAAAAGAAAAGGAAGAGAACAATGCCTAACAGCTTCAGGAAGGCCTTCCATGGCTTTTCCAACATCTGCCAGGCCTGGAACAGCTCCACAAACAGACAGGCTAACAAACCAAACTGAGACCCTGCTGGACCAACCTATAATATAAGAAAAAGATTGTCATGTCAATATCACAAATGGTGAAAGCACATTACTTCAATACATTTAATGTTAGTGATGCTGTAATCTTTTGACAAAATTTAACACAATTTTACACAATTTTAATTAGTAGTTAAAGCTTTACTTAAAAAAAAAAAAAAAAAAACATTCAATTAATTTAGCCAAAACTGAAACGTTTGCCTCCTTAACATGTCACTCCAAACATCTTTATGTCTTCTAAAACCATACATAGTTTTATTTAAGGAAACGACTAAAATTGAAGACAATATTCACTGAAAATCTTCCCTTCAACATATGTTCACATTATCCAAGAACTTGAAAGCTTAGTGTACTCAACACCACATAAAGTAACAAATGAGGAGAAGAAACCGCAGACAGAATTCATGGTTTCTTGCTAATATAATGAGTAGATTGAACATGTAAAAGTGTGAAGATGATTCATATTGCACACATACTGAGAACACAACCGAAGAGGTATGAGCATCCTTTCTTCACGCCACATTGTATAATCTTAGAAAACTTGTGTGTAAAGTACACGAGTCATATGATTGCATTACTTGTAGAAAGATTTTTTGTCTTTTTTGAAGAAGTCAGGGCTATGACCCTCTTTTAATTTATGCACAATTAAAACACCACACAGTTGACCGGTATACTACACAACAATTATAAAAGATGGATTTTTAATCTAGACCTAGAAACAGTCAAAGTCATCTGATCAGAGACTTGGGGGCTTGTGTATAAGATATCAGAAAGGTAGGATGGCGCTAAACAATTTAATGATTTACAAAAAAATAAATAAATAAGAAAAAGAAGAAAGGGCTTGACTGGCCAGAAGCCTTCAAGTCAGGCTAATGGTTGTGCAAGGTGGGTCCTCTACTTTGGCCTTTGTTCGATAATGCAAGTAAGTTGTGGAGGTTCACCTGCGAAGGAGTCTGACCAGTCCAAACCATCCAGAAGTCAGAGACCACAACAACCAGGCAAAGTCTGACTCAGAAGCTAGGAGGACTGACAGAGAGCAAGACAGGACATGAGCAACAACGATCTGACAACACTCCACAGAAACGCCAGCCAGATGTAGGCAGTGCAGACGAGCTACACCTGTGGCCTCTCTGATTAGCTCGTCAGGTGTGCAGTAACTAGGTAACGCTGACAAACACAAGGAGTGGATACACACATACACACAGACACAGAAATGAGCACATGGACCCATGAACCGTGACAATGACATTACACAGCACATTAAATTACAATGGCACAATCGCGCAGAGGCGGCACAGAAGGGTACACACTGGCCATTCCGACATTCATCACTAAAGAGATCCCCCCATGACTTCTGTTTCAGATTTAAGGCTATAAAAAGTCTTAAATGGTACAACACTGTCTTAAAACTTGGGGACAGAAAGGCAAGAATTGAGATATAGCTTGCACTTTAAAAGGCTTTGGTTTAATTGATTAAATATGAGAGCTGCAAGTTTCAAAGTTAGGTGATGCACTGCTTTGTATACTGTGGTTACCGGGGAAAATGCTATATTTCAGCCGTTTCTAAAGCACCACCTGCTGACAGAGAATGAATTAGCATTTTTCAATAAACCCTTCTGTTCTTTTTGTTTAGACCAAAGCCAAAATCGACCCTTATTTTTACGCACAAAACATGCAGTTGTAAATGTGAACCGGTGGATTGACAAGAAGATAATGAATTATAAAAATCTATTTAGCCTACAACAGGGTTCGGCAACCCGCAACTCCTTCATCGCTCTGTGGTGGCTCCCTGTAGCATGGGCGTAGACTACGTGGTGGACGTGTCCCCCCGACTTTTAAAGGGGGGGTCTAATGCTATTTCATGCATTCTGAGTTATCTACACTGTTAAAGAGTTGGATTCTTATGCTAAACATGGCCAAAGTTACAAAAAACTATTTGGACGTATGACGGAGTAATTCTGTGTCAAATATACTCCTTTCGGGTTCGTATATGTTTCAGAAAGTTTTTGTCGAGCATGGCCCTTCATGACGTGATGAAGGGCGGAATTCCTTGTATGGGCATTTCTCCCGGAAGACCACGTCGACTAGAGAGAGAGAGCAACGTCATCTGCAGGGCTGCACAGTACTTGCTCAAGAAAAATCTCTAAAGGAGTGTGTTTTTGGATGTGGGTGTTTTCCGGGCAAGTTAATAAATCTAGATAAGAGACAAGATAGTCACATCATTTTAGATCCATTTTATACGTATCCAAAACGATGTGAACATTACAGGGCGCTCAACACTCTCACGCAGTGTATCTTTTTATTTATATTAAAAGCCGGAGGGCGCTCTCACGCAGAAAGACCAAAACGGACTCATAGAAGTAATAATAACTTTTGGCATGCCAGGAAATTCCCAATATAGACGACATATTGCAATTGCTGTAGCTAAGCTGAAAAACAAGCATAAACCTTAACTGATGAAACGTGAAGACAAAAACGATTGCAACAATTTATGGTTCATGTGTGATTTTCCAAGTCTTCTCCAGGTAATAAATAATGTATATGAAAGATACATTGATAATTGACATAGCATTTATTACAGTACAGAAGCTATAAAATATATTTTTTGCCTTATTCTGTGATAAAAAAGGAAAAAGTGTTTGAAGTATAAACCAATCATAATCATAAAATTGTCATTAGGAAAATATATAAAAAATATTATAGAATACAAATTATCCGTTATTGTCCAGCAATGCATTTTATTTATTAGCCAATTAAAAGTAAGAGATAAAAAAAAAAGTTTTTTGTGTCAATTTAATGACATACATACATAAATAATAATTATTATTATTAGGGCTGCAACAACTAATCGATAAAATCGATTATTATTGATAATGAAAATCATCGACAACGATTCTCATTATGGATTAGTCGGGTCTGCGGTGCACGTCCAACTTCAGCCAGTCGCGTCAAATTACAGCACTGAATAACGCATTTCTGTGTACAAAATGCATCTAAAAATAGTGGAGGAAACAGAATGAGATGCTGCGTGAGAAGTACTTGATCCAATCTGCACAAAACATGACAATTGTTTATTTTAAGCTATAAGCAAATGCATTAGCGTAATGGCTTGCCCTGTCAGGCGCTTTGATAGATGAGTGTGCGTCCTCAACGCAAACACTTTCAGTTTACGGTCATATCCTTATCTGTAAATGTCACAAATTCACGCGAGCATTTCCATTTTTGCATAAAGTTCCGATCTGAAAGTCTGATCTTAATTCTTTACTGAATGAGCGCCGGCGCGGCGGGCGCGTGAAAGCGCGTCAGAGAGGGATTAATATTCAGCGCAAAAACATTAATTGTGCTGAAATATCTGTTATTGAACGTTAAATTAAGGTTTAAAAGTCAACATGTAGTGCACGTATTTTATGAGAGTAGGAACTGTAAAGGGATAGCTGTCTGAATATAAATATAAGACTCTTTAGGAAGAGTAGGCTATTTCTAATGCTATAATATAATTATTGCTGTTATCTATGAAAGAATGAAAGATCTATGAAAGATTTTTTCAGATACCCAATTACAGTCAAAAAGTACCTAAACAATGCCAGCAAGAATGCATGCTGTTATGAAAGGCAGGAGGCTATTTTTATTATTATTATTATTATTATTATTACGTGAATAAATACTATTTAGTTGTTTCAGTTTGTTATTTGCCAAATAAATGACAATAACAGTTTTAGATTTAAACAATTCTTTGACAGATTCCTAAAATATTTGTGTTTTCTCTTTATTATGACAGGTGGTCTAATAAATTGTTAAGCACTGTATGTTTCCATAGCATTCAGTTGGCACGTTTGTTTGAAGGACATTGGGCAGAATGTGGAAGCGGTTTTTTGTCAATAAAATAAAAAAAGAAAATGTAGCTTTTTTATCTGATTAATCGATTAATCAGAAAATAAATAAATAAATAAAAATAAATAAATAACAATAATCGGCCAACTAATCGATTATCAAAATAATCGTTAGTTGCAGCCCTAATTATTATTACATTTGACAATTTTGTCCCCCTCACTTCTGAAATGATTGCTACGTCCCTGCCCAGTAATAACTGAATATAAAACTTTAGCTATATGCTGTGTTATCTTCTTGCCGTGTTAGGGATGCACAGAATGTTCGGCAACTGAAATTAGCGAATAAGCGTAAAGACCAAATAAACTGTACCGAACAATTACATTTTTAGTAATGCGATCAAATAACAACCAACGTTAAGTGAGAGGCACACACAGCAAACATGTCAGCAGTGTTTAAGCATTCAAAACTGTCCGAGAAAGATGTAAAAATCATTACAAGTACAGACAGTGAGAGACTGCTTAGTACTGCATCGCATGTCTTCGATGAGAAGAGGAAAGGGTGGTTGTTGCTGGTTACTGTGTGATGATTGAAATTGCGAAATGGCCTTAAACAATTAGTCAATAAACTGCAGAATGTTATGTTTTCTAATGCACACACGAATTGCATGTATTCTGACAGCGCAACATGAGCTCGTGGCGCTCTTTGTTTGTTAGACAGGGTTCGAAGTCCAAAGCACGAGGAAATCTGCGCTGAAACAGTTACTTGTCAGTTGCTCAGTCACATTTTTATGAATTTTTTCAAGGCATGGATGTGACAATGTGATACATGTGACAAACATCTTCCCAAATTCGTAATGAGAATCATTTATAAATCTGCTGTTGTCAACAAAAAGAAGCACTGACTTCCTGTGGGTTTTCAAAAAAGCAAGAACTTCATTAACATTCATAAATGTTAGTATTGTAATTTTACTGTTATTCTGTAAAATAAAATAGTAAAACAATAATAATGATAATATTAATTACAACAGCTATATTAATACATTTATAACATTCGCACATTGTCACGTTCTTGTAGAAGAGAAACTCATGAAGACGACAATAGTCCAATATAACATTTAATAATAATCCAAGAAGATGAAGATCAATCCAGACCCAGGGAAACACAAGCAGCATGTAACAATATAATAGCCGACAAAGACCAGAACAGAGATGGGAACTTAAGTAGGGTGACTAATGAGGGACAAACAGGTGAACTGAATTAGGCAATCAAGTGGAGAACGGGAAACTAGGTCACGGGCACATGAGGGAGAAAACACAACAAACAGTCCTGGGGTGTGACAGTCCTGGGGTGTGACAGTTCCCCCCCCTTCCCGGAAGGCGTGACCTCGTGCCGCAGAGACAAAGGGAGGGATGGAGGGGGACTTAGGAGGAGGACACAAAGAGTGGAGAAGGGATGGTGACAGGGGATGGCAAAGGGCTGGCAGGAAGGTAGGATGTGGAGGTTCGGGCGGAGGACGGACTCTCGGGAGGAGGATGACATACAGAATCCAGGGCTCAGAGGGAGGAGCCACGATGGAGACAGAAGGAGCCAAGGTGGATCAGACGGAGGGAGGAGCCAGGGTGAAGACAGGAGGGAGCAGGAGGAGCCAGGCGGGACCCAGACCCCAGCCAGGATGGCGGCCCACGGTAGAGCCGACGGAGGGAGGAGCCATGGTGGAGGAAGGGCTGATGAGGGAGCTAAGAGCCATGGTGGAGCCACTGGGTCGACGGGTCGAGGCGGAGTCCGGGACTCAAGAGGCTGGAGGCAGAGACAAGGGATCCTCCAGCCACGACGCCGATGGAGACTGGCAGACCCGCGGTGATCCCACCACACAGATGGTGAGTTGAGGGGCTGACAGGAGACAGCGGAGTCGATGGTGAGGACTGGAGCAGAGGTGGTGGGAGAGGGAGGCTGGGTGGGAGTTCAGGATGATCAGGGGGGCTAGAAACGGTGTGTGCTGCTCACACACACCACAGGCCACTTCCAGCACCGTGAGCACCAGCGACAGGGGAACGACCTCCGTGGTCATTATAGTATAGGCATATAGTTCAGGGTAGACAGATATTTCCAGGTGGACAGACAGTTCAATGACGACCATTGTGGTCGTGACGGGACAGACGGAAGATGATGGCGGGAGAAGACAAGGCATATCTGCATATAAATCCAAATTATCCTCCGAATTCAGCGATGGCTCACGCTCAGCGGTCGGTGCATTGGGCGAGGCTTTCCTCCGCGCCCTCACACTCCACTGTAACATCCACCGTCGCATGCGATGTTGCTGGCTCTCGCACCTGGTCAAACGTGACATTAGGCTCTGGGTCCAGGGCAATCCTCAGCTCGTTTGCTCCTTCCTGCGATGGCTCGTAGATCGCACTGGGCTCTGGCTCTCCGTCCGCGGTGGGCTCGGGCTGACGCTCAGCGAAGCGGGGTGATGGCTGGCTGAGATCTGGGTCGAACATAAATGAAAACCAAAAGAAAAACTCAAAAAACCAAAAACAAAACACGAAGAAAACATGCTGCATATTTTGTTGGTCGGCTATTCTATGACGCTCTTGTGGAAGAGAAACTCATGAAGATGACGATAGTCCAATATAATGTTTAATAATAATCCAAGAAGACGAAGATCAACCCAGACACAGGCAAACACAAGCAGCATGTAACAATATAATAGCCGACAAAGACCAGTACAGAGTGGGGAACTTAAGTAGGGTGACTAACAAGAGACAAACAGGTGAACTAAATTAAGCAATCAAATGGGGAACGGGAAACTAAGGCACGGGCACATGAGGGAAAAAACACAACAAACTCTCATGGGGTGTGACACGTAGTGTTCAAATTGGGATCTGTAATATTTTCTAATATTTTAAAACAAGTCTCAGCAAGGCTGCATTTATTTATACAGTAAAAAAATACAAAAACAGTAATATTGTGAAATATTATTACAATTTTAACCATTTTATATGTGAATAGATAGTAAAATGTAGTACTTGACTGCTGTGATCAAAGCTGAATTTTCAGCATCATTACTCCAGCATTCAGTGTCACAAGACCTTTCAGAAATCATTCTAATATGCTGATTTGCAGCTCAAAATGTCCAGTTTTCCTTGCCTGATTCAAGAAGGGGGTCTCAAAAATGGACCAAAAATATTTTTATTTTACTAACTTATTAATTTTAAGTTAAATTGTGCTTTGTTGGTATAATGTCTGCTAGAATGTTAAAAAATGTTCAATGGTAAATATTTTTTAAATTGTTGTTTGTAATTGATTTTTTCTTTGAAAATCAAGACAAAACAGTAAAAAGCACATTTTGGCTATTTAATTTATGCAATGGTGAAAAAAATGGCAAAATACATGAGGAAAAAAACATGAAAAACCATGTTCAGTATTCAGCCTTCGGCCCAGTGTTTCATTTTGTTCCGTTACGGCTTTTTTTCATTCAGAATGTTCATTTTGGTGCATCCCTATTATCTTCATTTTAGGGATCAAACTGGTTTTGTGGCTCCACGTGAATTTTATTCAGTGGGAAAGGGGCCAAAATGGTTCTTTTGATGTTGAAGTTTGCAGGGCCCTGGCGTACACTAAGATATATTTATATGCTACTAAATGAATATAATTGTTTGATAATAATTGTTTAAATTAATATAATGATTGATACTTTTGACTCCCAAAGTTTTACGCAAAGTTTTTTTTATTTATTTATTTTTTAACAATCTCTGCATTCAAATTATTTCAGTTCTACTACAAAAGTTCAGAAAGTGTTGTTGTGATGCTATTTTATTTAGTATGGCAAATTACTATAGTAATTTACTCATTAAGCACTTTTAAAAGTGCAAATTATACTATGGTTTGCTCAACTTTTTCCAAGACACTTTTTGTGTATCATTGAAAAAAAAATATATATATGTTGGTTTCAACCAACATAAAACAGATGGTGATGCGATGTTAATGTTTGGTTGAATTATCCCTTTAAAGACCAGTGTTTAGATGATTCAGGTGACGCTGTAACAGTAGCTTCAGTCTCTGATGTCATCTCATTAATTGAAAGATGTGCTTTGTACACATTTTCAATGGTACTATTAAAGCCTTGTTATTATGCAAAAGGGCAGAGAAACAAAGCACTGAGTGTCGGGCAGGTGCATAAATGTGAAAGGTGAGCCAGATGGATAATGCAGATGGTCTGAATCTGAAAGCAGAATCTGTTAATGCATGCCACTACACTACAGGATCAAATATGAATCCATTTAGCCATTTTCAGCTATAGAAAAAAAAAATCTGTTCCATTTAATTTATATAGATTAAAAGCATCTATCTCACTAATTAATACATATGACTCCAGGGCTTTCAGCATTCTAATTGCTTGGACTTGAAAACAGAGTGACCTAAGCTTGTAACCATTTTATTTACCAAATCAATTTATCAAATCAGATTTTTCAACTAATTCCTGATGTCCCATACCTCAAAAATGTGGCTTATGACCAGCTCTTAGACAGCTCAGTGACATCTACAGGTGCATCTCAATAAATTAGAATGTTGTGGAAAAGTTCACTTATTTCAGTAATTCAACTCAAATTGTGAAACTTGTGTATTAAATAAATTCAATGCACACAGACTGAAGTAGTTTAAGTCTTTGGTTCTTTTAAATGTGATGATTTTGGCTCACATTTAACAAAAACCCACCAATTCAATCTCAACAAATTAGAATATGGTGACATGCCAATCAGCTAATCAACTCAAAACACCTGCAAAGGTTTCCTGAGCCTTCAAATTTGTCTCTCAGTTTGGTTCACTAGGCTACACAATCATGGGGAAGACTGCTGATCTGACAGTTGTCCAGAAGACAATCAATTGACACCCTTCACAAGGAGGGTAAGCCACAAACATTCATTGCCAAAGAAGCTGGCTGTTCACAGAGTGCTGTATCCAAGCATGTTAACAGAAAGTTGAGTGGAAGGAAAAAGTGTGGATGAAAAAGTTGCACAACCAACTGAGAGAACCGCAGCCTTATGAGGATTGTCAAGCAAAATCGATTCAAGAATTTGGGTGAACTTCACAAGGAATGGACTAAGGATGGGGTCAAGGCATCAAGAGCCACCACACACAGACGTGTCAAGGAATTTGGCTACAGTTGTCATATTCCTCTTGTTAAGCCACTCCTGAACCACAGACAACGTCAGAGGCGTCTTACCTGGGCTAAGGAGAAGAAGAACTGGACTGTTGCCCAGTGGTCCAAAGTCCTCTTTTCAGATGAGGGCAAGTTTTGTATTTCATTTGGAAACCAAGGTCCTAGAGTCTGGAGGAAGGGTGGAGAAGCTCATAGCCCAAGTTGCTTGAAGTCCAGTGTTAAGTTTCCACAGTCTGTGATGATTTGGGGTGCAATGTCATCTGCTGGTGTTGGTCCATTGTGTTTTTTTGAAAATCAAAGTCACTGCACCCGTTTACCAAGAAATTTTGGAGCACTTCATGCTTCCATCTGCTGACCAGCTTTTTAAAGATGCTGATTTCATTTTCCAGCAGGATTTGGCACCTGCCCACACTGCCAAAAGCACCAAAAGTTGGTTAAATGACAATGGTGTTGGTGTGCTTGACTGGTCAGCAAACTCACCAGACCTGAACCCCATAGAGAATCTATGGGGTATTGTCAAGAGGAAAATGAGAAACAAGAGATCAAAAAATGCAGATGAGCTGAAGGCCACTGTTAAAGAAACCTGGGCTTCCATATCACCTCAGCAGTGCCACAAACTGATCACCTCCATGCCTCGCCGAATTGAGGCAGTAATTAAAGCAAAAGGAGCCCCTACCAAGTATTGAGTACATATACAGTAAATGAACATACTTTCCAGCAGGCCAACAATTCACTAAAAATGTTTTATTTTTTATTGGTCTTATGAAGTATTCCAATTTGTTGAGATGAGATGAGTGAATTGGTGGGTTTTTGTTAAATGTGAGCCAAAATCATCACAATTAAAAGAACCAAAGACTTAAACTACTTCACTCTGTGTGAATTGAATTTATTTAATACACGAGTTTCACAATTTGAGTTGAATTACTGAAATAAATTAACTTTTCCACGACATTCTAATTCATTGAGATGCACCTGTATATAATAATTGTTCTCATTCTATTCCATGTTTTCCAGTAAGGATTATCAGAACTGGCAAATAGCAGTGGTGAAAATCCACTGCAGAGGCCACTTGTGACCTGATTAGAATGACGTAAGGGCTGAAAAGGGTTGCTTGGGCAGATGGCTAATCTGAGATATCTTACCTTTCTGCAAGGCCAGGAGAAGAAGAGTGAGACAGGAATGCTCACACACACATACAGACACACACACACACACACACACACAGAAGTGCCACACCTTCAACAGTTCTCACGCTCACACACCCGCAGCAGGACTCCATGCCCCTATCACACTTTAGGGAGGAGCTCAGTCGCAAAGGTGCAGGGTATCAGACAGGCGTATGAGTAAGGTCAATAAGATTACACTGCGCATGAGAACTGATCCAAGTGTAACCTTCTTTGCCTTCATGTTATGCTCAGATTTTAAGATCTGGACATTTCTCTGGAGTAGCAAATATGATTTACATGTGGCCATAATGTAACAATAATTGTCTCTGAAATTAATTTACAAACTATGTGCTTACATATCATGAACTGGTGATTTTTGCTTATGATGCACATGCAATGATCTGTTTGATTTCCATGGCTATTTTCATTGTGAGGAAGTTAAAATACAACAAAAGGTATAGTGATTAAAGATATATGCGAGTTTTAAAATCTATTTTCAATAAAAACGTTGCTTAACTATTGTAACTGACTATTACAGTTGTTACATAACCTAGCTACAAATAAATATGCTGCATCATGGTCTTGGTTTACAAGTGTTTTGAATTTTAAAATACTTCAACATCCAAAGGAATTTGATTCAACAGGATTTTCAGAAAAGGGCATTCTATTACAATGATATTTATTAACTACTTTTTTTAATGCCAGACATTTAAAAAGACCCAAAAGTGATTGCAGGCACCCTGATAATGATTCAAATTGGATGATCAATATTAAACTACTACTTTTAACAACTTTGTGTTAGTACAGTGAAAATGTGTTTAACTGGAATGTTCAAACAGATCAGATGAAGGCACTTTTCTAAAGTGAAGTATTAAATGAGCGGAATAGGTGCAGACAGGTCAACCACAACAAATCACTTCATTAATGTGACGTTCCATTCTTTTGAGTCAGAGCTCTTAAAAGAGCATTTATGTAGATATGTAATATGTTTTTTTTTTTTTTTTTTTGTTACAGTACTTTTGATAAAACAAGCTCAGCATTCAAACTATTTTAATTCTGCTACATAAGTTCAAAATATATTGTTGTGAAGATATTTTATCTAGTATGGCAAATTACTGTAATGTTTTACTAATCATTACTAATCTTTGTCAGAACAGGCTTGACAATTCATTCTACTACATAAATTAAAAATATTGTTGTGAAGCTATTTTAGTATGGCAATTTACTGAAATTATTTACTAATCATTACTAATCTTTATCAGAAGAGAATTGAAAATCGAAATGGGAACACTGGAAAGAAGATATATCAAGAAAGGGAAAATGAATCAATATGTTGAACGATACACTGCAACTGACCGAAATGGATCTTCAGATAATGAGACTATAAGGAGACAAAAAAAGTAAAAAAATAAAATAAAAAATTGCTGAAGTATCCAGTTCTTTTGACACTGGAAAGAGTTGAGTGCATTGTATTTTGGGATACAGCCGTATACACACTGTAATGTAGTAACATCCAGGAATTCCATGATTCAAAATTAAGTATGCATTGTATAAAGTGAAGAATGCTGTTTATATACTGTAGAAACAGAGTAGTACATTACATTCTGCACAGACAATTATCTTGCTGAAGGTAATTGTTGCAGTGACCTGACTTCCTGTATGAGCTTTTTTAGATCTGCAAGCTCAGCAGTGCTTTTTAGTATCTCATAAACATCACTAATCCTTCCCTGACAAGAAGAGTGCATTCCAACTTTCCGTCAGCACATGAGAAGGAGATAAGAGGAGATAAGATGGAGATAAGAGCCTGGATTAGCCAAGGGCTAATAAGCAGATAACACACATCGATCACCAGATCTACCTGACATGGAGACAGGTAGAGAACATGCAGTGCCAAAACGGAAGGTGACCAACTTATTATATTGGGCATCTTCAGGATGTCTTGGTATGTGTGGCGTAAACAGACCGAAAACTGTCAAATGCAGTGCTAAAATATGACATGTAACCATAATTCTGATAGTATCAGTACTGCAAAACACATCACAATATCACTATTATGATGTTAGGTAAATAAATAAATAGTAACACTTTAGAATAGGGAACATATTTAACATAATTAATCAGAGTTTTCCTTCAATAAACTAATTTGCTGCTTATTAATATTTAGTGAGGTAGTTTTTAAGTTTAGGTATGGGGTTGGATTAAGGGATCTAAATTATGGTCATGCAGAATAAGGCATTAATATGTGCTTTATAAATGCTAACAAACAGCCAGTAATATGCATGCTAATAAGGAGTTAGTTAATAGTGAGAATTGCCAAATAAATAAATAACAGACAGAGCATGACTGGGATCACCGTGAATCCCCAAGCTCTGAGTCAACCCTATTTTAAAAGTAGGTAACATGTTAAAAGCAATTTAGGCAGTTTGTGGGTAACCACCTTGCACGCAAATGTGTCAGGAGGCACTATAAGATACTGATGATACATGGGGCAACTTTTTGAGCAATTTTGCCAGGCAAATTTTTTAAGCAATGTTGCTTTGGGACTTTCCCATTGGGAATGGGTAACAAATTTCTATCTGGATATTTTAGATCAGTCGTGACGGCAACATTGCCCAATGTTGCCTGCCAACATTGCTCAAAAAGTTGCCCCGTGTATCCTCAGCCTAACACTTCAACACCTAATTTATAACAGCCCCTTTTATGTCTTTATGAATCTGTAAAATTGAACAGTAGTGACAGAGCCTCCTGCACTGCAAACTACATGGTGGCAGCAGAAGATGCAGAGTTGTTTTTCTTTCTGTTTTTTTTTTTTTTATCAGAATTGAATTGACTAT
Source organism: Spinibarbus caldwelli (assembly GCA_039654775.1). Classification (NCBI taxonomy): domain Eukaryota; kingdom Metazoa; phylum Chordata; class Actinopteri; order Cypriniformes; family Cyprinidae; genus Spinibarbus; species Spinibarbus caldwelli. The sequence goes on from CM077236.1 coordinate 12,693,598, forward strand.
AGTGTTCTTTATTTTCCACAAAAATGTTTGAGAATATGCTGCCTGGCTTGTGTAATTTCTGGACTTCCAATAAATTTCTTGCTTTCATTTTCTCCATCCTGAAAAATATGGAATAGTGCAGTTGAAATGGCACATCAAAGCAGTGACAGCAGCATTATTTATGAACTGCCATTCAAATCATAAAAAATAAAGAAACCATTTAAAAAACATGCACTTCCCATTCTACATTTGTTTTAATCTAAAACTTTCATGTTGGAAAAAAGAATGCTTATTCATGTCATTTAGCAACCACCAAAAGTTTCCACTTATTTGCAGTTCTTTGTTTTTGTTTTTCCTATCACCGGGAATTTAATCTATGGAGGCTGATTATCTTGACTTGTAAAAAGATTGAATTGCAATTCCAATTTAAATGTACAAGGGACGAAATATTTAATGTGATCATATTAGAATTGAAATTGTGGCATTAGATGTGACTAATGGTGTGTATTTCAGTATGCCTTTGCTATAAACTCTGGATTGAACAGGTTTGTTTGAGTTTTAACAGATTTGTGGAGGGGGGCTGAGGTTTAAGGAGGTTGAATAAGGACAATAAAAGTGGCTTTTGGTTACATTTGATGTTGTAAAAATCTGGTAAATGTCTACCAGATAAGGACAAAAAAGAACAATTAAAGGCAGAGAAAAGGCAGAAATAGAGGAAAGCTGACAGAAATAGGGCACTAGGGGAACCTTTTACCCTCCAGAGTTATTTATTTCACCCAGTAATCCCAAACAGCTTCTTGGGTAAATGAATTAAGCTTCTGTACTTTGCAGGTTTCATTGGGGGCACATTTCTCTTTCCTCTTTTTTTTTTTCCTCACTTTCTCTCTTTCTCATTTTGCCAATTCTCTTTTTCTCTTTTCTTCCCCATCAATAAATAACTGACTACCTTACAGTAAGTAAAATAAACAGCCTAATGCCTTCTGCCTAATGGCACACGAGTAGATAATGTTTTGCAGATAATAGAAACAAATTAAGAAACATTTGGCAAAAATTTAAGAAATTTAAAGATACATTAAATTTAAAAACTAAGAACATGAGGTAACTTTTTCACTTCCTTTTTGAGTTTATATTATATTACACTACATATGTTTGTGATTTGAGAGCATACTTATTCACACTCATATGCATATACTGAAAGTGAAGGGTTGCTCTGGGTACAATACATGTTAAGCAGGCTGGCAACTGCCATAGACATTATGTTTCGACTCATCCCTCAATTGGTAAAAAAAAAAAAAAACCAACAACAAAAAGACATTTACAATAATGCACTTACAAGGGAAGTCTACATGATAATGCATGTCAGAGTGTAGAAGCAGAAATATTTTTATTAAAGCATTTACAATACTGTAGATGGGTACAACACATCCATGGTGTCCTTACATATATTTGTTTACCTCTTTTGTTTGTTTTATCCAAGCGACAGACAAGTCAAAATGACAGTGATGTTTTTTTTTAGCTTAAATAGTAATGGGAAATATGTCTTGGATCATTTCAGTGCAATTCAAACATTTAGCTTCAAACTGTGCTGTAGACTTATGCCATACCTCTGCTCTGTATGGTAGGAAGAGGGCGCTGGCAAGGTTTCCTGTAATACCACTGACAATGTAGATGATGGAAATGCGTAACCAGCCTGCTAGTTTCTCCAGGTCTCTAAGTATAGTCATTTGGAAGATCACAGACACCAGGCAATGCAGTAAACTGAAAAACAATCACAAGAGCATGGGTCATAGAAACTGTTAATAGGATTTTTGTGTCAAAGTGTCAAATCTAGTAATAGACTCAGTCTACCTCTCCTTCCATGTACAGATATGAGAACGATTGGGAGAGAGAGTGAATATATAAAGACCTAAACCCTACCCAGCATGAAGAAAAAGGGAGAGCCACAGTCTGTAGAACTGATCTGGGACATTGGGGTTCAAGAATGGCAGCAAGCCACACACATCATTCAGGCAGGAGACCTGTGAGGGTACAGATGTTTGACAACAAAAATGTCCTTCCTCAAACTTTTACCATTAATTTTGTCCATATAAGTCTGTCTGCAGGAAACAGTGAACTATTGTCTGAACCTCGATGGCTGAAAAATTGTTTTCAATTTGAATGGATACCTGTGAACACAGTGTGGCCTCCTCATGGAAATATCCACGCATGAAGTGGCAATACTCCCAAGTTGTAATCTCACATCTTTATAAACAAATGAAAACAGAACAGTTAATTTGCATACAATTATAGTTAAAAAAAAAAAAAGATTTATCAGATCAAGAGAAGCTGGATGCAACTCTGTAATTCACCCCAAAATTAAAATTCTGTATTTTTCTCACATTCATAAAAGTTTTTTTTTTTTTTTAATTCACTGAAAACCTTTCCCATCTACTACAGCTCTCAAATTTAATTTGTATTCACATCAATTGAAATATGTTTTGACAGCTATGGTGGATGATAAGATTTTGAGTCAACTATACTATTTCTTACTATATCATTTTTATGACAACTATTTATTTAAAGGTACAATTTGTAAGTTTTTGCCGCTAGAGGGCGCATATTCAAAACAAATAAAGAAAAAGGCGTAGTTTGATGACGCTGTGACTGAGTGTGGAATCATGGGAGTTGTTGTCTTCATCCCCACAGCTGATGCAATCCGACTCGGGCAGAAATCATGTTCATGGTTGAGCTAATGTATTAAAGATTTATTAACGTCGTAGTATGAAGCAGAGTGAGGCTGAAAGCCGTCTAAGCGAAACGAGGCCGCTGAAGGAGTGTGACACACGGCTCAAAAACAGCGGAGCTTCCGTTCCTTCCGGTCGGGCGTATTTGGGGTAAAGCAGCGCTGTCTTATCATACTAGATACATTTGAAAGTTCTGTTATAATGCTATTCTGTGTGGTCATCACCTGTCTAATAAAATTCATAACATATTAAAGTATCTTTGGTGTTTCCATGTTTTCTACAAAACAAAACCGGAAATCGAGGGTGTACGACGTCATTGGCAGGCGACGCAATGACCAGGGACGAGCCGCTATTTAAAATTGCTATTTCTCTGGATTTAAACATTCTTCGAAACATTTGGGATAATGTAAGTACACAAGTCAGCAAAATATATAACACTGTTCTAAAGATTTTTGGATATTTTAATAAAAAAAATCTTATATATTGTGCCTTTAAAGCCAAATACTGTGTATGAAACTAGAAATGGTGGAAGTGGCTTTTGACTGTAAACATATGGCAAGAGTGTTTACAGGTTTAATGCAAAAAGCAAACATTGTTTTTAATTCTTAGTAATATTCATTACCTTCCTTTAGTTCCAATGCAGCATGGCCTGCCCTTTAGTGTGCAGTCCATGTGTTTGTATCCTGTGTGGTTCCAAGTTTTAGGGTATGTACAAATCTGCAATAGTGGTGTGAGGAACAATAATAAAAGGCATATTAGTCTATATCAAAAAAGGTGGTAGTTATTGAAAGAATTTAAAATCGAAATCATTGAGATAATCACTTTATTTGATGTTTGCCTTCATTGGCAGAATTAATTGGCAAACATAATAATAATAATAATAATAATAATAATAATAATAATAATCTTAAGACAGATCTTCTCACCGGCCACTCTGTTATATCATCAGGCCAAACATGGGGTCCTGATGAGGCTGGCTCTTCACAAGTCCTACTCCCAGCATGGATTGCAAAAAAAATAAAAAATAAATACAATATTTAAAAAATGCTCAAACATTTCCTCGCACAATGACAGATATTTCATTGAAAGGTACCTTGGGTCCTGATGGCAGACTGCACCTGAAGATCTCACCATGTCTACTTTCTCTTTGTTCCATTTTATAAACATTGCTAGAGTCTCCTAGGATCAGAAAAGAGCAAAAATATATTTAGCAGTCATTTAATTCTCTTAAAGACAAAGCAACAAAATTAGGACATTTATACTTCCAGGTCATAATGAATGAAAGTAATTAAAAGTTATGTTCAGCTTGCTTCCTCTAGGTGGTAGACAAAAGCTTTGTTTGAAATTTATAACTGATTTTCACTACCCTAGATACACAGCTGCTTTGTTGTTTGTGTATACATAAGTAAGATTATGCACAAGTGTGCATGTGGAGTGTGAGTTTTTAGTTGCATGTACACTGCCGCTCAAAAGTTTGGGATCAGTAAGATTTTTAATGTTTTTTTTTTTAAAGAAGTTTCTTCTGCTCATCAAGGCTGTATCTATTTGATCAAAAATACAGAAAAAAACTGTTATTTTGTGAAATTTTATTGCAATTTAAAATAACAGTTACAATAAACAGTTACAAATTTTGTGTTACAATATACAATGCTATTCAAAAGTTTGGGGTCAGTAATTTTTTCTTTCTTTTTTTTTTTAAGAAATTAATACTTTTATTCAGGAGGGATGTGTTAAATGAATAAATGTCATATCAAAGACTTATATTGTTAGAAAATATTTCTATTTTGAACAAATGCTGTTCTTTTTAACTTTGTATTCTTCAAAGAATCAAAGAAAAAAGTATCACAGGTTCCAAAAAACAATATTAAGCAGCACAACAGTTTCAACACTCATAATAAATCAGCAAATTAGAATGATTTCTGAAGGATCATGTGACACTACTGAAGACTGGAGTAATGATGCTGAAAATTCAGCGCTGCATCGCAGAAATAAATTCTATTTTAAAGTTTATTAAAATAAGAAACCTATATTAGAAATTGCAATAAGATTTCACAATATTACTGTTTTTTTCTGTATTTTTGGTTGAATAAATACAGCCTTGATGAGACGAGACTCCCTTAAAAAACATTAAAAATCATACTGATCCCAAACTTTTGATCGGCAGTGTATGTGACACAGGTTTAAGACTGATTTTATTGTTCAGGAATATACAGTGTGTGTGTGCACTTATACCGAGCAGTCATCACTCTGGGTCTGCACACATCCAGAACCATCATTCTGTACACAGCAGCCGGACTCTCTCTCTACATCTTTGGCCTGCTGTGCAAGCTTCACTATTTGACTGTCTCGTCTGATGCATGGAGAAAATTTTGCTCCCAAGTGGATAAGATCTTCCTATGAAACAAAGAACACAAGTAGCAGTTAACAGAGGTTTGTATTAGGGGTTGCACCGACTAATCGACTAGTCGACTTTAATGCTCTGCAATGACGCTTTAAGCTTGACGTCGACTAGTCGCTAGTCCTATAGAGGGCGCAACAGGATAATACATCTTTGAAGGACTTCCACATTTATGCTCCGTTTCCAAACAGTTAAAATGACAAATAAATGCATACTCCGAAAACGCTCCACAAGACATGTGATACTGGATGCTCGAAATTGAACGGGAGAATGCACGTTTTAAACAGCTACAGGTCAGTTAATCGCTGTTCTAATCTAATGTGCTGCTGCACTGTAACGCACACACATATGCTTCAGACAGTTCCTCGTACATCACGCGCGGACAGAATCATTCAGCGCGGAAATGTACTGCCAACTTCTGTTCTGTTACTTCTCAATAAAATCGCTTAGAAACTGAAAAGTTTTAGCATATATTTCTTAATTAAATTCCACAGCTTCACTACTAGTAGAGAGAGACGCTGCCAGGTAGAATTCATTCACACACACACAAATCGCTCTCTCACTAATGCATTCATATAAATGTAATCTTTACTGTTCTACGTTATCTGTATCTGATTAAAGCCGCGGTCACACTAGACTTTGAGCATGCGAAATTCCCTCGGATGCTGCAACGGTCGTGATATGACGTCATGCTCTGCAGCGTCTTTTTAAAAAGTCAAATTCAACACGACACATAATACTACACCTAAAATGTAAAAACATACACTCTACTACACTTTCCTGCAGCGCTGCAGTTTTAAATTTATGTTCTTTTAATTCAGCTACGAGGTCATGCTGTGATGTATCATGCTGTGATGTATCGATCCGTTTCCGGTCTGACGCATTCGCATTAGTATGAATGGAAGTCAATGGAACGAAAAGTGCAGTGTGACCGCCCCTTTAGACCGAGCAGAAATCTGTGAGAAATATAACGACCCAAAGACAAAAGAACTGATAAAAAAAACAAACAAACAAACAAAACAACTCTTATAGGAGCAACAGCCATATGCCAGCGCTGTGTCAAATGCCATAGCTGTACTAGAGGTCTGCTACCCGACCAGAGCCCGACGGGTCCCGAAATACTTTTGGGTCGGGTTCGGGTTAATGTTTAATGAATAGCTTCGGCCACGGGTTTGTAGCTAAACTAAAACTACATGCAATAGGCTACGCTGCTTTCGTAGACGCACAGACACACATTATTGCACACAGATATCAGAGATCACGCAGCGAACACACAGCACAGAAACTTTTATTAGTAAAATAGCTTCGATAGGCTACATGACTCGCAACGTTATATTTCTCTGCAATGAGGGGGTAAAATCGCTGTTTTTGACGTAACTAAGCCTGAAGAGAGAGACGCGCAGACGCAGATTCACACACGCAAATTTCATCCCTCTCTCTCGGTCTCTCTCTCTCTCTCTCTCTCTCTCTCTCGCTAATTCAAATAAACGATATAATTAATTAATTCAAATAAATGCGATCTTACCGCACTATACATGTGCATCTCAATAAATTAGAATGTCGTGGAAAGGTTCATTTATTTCAGTAATTCAACTCAAATTGTGAAACTCGTGTATTAAATAAATCCAGTGCACACAGACTGAAGTAGTTTAAGTCTTTGGTTCTTTTAATTGTGATGATTTTGGCTCTCATTTAACAAAAACCCACCAATTCACTATCTCAACAAATTAGAATACTTCATAAGACCAATAAAAAAAAATAGTGAATTGTTGGCCTTCTGGAAAGTATGTTCATTTACTGTATATGTACTCAATACTTGCTAGGGGCTCCTTTTGCTTTAATTACTGGCTCAATTTGACGTGGCATGGAGGTGATCAGTTTGTGGCACTGCTGAGGTGGTATGGAAGCCCAGGTTTCTTTGACAGTGGCCTTCAGCTCATCTGCATTTTTTGCTCTCCTGTTTCTCATTTTGCTCTTGACAATACCCCATAGATTCTCTATGGGGTTCAGATCTGGTGAGTTTGCTGGCCAGTAAAGCACACCAACACCATGGTCATTTAACCAACTTTTGGTGCTTTTGGCAGTGTGGGCAGGTGCCAAATCCTGCTGGAGAATGAAATCAGCATCTTTAAAAAGCTGGTCAGCAGAAGGAAGCATGAAGTGCTCCAAAATTTCTTGGTAAACGAGTGCAGAGACTTTGGTTTTCAAAAAACACAATGGACCAACACCAGCAGATGACATTGCACCCCAAATCATCACAGACTGTGGAAACTTAACTCTGGACTTCAGTTTAAAGCCCGTGCAGATCTCTAAGCTGTACACAAGGTGTTTGAGTCTCAGCTCCAGGTTCAGGCTTATTTGTTCATTAATGATGTCATCAGCGACTAGTCGACGTTGACTCGACTTTCATCACATAAATGTCGACTTTATAAAATCAGAAGTCGTTCAATCCTTAGTTTGTACACAGGTGCCCCAAAGAGTGAAATTAAAGTTTTGTCAGAACTAACAGTGTAACAGCATATTATTCCCATATTAATGTCATTTGCATTTTCTATTAAAAGAGAGGCATAAATTCTCTTCCATAGAATCTGCGTATAGACAAAATGCAATACACCATGAGTATAACCGGTTCTTAAAGTTTCTTGATATAACCAATCAAATGACTTATACTGTATAAACGCTGCAAAATAAGAGTCTCAGAAGTTATTAAAAATGCAAACTGAAATATATTTTCAGTACAGAGTACAAATGGCTGTGCATTTATTTGTGCATTAAATTATAGGGTAATTCCATGTCAACCAAACTAAACTTCCCCGGCCGAAATTTCTGATTTTCAATATTTTTTCTGAAGAAAGATAAACCTGTATAGTGTTGAAGGCCAAAATATTAAACGTATATTTACGGAGTAATCCACAATTTTGTAGAGTAGGGGTCAAAATGACATTTTTGTTTTACCCGAAATTCAGAGCAAAATCTCCATAGAGATTGGTAGGTCTATTAGTAATATCTGTTGACTTCAGTAATCTTTGTTGCATTATGTACCAGTGGTGACCGATGAAGAATTGAAAAAAAAAGCACTTTTCAAGTGTTTTCTCCAAAGTTTGCATGGCTATAACTCAAGACGTATTAAAAATATCTTAATATCCTTTTAGATTTCAAGTTTTAACAAAGTTTCTTTTTGGCACCTTCTTTTTTAAGGCCATATATGGTTTAGTTCCAGACACACTGGGATCTAAATATGACCCCAGGAGTAAATTGTTAAATCGTACACATTTTCAGTGGTCAAAAACGTCTCAGGTTACACATGTAACCATGGTTCCCTGAGAAGGGGACAAGATGCAGCATCCCTTGGAGAGTGCTTTGGGAAATGCCTTCGGCATGACCGGTGTCTGAAGCATGAGTCTAAACATGACAATTAACTTGACATTAGCAGGCGGCAGCCTATGATGTCACGACAGGTGCGTCCGAGAGTGTAAAAAGGCACCTGTAAAATACATCATATACTTCTTGTCTGAAGGAGACGTGCAGGAATTCCTGAAGCATAGCAAAGGAACGCAGCGTCTCATTCCCCTCCTCAGGGAACCATGATTACATGCGTAACCTGAGATGTTCCCTTTTGAAAGGGAACTCTATGCTGCATTCCCTAGAGGGTGCTTTGGGGAACGGTATACCCACGTTCCATGCTGAATGGATGAGTGCCTTATTGGATGAACTACATCAAAGACTCAGAGGAGTCCTAACCCCTGCACCAGCAACTCGACCATAGACCGGAGCTTCTCAAGAACAGAGGCCTCAACATGGGAGAGGAAGCCTAACTACATTCTTATTAAGACCGGCATTGAAGAAGTCTCACAGAGAGCCCAGCACTCAGAACTGACTGGCTCGTGAAGCTCTGCAGAGTGGAAGCCTAAATACAACACCTCTCAAGTGAGAGGAGGCCTAGCAACACTCCGTACTACCTAGCCAATACCTAGCCAAGCTCTAGGAGCAGAGACCTCAGCATGACTACTCTCTAAAATGAGAGGAGGCTTAACTACACCCCACACTCAGAACATCTTATAAGGAGGCTCACAGAGAGCCTACAACTCACAGATGCTGTCCTAGTGGAGCTCTGGTGAGCAGAGGCCTCAATGAAATAACTCTCTATTGCGAGAGGAGGCCTGACAACACTCGCAGTAGATGGCTGAGCTCTAGGAGTGGAGGCCTCAGCATGACGACTCTCTAAAACGAGAGGAGTTTGAATACCTACACTCAGGACATCTTGTGAGGAGGCTCACAGATGCTGTCCTAGCAAAGTTCTGGCAAGCGAAGGCCTCTTTGAAATAGCTCTCTATAGCGAGAGAAGGCCTGATAACGTTCGCAGTAGATGGCCAAGCTCTAGGAGCAGAGACCTCAGTATGACAACTCTCTAAAACGAGAAGAGGCCTAACTATGACTCACACTCAGGACATCTTCACCAAGAGCCTACAACTCTCAGATGTTATCCTAGCAGAGTTCTGGTGAGTGGAGGCCTCAATGAAAATAACTCTCTGGAGGAGGCCTGACGATGGTGGTGCAAGTAGTTCAGGGGGCCATGGCGGTGTAAGTTCCTGGAGCCATGATAGTGCGGCCTCCGTGGCCTTCGCCTGGGAACTTGGCCCTGGATATTTATAGCAAACTTTTGAAAAAGAATTATTAATGGCTATCAGACATGTCAGTTCTATGATATTGTTTTGATAGAGGGAAACAAGATACATTTCTAGTTTCAACTTTATTTATTCTTCAGGAAAATGGAGCGCAGCTGGAGGAAAACAAAACTAGAGGTATTTAGTATAGCTTGGCGGGAAAGTACCCTATCCTACAGAAAAGCATTAAAAACTGCTAGATCTGATTACTTTTCGTCTCTTCTATAAGAGAACAAACATAATTCCCGGCATTTATTCAATACAGTCACTAAATTAACGAACAATAAAGCATCAACAGGTGTTGGTATTTCCCAAGAGCACAGCAGTAATGACTTTATGAACTATTTTACTTCCAAGATCAATACTATCAGAGATAAAATTGTAACCATGCAGCCGTCAGCTACAGTATCGCATCATATAGTGCACTATAGATCCCCTGAGGAACAATTCCACTCATTCTCTATTATAGGAGAGGAAGAATTGTATAAACTTGTTAAATCATATAAACCAACAACATGTATGTTAGACGCTATTCCATCTAAACTACTAAAAGAGCAGCTTCCAGAAGTCATAGATCCTCGTTTGGCTATTATAAATTCATCATTGTCATTAGGATATGTCCCCAAAAACCTTCAAATTGGCTGTTATTAAGCCTCTCATTAAAAAACCACAACTTGACCCCAAAGACCTAGTTAATTACAGACCGATCTCCCTTTTCTGTCAAAGATACTAGAAACGGTAGTATCCTCACAATTATATTACTTCTTAGAGAAAATGGTATCTGTGAGGAATTCCAGTCAGGATTTAGACCGTATCATAGTACTAAGACTGCTCTCATTAGAGTTACAAATTACTTGCTTCTATCATCTGATCGTGGTTGTATCTCTTTATTAGTTCTACTGGATCTTAGCGCTGCGTTCGACACTATCGACCACAACATTCTTTTGAATAGACTAGAAAACTTTGTTGGCATTAGTGGAAGTGCCCTAGCATGGTTCAAATCGTACTTATCTGACCGCCATCAGTTCGTAGCAGTAAATGAAGAGGTATCATATCTATCACAAGTGCAGTATGGAGTACCTCAGGGCTCAGTACTAGGGCCGTTACTTTTCATGCTTTACATGTTACCCTTGGGAGATATTATCAGGAGACATGGTGTTAGCTTTCACTGTTATGCTGATGATACTCAGCTCTATATTTCTTCACGGCCCGGTGAAACACACCAAATTGAGAAACTAACGGAATGCATAGTCGATATAAAAAACTGGATGACGAGTAATTTCTTACTGCTAAATTCTGAAAAACAGAGGTGTTAATTATCGGACCTAAAAACCCCACATGTGATAACCTAGAACACTATCTAACACTTGACGGCTGCTCTGTCAATTCTTCTTCATCAGTTAGGAACCTAGCTGTGCTGTTTGATAGCAATCGTTCATTTGAAAGTCATGTTTCTAGTATCTGTAAAACTGCGTTTTTCCATCTCAAAAACATATCTAAATTGCGACCTATGCTCTCAACGTCAAATGCAGAAATGCTAATTCATGCGTTTATGACCTCAAGGTTAGACTACTGTAATGCTTTACTGGGTGGTTGTTCTGCACGCTTGATCAATAAACTACAGTTTGTCCAAAATGCAGCAGCTAGAGTCCTTACTAGAACCAGAAAGTATGACCATATTAGCCCGGTTCTGTCAACACTGCACTGGCTCCCTATCAAACATCGTATAGATTTTAAAATCTTGTTAATTACTTATAAAGCCTTGAATGGCTTAGCTCCTCAGTACTTGAGCGAGTTCTTATCACATTATAGTCCTCCACGTCTGCTGCGTTCTCAAAACTCTGGCCATTTGATAATACCTAGAATATCAAAATCGACTGTGGGTGGCAGATCCTTTTCCTATTTAGCACCCAAACTCTGGAACAATCTACCTAACACTGTTCGGGAGGCAGACACACTCTGTCAGTTTAAATCTAGATTAAAGACATATTTCTTTAACCTGGCTTACACATAACACACTAATACACTTCTATTATTCAAATCCGTTAAAGGATTGTTAGGCTGCATCAGACAGTGCACTATAGATCCCCTGAGGAACAATTCCACTCATTCTCTATTATAGAAGAGGAAGAATTGTATAAACTTGTTAAATCATCTAAACCAACAAACATGTATGTTAGACCTTATTCCATCTAAACTACTAAAAGAGCTGCTTCCAGAATTCATAGATCCTCTTTTGGCTATTATTAATTCATCATTGTCATTAGGATATGTCCCCAAAACCTTCAAATTGGCTGTTATTAAGCCTCTCATTAAAAAAAACACAACTTGACCCCAAAGATCTAGTTAATTACAGACCGAGCTCAAATCTCCCTTTTCTGTCAAAGATACTAGAAAAGGTAGTATCCACACAATTATATTCCTTCTTAGAGAAAAATGGTATCTGTGAGGAATTCCAGTCAGGATTTAGACCGTATCATAGTACTGAGACTGCTCTCATTAGAGTTACAAATGACCTGCTTCTATCATCTGATCGTGGTTGTATCTCTTTATTAGTTCTACTGGATCTTAGCGCTGCGTTCAACACTATCGACCACAACATTCTTTAGAGTAGACTAGAAAACTTTGTTGGCATTAGTGGAAGTGCCCTAGCATGATTCAAATCGTACTTATCTGACTGCCATCAGTTCGTAACAGTAAATGAAGAGGTATCATATCGATCACAAGTGCAGTAAGGAGTACCTCAAGGCTCAGTACTAGGGCCATTACTTTTCACGCTTTACATGTTACCCTTGGGAGATATTATCAGGAGACATGGTGTTAGCTTTCACTGTTATGCTGATGATACTCAGCTCTATATTTCTTCACGGCCCGGTGAAACACACCAAATTGAGAAACTAACGGAATGCATAGTCGATATAAAAAACTGGATGACGAGTAATTTCTTACTGCTAAATTCTGAAAAAACAGAAGTGTTAATTATCGGACCTAAAAACCCCACATGTAATAACCTAGAACACTATCTAACACTTGACGGCTGCTCTGTCAATTCTTCTTCATCAGTTAGGAACCTAGGTGTGCTGTTTGATAGCAATCTTTCATTTGAAAGCCATGTTTCTAGTATCTGTAAAACTGCGTTTTTCCATCTCAAAAACATATCTAAATTGCGACCTATGCTCTCAGCGTCAAATGCAGAAATGCTAATTCATGCGTTTATGACCTCAAGGTTAGACTATTGTAATGCTTTACTGGGTGGTTGTTCTGCACGCTTGATCAATAAACTACAGTTGGTCCAACATGCAGCAGCTAGAGTCCTTACTAGAACCAGGAAGTATGACCATATTAGCCCGGTTCTGTCAACACTGCACTGGCTCCCTGTCAAACATCGGATAGATTTTAAAATCTTGTTAATTACTTATAAAGCCCTGAATGGCTTAGCTCCTCAGTACTTGAGTGAGCTCTTATCACATTATAGTCCTCCACGTCCGCTGCGTTCTCAAAACTCTGGCCATTTGATAATACCTAGAATATCAAAATTGACTGCGGGCGGCAGATCCTTTTCCTATTTAGCGCGCAAACTCTGGAACAATCTACCTAACACTGTTCGGGTGGCAGACACACTCTGTCAGTTTAAATCTAGATTAAAGACACATTTCTTTAACCTGGCTTACACATAACACACTAATACACTTCTATTATTCAAATCCATTAAAGGATTGTTAAGCTGCATTAATTAGATCAACCGGAACCGGGAACACTCCTCATAACACACAATGTACTCGTTACATCGTAAGAAGAATGGCATATGCTAATATTTGTCTGTCTCTTTCTTATTCTGTTTCTCAGTCCGTGTCCGGATCAGATGGTGGATCGGCGCCGGGAGATGATGTCTGTGACCCTGATCGTCGGCGGAGGCCGGGACACCTGGATGAGCCCCGGGGACATATCCCCAGAGAAGACCTCGACTTAAATACAATAAAACTAAAAATAAAACAAAATAACTAAAAATATAATAAAATACCTAACTACATAATACTATTATTGTTAGAAATTGCAACAATATAAAAATAGAAATATAATACATTTATACATTTAAAATTTAATTAAAACAATAAGTAAAAAAATAAATAAACAATAATATCCTGGCCAGAGGAGAACTGGCCCCCCGACTGAGCCTGGTTTCTCCCAAGGTTTTATTTTCTCCATTCTGTCACAGAGGGAGTTTTGGTTCCTTGCCTCTGTCGCCTCTGACTTGCTCAGTTGGGGACACTTAATTTCTAACGATTATCATCAATTTGATTTCATATATACTATTTAAACTAAACTGAGCTAGACAATGACATCTCTGAATTCAATAATGAAATGCCTTTAACTGAAAATTGAGTGTTTAATCTTATTATTATACATTACTGACACTCTATCCTCCAATTTGATACTGTTAAGTGCTTTGACACAATCTGTATTGTTAAAAGCGCTATATAAATAAAGGTGACTTGACTTGACTTCAGACATTCCCTTTTAAATACAATAAATATCAGCTGTATACAAAGTGACCAACATTTGGTTTTTGACCATTGAAAATGGGTAATATTCACCAATCTAGACAGGGAGCTGCTGTCACACTTATGGACCCTTTTGTTATATTTTCTTCCCTCATGTGCTCCGTGACCTAGTTTCTGTTCCCCCTTGATTGTGTCATTTGATTCACTTGTGTCTTATTAATTATCTTCATTTGCCTGTGCATTTAAGTTCCTGTCTGTTCAGTCTTAGATTGTTTTGTGGATTACCATTAAAAGGATTTGTTTATATATTGTATTACAGAATAACCGACCAACAAAAAGAAAGTTTAGTGGTGTGTACCCCCTCGTTTTGTTTTCCCGTTGTTTGTAAGTTTTCCTTTTATTTTTATGGACAACCCAGCCTTCCTCCTCCTCCTGCTGGAGCAAGGGGAGCAATCTTTCGAGGACCATACCAGACTGTTTCTGGAAGTTGCTCATCACACCAGCCTCCTGGACGACGTGCTCCCGTCGTTCTACAATGCGAGTTTCACCACCTTTGTGGAGTGGGTACTGCAAGAAACGGATCTCCGTTCACCGTCGGATTTGAGGATGATCTCGCCGGTCCCACTCAGGACTCAGAGCCCAGCCAAACACCACCCCGCTGCACGGAGCATATGCCAGAGCCCACCGCAGACGGAAAGCCAGCGCCCGCCGCAACCGACGAGCCATCGCCAAAAACAGAGACAGAGCTGAGGATCGCCCCGGAGCCAGAGCCTCACATGATGTCTGACCAGATGCGTGAGCTGGCAATGAAGCCCGTCGCGGAGGATGTCACAGTGGAGCGCGAGAGCGTGGAGGGAAGCCCCGCCCACTGCACCACCGCTGAGGGTGAGCTGCCGCTGGACTCAGTGGATTTGATCTGAATTTAATTGAATTTGATCTGGATTTGATCGCGTCTGCTCTGAACTGTCTACCCGTCTCGAATTACCTGTCTGGCCTGTCTCGACCATGGAGGTCGTTCCCCTGTCCACCGTGCTCCCAATGTTAGGAGTCGCGATTTGGTGTGTGTGAACCCTTCTGAACCCTTTACCTGTCAGGATTTCCCACCCACCCTCCCTCTCCTGACTCCTCCTGTCATTCCTGCGTTCAGCCCACCCTCAGCCTTCCATCTGTGCGGTGGTTTCACCGTGGGTCTGCCAGTCTCCACCGGCGTCGTGGCTGGAGGATCCCTTGTCTCCGCCTCCGGCCTCTGAGTCCCGGACTCCGCCTTGCCCCGTGAACCCAGCGGCTCCACCATGGCTACTAGCTTCCTCCTCTCTGCCGTGGCCCGTCAGCCCACCAGCTCTGCCGGGTTCCCTCATCCCTCCGGCTCCGCCTTGGTTAGTTGTCGACCATCCGCCGCCTCGGGACTCCACTCCTCCGGCTGTGCCTCGTCCTTCCGTCCCTCTGGCTCTGTCAGGCTCCTCCTTCCCTCCGGCTGCACCTTGGTCCTCTGTCGCTATGGCTCCACTGTGGCCTTCCAGATCCCCGCCTCCACCTCGGTCGCCAGAGCCATCTGCTCCGCCTTGGCCCTCTGGATCCTCCCTGTCGCACTGGCTCATTGGCTCTCTGTCTCCGCTTCGGGCTCCACCACCTGCTCCGCCGCCGTCGGTCGGCCCCAGGAGACGTCAGCCCTTCCTCCACCATGGCTCTTCCCTCGGCCAGCAATGCATTTTTCCTTATGTAGCCCATGTATCTCGTATATGGCTTTTACATCGTCCACTGCTCAATATACAGCATTAAATTAAGATAAATTATTTTTGGTCCTTCATCAGAAACACAAACTATCCATAATGCTTATAAGAAAATATAATTAGAGGTACGGTTATTGTTGAATGTTAAGGCCGTTTCACACTGAGCGCGATGCGAAAAATCGAGGCGAATCTCCGATGAACGTTGCTTTCACACCGAGCACGAAACGATTAATCGCCTTCTGCTAATTCACGCCTGCACGCTAGGTGGCGCCGACCAGCAATGCATTTTTCCTCATGTAGCCCATGTACCTAGTATATGGCTTTTACATCATCCACTGCTCAATATACAGCATTAAATTAATATAAATAACTTTTGGTTCTTAATCAGAAACACAAACTATCTATAATGCTTACAAGAAAATATAATTAGAGGTACAATTAGCATCAAGCTACATTTCAAAATGTATGTAATTAATGTTTTTGCTCAAACCCCACTTTAAACCATCATCGAGTGCTTGTAATAACTTCTGATTGTGATCTAAAATGGATGTTGATTCTATAATAGGCAGACATGCGCTCTTTGTATGTTATAATTGACTGAACGCTTCCCGCTTGTCATTTGTCATAAACATTTATTGTTATAAAAATAATTTATTGTTATAAAAATACCATGAGCTGCATAAAAACATATACAGAAAATATATCGTATGAATATAAATATTAATATATCTCTATGTTCAGACACTAATGACAACAACATCTCGACATCCATATTCTTTGTATGTTGGTTGAAAGTCCTCTACATCGGTGTTTATTCGCTCGTGCTCAATACAGTCTTCTGAGCTTTTCACGCCACCTTGTCGACCTTTTTGGTAACAGCAGTTGCTCTGGCCACGTGATGTAATGCTCAAATCTTATTGGACAGCTCGTGTTTTCGCTTGGCGAAACTGAAAAGATTCGTCGGACTGGTTCAAAAAAAACATTCGCATTTTCGGTGCGCAAATGTTCACGGCCTATGTGGAAGCATCCATAGGAATCTGTTGTTTTATTCCAGTGCATCATCGTGTCCGATATTCGTTTCACTTTTTCGCACTCAGTGTGGAAAGGCCTTTACCCTTGTGTGTTAGACCCTCTTCATCTTGTGGATTACCATTAAAAGGATTTGTTTATATAAACTTCATTGCAGAGGGCGCGTTAACCGAAAATTCTCCGTCATTGACGGAAATTTTTTTAGCACTGATGGAAAAATCTGAAGGCTGTCCATAACTTTGACAGATTACACTGAGGGTAATCTATTGTAATTTATAACTTTAATTCCCACCCCTGTCCAGTTGGTGGCGAGTGTGCTCCAGAGTGGCAGCAGAGCACGGGATCATCAGCTCCAGAAAAAAAAAATAAAACTGTCACGAGACTTTTGCAATGCGTTTGATTACGCACACTCGCACAGGCGAGTATCCACTATAGTAATGCGAAAGAGATGTTCAGTTCACGTGCGCTGCCTCTTCGCTTGATTTGAGGCGCTACAGAGATCTATCACGCCACATTAAAGAGTGCCAAAATTGTATTTATGACTTGAGTTTCCTAATAAAATGGACATAATTTGAAATTTGAGACTGTTTCATTTCAAAAGTAACAAAGCATAAAGCTTAGCCTATTGTGATTTATTGGATGGGAGGCGTACTCTATGTACTGTGCATTCATCAAATGAAAACAGCTTTGATTGGGATATCGGTTCATAAAAATGAGAATCAGAGATTTTATTGATTTATTTATTTATTTATTTATTTTTACCCAGCCCTAGCATATTTCCTTGTGTTTAGTGGCCTCCGCTGTCACTTCAGGGTGTTGTGTTGAACATGACAAGTGACGCACAGTCTCTGTTCATCTGTTCTCATCATAAATAAATAAACGCATGAGCCTATATGCTCGTCCTGTAGGTTCATTATTAAAAATGAAAACATGAACAAAAATAAAAGCAATTAAATGTGTTATTATAATTAAAATATGAAAATTAAAATGACGGGTAATAATAGATTATGACAATTTTTACGACCCTGTCCGTCAAAATGACAGACAATGTTAAAGTCTAATGCAACCTCTGCTTCATTGTGCCTGCGTTTTTCTAGCAGCAGTGGTATTACAGCTGCATTGAGATCTCTGTAACTCTGGGAATGAACCATTTAAGGCCTTGAAAATAAAGCTTCCAAGAGAAAAGTTTAAGTATTAGAATCTAAAATCATATTCAGATATCTTTAATACTTCTTGAGTTCTTGAATAAACTTCTTGAATACGTCTTTGGAAAAATAATATTTATGGGACTCAGACAGGCAAATTCTATGCAATTGTTTTGATAGAGACAAACAAGCATTTCTAGTTTCAACATTATTTGTTCTTCAGACCTTCCTCTTTAAAAGAAAAAAGTATCAGCTGAATGCAAAGTGACCCACATTTGGTTTTTGACCACTAAACTATACAATTTAATAATTTACTCCTGTAGCCATATTTAGATTCCTATATCTTTGGATATAACCAAATAGGGCCTTAAAAATGAAGATGCCAAAAGGAAAGTTTAGCACCTGATTTTTTAAAAGGGCATTAAGACTACAGTAATACTTCTCAAGTTCCAGACATGAAAACTTTGGAGAAAAAACTTGTGCTTTTTCCCATTTTTGAACTGTCACCACTACACATAATGCAACAAAGATGACTAAAGTCAACAGACTGTACTAATATACTGCAGGTTTTACAAATTACTAATTTACTAATGCTGCTGCCATCTTTCTGAAGTCATTTTTACCCTCCTGTAATTTGGCTCCGGCTCTTGGGTGAAAATTGTCATTTTGGCCCCCCTCTACAAAATAGGGAATTATTCAGGAAATATACATCTGTGACATTTAATATTTTGGCTTTCATCACTATGTGTTTATCTTTCTTCAAAAAAAAAAAAAAAAAAAAAAAAATTGACAATCAAAAATTTGAGCCGGGGACCTCTGGTTGAGTTGACACATAATTATCCTATAGGCGGTTTCATTGGGCGCACGCGCCTGGCTCGAGGTTTACTTCCGGTCTGTGTTTGCTTATAGGTCTAGTTAGTGGCGCCGGATACAAACGCATTTAAAGTTAAAATGATGAGTAATGAAGTTGGGCTCAGGTTGTTGTGCTGTGGGATGTGTTTCCCATACATTTATTTATTTGTGGCGACCCGCCACGATATCTAAACTAACTGATTTGCCAAAAGGCTTCGTTGAATAAACATGAGCACGTTTAAAAATCAAAACGAGGCACGGGTGTTTTTATATCACTGTGTCTTTAGAAAATGTTCGATGTCATTTTCATTTCATCTTGCATGTAATGCCTGATAAAGCAGCGTTTGTAAACTCCGCGCTACTTTGTCTACAGCCGTTACCGGGGAAACCTCTAGTTCTCCCGCTCTTCTCCCGCCGTATCTTTGCATCTCAGTCCGTCTGATTTACGCAGCAAACATATTTTGCTTGTTATCAAAAAATGATCTACTCTAGAGGGACTTAGCTGTTGTTATTGATTCTATTTGGATGTCTGCCGGAAGTTAAGTTAGGGCCACAAAAGCGCGCATGCGCAGAAACGTTTGTTTATGTTGTTGCAGTTGAAACCGTCTATAGTTATTACAGGATATGAGGGTGTTTGTGCAATGAACTGTGAGTTTACAAAACCATGAATAACATACTTGTTCATCTGGTTGTGTGCAGCGGTGAACTACAGCTTGCACAAACTTTGATTCTTATAACTCAATGACAGCTAAATTAAACTGACTTTCCCTCCACTTTACAGCTTACCATTCACACTTATTTTGCATTTCTCAAAACTGCAATGAAAAATATTGATGCTTACATGGGGGTTTCATGACCATTTAACAGAGACAAGAACAGGACAATTAGGGCCAATGACAGACCTTGTCCCTTACATGACTCATGGCCAGAGGTAGCAATTAAACAAGCATAATGGCTTTATACTCATTTATAGCATCTATACTAAAAGACACACTGGCTGTCTTTTATCAAAACAGTTTTCAGCTTGTTCACAACTGTCACAATGATGTATTCATGGGCATATACTTAAACATAAGTTGACTCTGTTTGTTTACAACAGAGTAAGGACTCATGTACAGACCTTTACCAGCAGTACCAACACCTAAAGCTCACAACTTGAAAGTTACAGTGGCTGATGATTTCGATGTGAAAGAGGAATGCCATGGAATTTTATGCCATAGGGTTTTTTTTATGCTGTGAATTTTTACGTTGTGAGCTTTAGACATTGGTACTGCTGATGAAAGTCTGCACATGAGTCCTCACTCTCTGTTGTAAGCAAACAGCATCAGCTTACATGTGAGTATGCGCCCGCACATATGCCATTATGAGATGGGAAGTTCACGCTCCAGACAGTAATGAACGTGCTTTGAACTTGAGAATTATTTGCCTTTGGTCTTGCTTGTGTATGTCTTTAGACTCTCAAAAATCAGCAGCCAGAGGTGTGCACTGTATGAATTGCCAAGTACAACAGTTTAACTTAAAAATCTTCTTTACTGTTTGCCTGAAAAGAAAAAAAGTCACCTACATCTTAAATGGCCTGAGGGCAAGTAAATTAACGGCAATTTTTTTTTTTTTTTTTTTGGTTGAAACTGAAACTCTCTGTTTAAGTTTGGATGGAAGTTTATGTTCCAGTTTTTTAAAATATATATTAGCAATTTATTAGCAATTAGCATTTGTTGTTTGATTTAGGGATATGATCTACTCTGGACCTGGTAACAGTGATGAGTGTCATCGGTCTTAACAACCAGCACTTTCTGTGTCACTTACAGAGCAAGGACCAATCCAGAAGTTCTCCTGCTGTACATGCTTCACACTCTCATAGATTCCTTTGTTTCTCAGTACCTGAAAGAGAGAGACAAAAGAAGGGAATGCATAATGGGCAACCAAATATATTATAAAATTGTAATTCCTCACACAATAATAGCTATAACACAATACTAGAGCAGGCACTTAAAAAGCATGTCAGAGCTGCATAATGTCTGACATAATGGATGGAAGACAAAATATTATCAGCATGGCGTGACTAAATGAGCTGTTGATCGCTTTCTGTCCCCTCTTAAACTGTAATAATTTGACTGCCCTTTCCTGACCAGCAATTTATAAAGTACCATGTGACAATACTGCTTGTGAAAGCTGGTTAAGTATAAACAATGCTTAAATATTAAATATATTGCTACATAGCAAACTTTATTATGAAGACATTTTTCTTCTCATAAATTTAAGTGAAAACTGTATTTTGCTGAAATAGAGAGATTTTAATAATAACCATCCAAGTACATCCAATGTGATTTGGTCATGTCTGATGTTTTCTCTTAATATTATTTGTATTATATAATAACCCTTGCTATAGTTGAGAGGACTCCTTTTGATAGCTTACCAGCTGAGTGGTGGAATGCTGGGCAAAGCCCACAGGAGCAAATCCATATGTAATGCAGGACAGCAATGTTATGATAATATGCACAAAGGTAATCCAGTAGGTAAAATATGGCCTGACAAAAAGACAAATAATCATCACAACGTTCTCTCAGTAGTCTAAAAGCAACATCTAATTCTGACATGCTTCTGGTGGAGGAGCCTATCTGGTATTGTTAACTCACCGATGACTATGAAAATCTTCCAGTTGTTTCTGTACTTGGCTGCTAAGACTGCGTCTATAGTGTCGGTTCAGCCACTTCCCTACCACACCCATCCCATATTGACGCTTCTGCTTATCAAACGCAAAGTGCTTCACTTTAGAGGCAATTCGACCGCCACGATGAGAAGATTCTCTCTCAGAGGGGGTCACAATTTTGATGACATCCTTTTTTCCTCTGAAGACAAAGAAAAAAATAAATGGGAATATTAAAACAAGTGAGCACTAAATATCTACAAAACTTTAAAGCTACAGAATAGGCTACAGATCTAGTCTTACAACATAAATTATTTCACATTTCTGTGTTTAAGCATTAGGTTGGAAGATTTTCACAACTTACAAGTTAGGAAATGATATTCCCTCGCCCAAAGAAACATCTGCCACATGACAAGAAGCCGATATAGGGGGTGACTCAAAAACATCATCTGCCATAGAATAAAGCTCCTCATGGACATCTACCTATGAAAGCATAAAAGATATATAACTTTTGATTATATCAAAAGCAGCTTGTGATAGCATAAGATGCTAAATTAAATTACTTTAAATATTAAAATATATTCCAAAATTTGTATGGCTCGTAAACAAAGAACACAATGTACTATGTTTATTTGAATGCAGAATGTGCACTAACACTTTTGTCACTATATGACTCGTGATTCTGAGATTCTGTTTTCAGATTTCTTGGCAGTGCAGCTGCCTCTAACTTGAGCACTATCACAATTTTGGTGGTAAAGGAATGTGAACATTTACTGTCAACAGCTCACCGAAAGATCTGACACAGACAAAAAACATTTGGTAACACTTTAGATTACTTTAGAACACAATTCACTATTAACTAGTTGCTTATTAGAATGCATATAGCATAATGGCATGTGTTAATGCCTTATTCTGCATGACCACATTCTAGATCCCTTAACTGTACCCTATACCTAAACATAACTACTACAACAACCACCTTACTTACTATCAATAAGCAACAAATTAGGAGTTTGTGTAAATTGTGAATATGAGTTTCGGTAACACTTTAGTATTGGGACCAATTCTCACTATTAACTAGTTGCTTATTAACATATTGGCTGTTCATTAGTACATATAAAGCACATATTCTGCATGACCATATTCTACATCCCTAATCATACTCAATACCTTAACTTAACAAGTACCTTACTAACTATTAATAAGCAGTAAATTTAATAGTTTATTGATGCAAAGGTCGTAGTTAACGGTTTGTTAATAGCGAGAATTGGACCTTAAAATAAAGTGTGACTGCATACTTTTATTTTTTAATTTATTAAATCAGTATTTATTATGGTAATAATATACAGTCAGTTCCATATATATTTGGACACTGACACAATTTTCATAATACTGGCTCTGTATGCCACCACAACAGAATTAAAAATAAAACAAATAAAATAAAATGCTTAGGAATTACAGCCATTTTTATACACAGTCCCCCAATTTTCAGGAGCTCAAATGTAATTGGACAAATAAATATAATCATAAATAAATTGTTAATTTTTAATATTTTGTTGAGAATTCTTTGCAGGTAATGACTGTCTTAAGTCTGGAACTCATGGACATCACCAGAGACTAGATTTCCTCCTTTGTGATGCTTTGCTAGGCCTTTACTGCAGCTGACTTGAGTTGCTGTTTGTTTGTGGGTCTTTCTGCCTTTAGTTTTGTCTTCAGCAAGTGAAATGCATGCTCATTCGGGCTGAAATCAGGAAATTGACATGGTCATTGCCGAATATTCCACTTTTTTACCAGCAAAAACTCCTGGGTTGCTTTTGCTGTATGTTTTGTGTCATCGTCCATTTGTACTATGAAGCGCCGCCCAATCAACTTTGCTCCATTTGACTGAATCTGGGCAGAGAGTATATTCCTCCTGTACACTTCAGAATTCTTCCGGATGCTTCTGTCCTCTGTCACATCATCACTAAACACCAATAACCCAGTGCTACTGGAAGCCATGCATGCTCATGCCATCACACTGCTCCACCACGTTTCACAGATGATGTTGTGTGCTTTAGATCAAGAGCTGTTCCAAACCTTCTCCATACTTTTTTCCCCCGTCATTCTTCAGCCATCCAAAGAATGCTTTTCCAGAAGTGGTCTGGCTTTTTTAGGTGTTTTTTGGCAAGTCTAATTCGGCCTTGTTTGCACCTTTTGGTGAACCCTCTGTATTTGCTCTTGTGAAGTCTTCTCTTGATTGTAGACTTTAACAGTGCCATGCCTACCTCCTAGAGAGTGTTCTTCACTTGGCTGGATGTAGTGAAAGGGTTTTCTTTACCATGCACTCTTAAAAATAAAGGTGCTTAAAAGGTTCTTCACAGCGATGCCATAAAAGAACCATTTTTGGTTCCACAAAGAACCATCTCTTTCTTACCTTTTTATAATCTGAAGAACGTTCTTTCACCACAACAAACCTTTTGTGAAACAAAGATTCTTCATATGTTAAAGGTTCTTTATGGAACCATTGAGACAAAAAAGGTTCTTCTATAGCATCATGAAGCATCTTTATTTTTAAGAGTATGGAGAAGATTCTCTGATCATCCACCATTGTTGTCCTCCATGGATGTCCAGGCCTTTTTATGTTGCTGAGCTCACAAGTGCCTTCTTTTTTTTTCTCAGAATGTACCAAACTGTTGATTTGGCCACTCCTAATGTTCCTGCTATCTCTCTAATGGATTTGTTTTGTTTTTGAAGCCTAACAATTGTCTGTTTCACTTGTATGGAGAGATCCTTTGACCACATGATGTGGGTTCAAAGCAACGGCTTCCAAATGCAAATGGCACACTTAGAATCAACTCCAGACCTTTTACCTGCTTAATTAATATAGAAATAATGAAAGAATAGCCCACACCTTTCCACGAAACAGCTTTTGAGTCAATTGTCTGATTCCTTATGGTTCTTTGAAAAAGGGAAGAGGTAAATATTAAAGAGCTGTATAACCTTTCCTCCAATTTTGACCCTCAAATTAAAGCTCAGAGTGTGCACTTTAAGCCCATATTCATTATATAACTGTAATTTGAATATGTTTTGGTCAGCAGCTAAAATAATAAAAATTGTGCCTGTGTCCAAATATATGTGAACATGACTATAATAGAATATACTTAAATACAAACTGAATGTAATGATTACATTTTTTTTTTTTTGGTTGTTGTTTCTTACAATTAAATGAAAACTTGTTACAGTTTAAATGTATATTAAATCCAATCAGTTGAACTCAAGTCCTTCTTAAGTGGGTCATTAAATCACTCTTAAATAAATCTAATCTTTATACTAACTAACAACAAAAGGTTTTTAAAACAATTATTTAAAATGTACTTTGAGGTAAAACTAATTTGATATTTACAAAGTGCACTTTTTAAAAAGCATACATAATCATGTTAAGAAATGGTCATGAAAGTACCCTTTTATTTCAGTAATTTTATATTATCTGCAAGTACAGTTTTTTTTTTTTTTTTTTTTTTTAAATATAGTTAAGATTTGAAACACACTACAAGGGTGTTTTCAGTACAATTAAACACACTTCTCTTTCACAAGGGAGTGGAAAGATTGGAGACAAAGCCAGATAAACATACGCACTTTGCTAAAAAAAACAGAATCAGAGGTGTCTGCTGTATCCACAGTGTCGTCTTCGAGCCAGCTGGGCCCGGCAAAACTCCTCCTCTGAAATCCACGTCCACTTTGAGTGCCCTGTAGACCATGTCGACCCTATAGGACCAGAACATATTAAGAGAGGATAGTACCACATGACACAACCTTAAATATTCCAATACAAATATAAGCAACAAATAAAATAAAAAATAGTTGAAAATGAAAAACCATTTGAGCTCAGCTGTATAGCCATTATAGGACTGGAAAATGTATTTAGAATGGTCAAAAACGTGAATGCCCAATTTATTTTTATCACACACTTTAAGGGATAGTTCACCCAAAATTGAAAAATTTGTCACCATTTACTCACCCTCATATTGTTCCAAACCTGTGTGAATTTCTTTTTTCTGCTGAACACAAAAGAAGATATTTTTTTTAAAAAAATGTGGGTAACCAAATAGTTGCTGACTTCCTCAGTATGCCAAAAAAAAAAATAAAATAAAAAATACTATGATTCTCAATAGGTACCACAAACTGTTTGGTTAACAACATTCTTCAAAATATCTTCAAATATCTTCAAAATATCTACAATATCTATCCAGGTTTGGAACAAAATGGTGGTAAGTAAATGATGACAAAATTTTCATTTTGGGGTGAACTATCCCTTTAAATGTATAAACATACAAATACAGTACCTGGAGGTAAATACTAACATGCAAAAAAAAAAAATAAAAATAACAATAAATAAATAAATAAATAAACTAAGACTACATAACACAAATTAAATATCTACAAAGGTGCGATGTCAATACTTTCTGTGGTGACACACACCTTAAGAAGATTGGACGCAGCGCGGAGGCTCATACGAGCCACCGATTCTCTTTTTCTCCGTGGTAAACGTGTGTAACCAGAGCGCTGGCTGGTGAACGAGCAGAGGGAGGTCACACCTGGGGTCAAAGGAGGATATGCTGTATGGGGTGTCCTTGGTCGCTCTGACTCCTCGTAACGAAACTGTCGCCCACGAGCCAAAGGATCCACAATCTTAGGAGCGACAGAGAGCAAGACAGGCTATGAATCAGTAGTTGATGATTTGGTCATAGAAACTTATATACACTTAATGAATTTAGGCTACTGATTAGAGCTCATGACTGTAATAGTTACTAGTCATGAAAACACATAAAAACATGAAGCAAGTCATACTATCATGCAGAAAAAAATCCTAAAAAAATATGCAGCTAATCTAAAAAAGAATGCATATCTTAACATACCAGTATGTAAATGCTATAATAACCACTTTCATGTTTTTGCTCGCCTGCAGTCAGGTCAGCCTCAGCTACTACTACTACAGGAAAGTGTCTAACTGAAAGCAGGTCTTACTTTCAAAAACAGCAAGATAGAATGTTTTTTAACTTAACGTTGCTTATAGCACAAAACACACACACACACACACACACACAAAAGAATAAAGAAAAAACATCAAAGACAAAGACAAAAAAAGTAAATAAATGTGCAGACAATGTTCTGTATGACCTTGGCATGTGAGCTACAGCTAATTTCACTCATTTTAAACCGAATATCTGTAACAGAGTTGTCAACTATTCCAAAAGTAAGAAACAATTGTGTTTAAGCAAAAACATATCTCTTAAAAATAAACTGAATAATTTGACAAACTCAACAGACTTCTCACACTTCTTTTAGAGGATGTGGGCCTTTGCTCCCAATCCAGGATGTTGTGCCAGAACAATCTGACTGGGATATTGTTATCAATGTACCAAACAATATATCTATATGTATATAATATATAACAGTTGTGTCTTCCAGGTGGCCTCCTTAGCCAAAACTTGTGCTAAAGTGAATAATCCTGGAGTGATTCTTTCTGTTAATGGTTGCAGGGCTGAAAGGTCTGTGTGTTTCTGCTAAGAGTTGTGCTACTAATTCATGCTTTTTCATCCTGTAATCAAAAAAAGATTTCTTATAGTCACTGTAAAATATAAAGCATGTACTTTTGAGCTTGTCATAGCAAAGGTAATGTGGTTGCACCCTTACCCTGACAGGGTTTTCTTTGCGTGCCCTGTGGAGGTATGGAGTTAGTACGATATACAAACTGAGTCTGCACCAGCGTTTCTACCTGCTAAGTTTGTTCTGTTTTTATGTATAATAATGTTATTTGCTGTAACTGTGTAAAAGTCACACCAGGGTCAACTTTAAATCATAAACATATGAAAGGCCTTCACACCTTACATTCAACAGAATTTCAGCCATGTATGTCCGTAAACAATTGATGGATTCCTGTATACTTTCAAATACACTGCTCAAAAAAATTAAAGGAACACTTTTTAGTATAGCAGTATAGCATCAAGTCAATTAAACTCCTAGGATATTGATCTGGTCAGTTAAGTAACAGAGGGGGTTGTTAATCAGTTTCAGCTGCTTTGGTGTTAATGAAATTAACAACAGGTGCACTAGATGGGCAACAATGAGACGACCCCAAAACAGGAATGGTTTTACAGGTGGAGGCCACGGACATTTTTTTCTCTACTCATCTTTTCTGACTGCTTTTCACTAGTTTTGCATTTGGCTAGGGTCAGTATCACTACTGGTAGCATTAGGCGATACCTGGACCCTACAGAGTTTGCACAGTCAATCCAACTCCTCCAGGATGTCACATCAATATGTGCCATTGCCAGAAAGTTTGCTGTGCCTCCCAGCAGTCTCAATAGCATGGAGGAGATTCCAGGAGACAGGCAGTTACAGGCAGTTCGAGGAGAGCTGGACAGGGCCGTAGAAGGTCCTTAACCCGTCAGCAAGACCGATATCTGCTCCTTTGTGCAAGCAGGAACAGGATGAGCACTGCCAGAGCCCTACAAAATGACCTCTAGCAGGCCACTGGTGTGAATGTTTCTGACCAAACAATCAGAAACAGACTTCATGAGGGTGGCCTGAGGGCCCGACGTCCTGTAGTGGGTCCTGTGCTCACTGCCCAGCAACGTGGAGCTCGACTGGCATTTGCCATTGAACACCAGAATTGGCAGGTCTGCCACTGGTGCCCTGTGCTTTTCACAAATGAGAGCAGATTCACCCTGAGCACATGTGACTGATGTGAAAGGGTCTGGAGAAGCCATGGAGAACATTATGCTGCCTGTAACATCATTCAGCATGACCGGTTTGGTGGTGGGTCAGTGATGGTCTGGGGAGGCATATCCATGGAGGGACGCACAGACCTCTACAGGCTAGACAATGGCACCCTGACTGCCACTAGGTATCGGGATGAAATCCTTGGACCCATTGTCAGACCCTACGCTGGTGCAGTAGGTCCTGATTTCCTCCTGGTGCATGACAATGCCTGGCCTCATGTGGCGAGAGTGTGCAGGCAGTTCCTGGAGGATGAAGGAATTGATCATAGAATGGCCCCCACGCTCGCCTGACCTAAATCCAATAGAACACTGGGACATTATGTTTCGGTCCATCCGACGCCGCCAGGTTGCACCTCAGACTGTCCAGGAGCTCAGTGATGCCCTGGTCCAGATCTGGGAGGAAATACCCCAGGACATCATTCGTCATCTCATTAGGAGCATGCCCCAACGTTGTCAGGCATGCATACAAGCACGTGGGGGCCATACAAACTACTGAGTACCAATTTGAGTTGCTGCAGTGAAATTTCAGCAAAATGGACTAGCCTGCTGCATCAGCTTTCAATGTGATTTTCGGGGTGTCTTTGAATTCAGCCCTCCGTAGGTTGATAATTTTCATTTCCATCAAACGATGTGGCATTATTTTGTTCCTAACACATTACCCAGTACATATCAGTATAGATATCCAGCATTATATTTTTCCCCATTGAGATCTGATGTGTTTTCAAAATATTCCTTTAATTTTTTGGAGCAGTGTATTTATATGAGGAATCTGGAGTTTACTATGCCCATACTTATCCAAATTTGACTCTTTTCATGCTGTGCTGTTATAAACAGAATTCCTCAAAAGTTTGCCAACAACATAAATCAACATAATCAATTACAAAATAATGTTGCTCGTTATAATGACAATTACTTGCATGCTCACGATGACTGTATATAAAAAGCCATCACCAATGACTTGTACATACACTATATGGACAAACGTATTGGGACACCCCCTTCTTTAGAACAGAAAAAGGCACTTCCAAAACTGTGGCAACAAAGATGGAAACATAATTCATGTATTTAAAAATTGTATTTCCATCTCTGTTGCAACAGTTTTGGAAGTGTCTAAAATGACTGTACCCACATGTACAAGTAACTGCTGTTTGGTGATGAGTTTTTGGCTCAAGGTCTGCATTTAAAGTCACACCAGAGGTGTTCAACTTGGATTAGGACTTGGTTTTCTGCAGACCAGTAAAGTTCTTCCACACTAAATCAGTCATTTCTTTTTGAACCTTGCCTTATACACAGAGGCATTGTCATGTTAGAATAGAAAAGGGTCCTGTCCAAACTGATGCTTTAAAATTAGAAGCACACAATTCCCTAGAATATCATTATATGCTTAAACATTAAGATTTGTACTCATGGAAATTACTAAAGTAGTCAAACCTGTTCATTAGAAGGGGGTGATCCAATTCTTTTGGCAATATAGTGTATAAAATAATTAGAATTTTTTTTTAAAAACTCAACATAGCCTTTGCACAAATGTAAAGCAAAAAATAAATGCTTAAAAAAAATGCAATCATTTAGTATTTCAATACATCAATAACGCTTATTCAGCAGCCCCACACTTTACCTGGCAATTTGGCAATTTTAAGAAATTTAAACTATTGTTCAAGTAAAAAAAAAAAAAAAAAAAAAAAATCTATTTGTTATACATTAAAGGGGTCCTATTATGCTTTTTCACTTTTTGAATTTTAGTCAGTGTGTAGTGTGTATGTTTGGGCATAAAAAGATCTACAAAGTTACAAATCTCAAAGTCCACTCCAAAGGGAGATATTTCAATTTTAAAAAATCTCTTTTCAAGAACTACAGTGAATGGCTCGTTTGGACTACAAAATTGTTTTCCTGTAGTTGTGACATCACAAAGTGGTCCATTAGAATATCATTAAAATAAATCCTGCCTACAGAAATTTGAATGCATGTTTCAAAATCTAAACCCGTTGCGAGTGTTTTTATATCATTGTATTTCTGATGGAAACTGACTGTCTTCAGAAAATTTTGGATGTCATTTTCATTTCATCTTGCATGTAATGTCTGATAAAGCAGCATTTGTGATCTGAGCTCTGCTTTGTGTACAGCGTTACCGGGGAAACCTCACTCTCTACCACTCCAACACTGCCTCCTGCTGGCAGCGAATTAATTTGCATATATATGCCACCACAAATAGTGCAACTCTGTGGGACTATGGTATAAATAAATTCAACTGTATAACAGTTTCACTGCAATTCATGTTATAATGTTAGAATTAAAGAACAATAAACATAATACATATTACCGTTCCATTATCTGTACATAGTAAATGCAGTTATTTTTAAGCTGTTGTTGACATCCTATCTAAAACGTGATTTAGCCAAAAAAAAAATAAAAAAAACAATATTGTTACCACTTTAATATGTCTTGCAATATCCGTGCATGCAAAGTTTCTGCGTGATCCTCTTGTTCAATATTCTCAGGGTCTGAACTGATATGGCAATATTGACGAACTTGCTGTTTTGGCAAGGGGCGGGGTAGTACTGAAACACCGTCTAAGCTGTTTGCCAATCACAATGCACTGGAACAGCTAACCAATGACAACAAATTTCGTTTTTCGGAAGGTGGGCCTTCATCAAACCCGGAACTAATCGAGCCGTTTGTGCCAGGCTGGGGAGGAAGGTATTATAATAATGTAAATTATGTGAAAAATAACCACCAAGCATGAGAGCATGTTCTAGTACACCCCCAAAACAAAATCAAGACTTTGTAAAAGAGCATAATAGGACCCCTTTAAGTACAGAAATTATATTGTGTACATGTACGATACCTTTGGCATTCTGGGGGCCACTGGTGACTCCGGGCCATAATCTAGGCTGGCTGCCTCACTCTGCTCACAATACTGAGGCTTCAGTTTTCCGTATCTCTGACTGCAGTGCCGAAGACTCTTCCTGTGCCATTCCTGTTGCTTGGATTCACTATCACTGCCCACTCCAAACCACTGAGCTGTACCCCTGTATTAAAAAAAATAACATATTAAAAAAATATTATATGGCCATCTAGAGCTATTAATTTAGATCAAACTGGATTTGTTATAAACCGTTTGCAGTATGATAATGTTGGTAAACACAATCTAACTGATTATGCAAGTAAAATTATGAAATAAATGTTAAAAATGACATTAGATATGGAAAATTTTTTGACAGTTCTACGGCCCTTTATTTTTGAAACGTGCAAAGCATGTGGATTTCATCAAAAGTTCATTAAATTAGTTAAAATTAAATAAATAAATACATACATTAGGGCTGCAGTGATTCGTCGACGTCATCGATTACGTCAATTATAAAATTACGTCGATTAGCATGGAATGCGTCGCCGCGTCGCACCTTTAGCCACGCCCATTGTGCGAGTCTGCAGTTATCCTTGCTTAAGACTGTTTTTCTGCCACGTTTAACACAAACAAGACTCTAGAGCAGAAGGTATGGCAACATCACTTCACTTCATAGAGCATTCATAGAGTATTCTATTATTATACGACCGTCAGAACCGCATGTATATAGCCGAACTGATGCCTTTACATTGTCAAGATTCACAACCGCATTCAAAGCTGCGCTGAATGAACGGAACACCACGAAACATCGAATCATGACGGGTTTAATTCACCCACAGAGACAGCGAAGGAGAAATGATTCGCGATCATCTGAAGATTGCGCGATTGCGCAAGCTCTGAGACGCGCGCACCAAACGCGCTCTCTGCACTCGCTAACAAAGCATTTAAAGTCATTGTTAGTTGTTTAACTGTGTGATGGATAGGACAAGCCTCATTTATTTAAAAACGGGCTGTCAACTGATAAAACTTCCCGGTGTTATGACGCCATTTTTTATTCTGTCGCTCTAGTGTCCTGAATGCAGTTGTGACTTCAGCTGTTCTTTCATACAGATATGTATTCAAGCAGATGTTTTAACCTGCTGAATAAATAAAACATTTCAAGTCTCTCACCTGTAAGCAACTGCTGTCAGTCCCAAACAGTAACTGTGAATGCAGCTATAATGTGCATTTCTATTGATTGTATTTTATCTTTCTTTATTTATTTATTGTTATTATTTTCTTTCTTTCTTTCTTTCTTTCTTTCTTTCTTTCTCTCTTTTTAATTTTATTAATTATTTATTGTTATTTTTCTTTTTCTCTTTTCTTATTTTTTATTTGTTATTTTCTTTCTTTCATTTTTATTTTTTATTAATTATTTATTGTTATTTCTTTTAATCTCTTTTCTTGTTATTATCTTTATTTATTGTTATTATTTTCTTTCCTCCTTTCTTTATTGTTGTTATTTGTTTTGTAAAGTATTAATTATGAGAAGACTAAAATATTAAAAGATTAAAAGCAGAAGTTACTGTTATTATTCACTGATAGTTTAAATAAAGAATCCATCAACTGATAAGAAAATATTAAATAGATTAATTGAAAAATGTAAAAGTAATCGACAGATTAGTCGGCTAATCGAAAAAATAATCGATAGATTAGTCGACAATTACAATAATCGTTTGCTGCAGCCCTAACATACATACATGTACACTAAGATGTATACTTGTATGTATACATGTATACATGCATACATACATCTTATCTAAGATGGCGCCGCAGATGGCAGCTCTTCAGTGTTTGTACTTTTTTTATTTGTTTTTCCTGTTT
Source organism: Spinibarbus caldwelli (assembly GCA_039654775.1). NCBI lineage: Eukaryota > Metazoa > Chordata > Actinopteri > Cypriniformes > Cyprinidae > Spinibarbus > Spinibarbus caldwelli. Next base: position 12,726,736 of record CM077236.1, read on the forward strand.
GTTGTTTCTCAAACACGATCAGTTTTACCAGGGATGACCTGCTGAACATTCGGCAGAACACACCACAAAATCTTTTACCGGTTTTTGATTATTTGGACGTTTTGCTGGACATTGTAGTTGGCGGAGCCGTAGCTCTGGTCAAGCGCTTCAGGACGCGCAGACGGGGGAAGCGAGCCGGCGCGCTTGTGAAGCTTTGTCAGCGCGGATTTAGAACGCCGTTGCCTAGCATCCATCTAGCGAATCTCCGCCCTCTACTCAACAAAATGGACCAACTCTTTCTGCTCTCCTGGACAAACAAGGATTTTTCAAACTCTGCTGCTCTGTGTTTCACGGAAACCTGGCTGAACGACGCCATACCGGACAGTGTGCTACATCTGCCTAACTTCCAACTGATCAGAGCAGATCGCGATGCAGAATCAAGTGAAGTGTCTACTTTTAAATGAAGCAAGTCATATCAAAAACAAATATTCTGTGATAAAGTAATCCGTATGAAACCAACACGATGTTCAGTCTTTCCCGTCTAACTCATTATCTTTAATGCAATCCCGCCCCCTCGCGACTCGTGCCGTTCATATTTAAATATCCACGTGAGACAAGTGCGCATGGAAACACCCAACATAAACAAAGCTTGAGGAGATCATCGCGGCTACTGTTCGTTTCTGCAAGAAGAAGGCTGGATTTCCCTCAAAAGAAGAGCAAGATTTCATCCAGTAGAGAAGATCAATCTGATGAGTAAGTAATGTTTGTTTTTTGCATTAGTTAACGTGTTATTGTGACAAACTTGAACAGATTTACTCGTTGTTCCCAAACTACAACATGATAACTGCTACGCATCTAAGAATGTTTAGACTATGTTTATTATTAATACTCTGTTCACAAATAGATTTTAATAGCATGCTAAACAATAATAATTAGTTTCTCAGATATACAATATCCTTTTTGATAGTACAAAATACATCCTTTTATAGTACAAAGCATGCGTGAGTCTATGGCTACAGAATCATATCATAGGCTACTATAAAATCATACATACTAGGCTATATGACTACAAAATCATAGTTGGGTTTTCCCCAAACTATAATTCCTGACTACAATGTTTGAAATTGAGTAAAACATTTTGAATATGAAAGGCAATTCATTTTATTTAAATTTCTTACGGCTTGATGATGTTTTCATGTTCTATATAAAACAATAAAAGTAATATGAGTGTACACTGTAACATGATCAATGCTATGAGTCTAAGTATGTTTAAAACATTTATTATTAATAGCCTACTCTGTTCAAAAATATATTTTAATAACGTGCTAAACAATAATAATTAGCTTCTCAGATATAAAATGTCTTTTTTTTCTTCTTACGATAGTACAAAGTATGCGTGAGTCTATGGCTACAAAACCTATATATATATATATACATACAGATGCTCCTGATATTAACATGCTCACAAATGTGTTTTTTTTTTTTTTGTTTGTTTGTTTTTTTTCTTTTTTTGGGTTTGTATTTTATTGAATCAGATACCTGCACCACAGATGAATCCTGATGTATCTTCTAACTGTTTTCCTCTGAGAGCGCTGTACCAACATCAGATGTTCAACTACACTGATATTCTATGGTAAAACAAGCTCCTTGACTACTGATTATGTTTTTTTTCTTCTTGAATCCATGGAAAGAAGCAGAAACACTTAAATAACACACATAAATATCAGGTATGATTTACTTGTTTCACTTGGACAGAATCTGTTGCAGGAATGACTCAAAGTCTGTTCACATCTCTGTGGTCAGTGTCCACAATAATGTGTCTTTGACCTTCATTATGCATGTTTTGATTATACTGTGTTGTAAATAAAATACAAATAATTAAAAAAAAAAACATTTTTTCAATCTCCTCACATTTCTGTCTTACCTGCCTCAAAGTCACAGTCACACTGATGGGCTATTAGGGGAGGGCCCTTTGTCTCTCAGGGGAGAATCACTTAATATTCAAGGCCATTGCCACGCCCTCGCATATAGGCTTTTGATCACAAAACATGTCTTTAAAAATTTAAATCAATATATTTTTTTTCTGTGAATGAGTAAGCAGAATGATTTTCACATAATTTTGAAGTAAATATTCTAGCCTACAAGACTAACTACTCAAAAGTCTTATTCAGAACTATTTAGTGTGGGTTTTATGGCCTTATTTCAGCTACATTTTTTTTCCCCAAAACTTACTAACCACCCATAATATTTTTTTTCTAAAAGATGCAAACGTACATCCATCTTGGTCACATATTATTGTAGCACAGTTTGTGCTGAATACAAAAAAATTACATGTTGGTCAATAGTATGTTTTAAGTAGCTGAAATAAGCACAAATATCAGGGCACGTCAAAACATCTCAAGGGCTCCAAAATCACCTCAGACCCCAGAAAGTTAAAACGCTCCACCATCATCCCCGTCCCAAAGAAACCCAAAATTACTGGACTTAATGACTACAGATCTGTGGCTCTAACGTCTGTGGCCATGAAATCATTTGAAAGACTGGTTTTGCCTTATCTGAAGGCTTCCACTGGACCCTTACTGGACCCCCTGCAGTTTGCCTACAGAGCAAACAGGTCTGTGGATGATGCAGTCAACATGGGACTGCACTTCATCCTGCAGCATCTGGACAGACCAGGGACTTATGTGAGGATGCTGTTTGTAGACTTCAGCTCTGCTTTTAACACCATCATCCCGGACACCCTTCAGAATAAACTAACTCAGCTCTCCGTCCCCACCTCCGTCTGTCTGTGGATCACCAGTTTCCTGACAGACAGGCAGCAGTTAGTGAAGCTGGGAAAATTCTTATCCAGCACCTGTACGATCAGCACTGGAGCTCCTCAGGGCTGCGTTCTCTTCCCACTGCTCTTCTCCCTTTACACCAACGACTGCATCTCTAAAGACCCCTCTGTCAAGCTCCTGAAGTTTGCAGATAACACATGATGATTGGCCTCATCCAGGACGGTGATGAGTCTGCTTACAGACAGGAGGTTAAGGAGCTGGCTGTCTGGTGCAGTCTTAACAACCTGGAGCTCAACATGCTCAAAACTGTGGAGATGATCGTGGACTTCAGGAGAAACCCCCCTGCACTCCCCCCACTCACCATCATGAACAGCACTGTGACTGCAGTGGAGTCATTCAGATTCCTGAGCACCACAATTTCTCAGGACCTGAAGTGGGACAATCACATTGCGTCCATTGTGAAAAAGGCACAGCAGAGGCTGTGCTTCCTTCGCCAGCTGAGGAAGTTCAACCTCCCACAGGAGCTGCTGAAACAGTTCTACTCCGCCATCATTGAATCCGTCCTCTGCACTTCAATAACTGTCTGGTTCAGCTCAGCTACCAAATCTGACCTCAGAAGACTACGGAGGGTAGTCCAGACTGCTGAGCGAATCGTTGGCACAACCCTCCCCACTCTCCAAGAACTGTACTCATCCAGAGTGAGCAAAAGGGCTGGCAAAATCACTCTGGACCCCTCACATCCAGCACACTCCCTCTTTGAACTGTTACCGTCTGGTCGACGCTACAGAGCTCTGAGCACCAGAACGACCAGACACAGCAACAGTTTCTTCCCTCAGGCAATCCATCTCATGAACACTTGACATTAAATGTGGAACACACAACACTATTATACATTATTTATTCACCACACATACTTATTTTTTTTAATTTCAAATTTGCATATATAACTGTACATGCATAATTGTCTATATTATTGTGTTTTTGCTATTTTGTACATTGCCTATTTGTATATTATTCTTTTATTATCTGTGTCCTGTCCTGTTGCTGTCTTTCTGTTGCACTGTGGAGCTTCTGTCACTATAACAAATTTCTTGTATGTGTAAACATACCTGGCCAATAAAGCTCATTCTGATTCTGATACACACATATAATTGACCAAATGAAAGAGTTAGAGCCAATGGAGTTCTTTCAGAGAAATTTGAATTATTGAGTGGTACAAGACAAAGGGATCCCTTGTCACCTCAGATATTTGCTTCATATATAGAGCCATCAGCACAGAGTATTCGATTTAATTCTACAATAAAAGGTCTTAGAGTCAAGGATGAGGAACATAAACTTGCATTGTATGCAATATTGTTTTTAACACATGTAGAAAATTCATTACCCCTCAGGGTTAGAAGAGATAGATCTATATGGAGATTTGTAAGGTTAAGCTACAAACTATAAACTACATTTTAACAAGACAGAAGCTCAGAAATGGGGGTAAACTACAAATGGGTTTTAAAAAGAAATATAGCTGCACGCAGCAATTACTGGGCTTCAAGCACTTTATGACCTTTAAGCATATATGTAAAAAGGAGCTATGTTTAATTTGGCAACCGCAAAGATCATAGATGGACAAGACTATTTACAGCCAATACAGATAATTTACTAAGGAAATACCTGGTTTTAAAAACTTTTTAACAGTTGTAGTGCCACCTATCGTCTGATCTCTATAAAAATTTGCATGCTTGTTTACAATCATATGTCGCGTGTGCTCACCTATTTTAGTTTGGGAGATATAGGTTTTTGCATGCAGTTGACCACGCCTTTTTTTAAATGACCCCGTTATAGCTACCCAGAGGGTAAAGTTCAGCATTTTTTGATAATTATTGATCTAGAGAGTCAATAATTGTAAAAATTGCAATGCAATATTTGAGGTTGAATGAAAAATCAAGTACTAGTTCACAAAAGTAGGTTTTTAACATAATTGGGAATACTTAATGAATGATTTGGTTGACAGCGGTGGTTCTTGAGGCAAAGTTGCTCAGTATAAGGAGATCTATCAAATGATATGAATATTGTGTGGATGTGTGAAACATTACATGATTTCAGAGGCATAAAACACGATAGTGCCCTCCCTAGTGGCCAATTTCTTTCAAACTTCTTACAGACCTTTAGAGCCATGAGTCAAAAAGGCCCACCGATTTTCTTTCTGATCAGCCTCTGTTCACCTTGTCTAACAGATGCTCAAAATTAATTGGCCGGCGACGGCCGTGTTTTTTGAGATACACATATGTCCTCACGAAAAATTGTGGCACTTTCGACAAAGACACTGCATACCAACTTTCAAGTCAATCGGAATAACTGATGCATAGTTATAGCTGTTTTTATGTTTTTCTTCCTGTTATAGCGCCACCAACTGGCCAAACCTCACGTTATTTTTACTGTGACCTCAGATTGAGCTCTTACATACATGTTCCGAGTTTGGCGAAAATCTCTTTTCATTCAAGAGTTATGTAAGAATTATTACAGACAAGAGTCTGTAAGAATTTTGTTTTAGTAAAAGCGGCTCGGCACCTTAGGAACGTTTTGGTGACTTGAAATTTAAACTTTTTTTTGATAATTATTGATATTCACTCTCCAGAGAATCATTCTGCACTGGTTTGGTTCCAATTGGATGAAAAACCTAGGACTAGAATACAAAATCTAAACAGGAATAAAAAATCTAAAATACCCGCCAGGTGATAATTGAATCCAGCCAAATATTACAACAAAATAAAGCACTTGAGTCTGCGACTAATGGTTTAGGAGTAATTTCGTACTGTTGATCACTGTAGCACCACCATCAGGCCAATTAGAGTGAGCCTTGGTGTAGATGGTGTGATTTCTACCATCTCTCCAAGTTTCAAGTCTCTACAACTTTTTACAACGTTTGGTCTGACCAATCACTTTTAGGTGGAGAATGCTGGGTTTCAGCACAATATGGTTTCAGCGCTATGTGCTTGAATGCCTAATAAATATGATATTAAATGGATTCAAACTTAAAGGGGTCATTGGATGCTCGTTTTGCACAAGCTGATATGATTATTTAGGGTCTTAATTAAAAGTCTATAACATATACTTTGGTTAAAATTTCTCAATGGTTGTGTAAAAAACACCTTTTTTTACCCTGTCAAAACCAGCTCTGTTTTCAGCAAGCCATTTTTTAGTCCATGTTGCTTTAAATGCTAATGAGCTCTGCTGACCCCACCACTCTCTTCCGTGGGGTGACGAGCAGTACTGTTTATTTTAGCCGCGAAACTGGCTAACTAATACATTATTAGGAAAGGCGAAAAGATTCATTAACCCCCTAGGGTCTGAGGTGATTTTGGGGCCCTTGAGATGTTTTGACATGCCCTGATATTTGTGCTTATTTCAGCTACTTAAAACATACTATTGACCAACATGTAATTTGTTTGTATTCAGCACAAACTGTGCTACAATAATATGTGACCCTGATGGATGTACATGTTTGAATTTTTTAGAAAAAAAAATATTATGCGTGGTTAGTAAGTTTTGGGGGAAAAAATGTAGCTGAAATAAGGCCATAAAACCCACACTAAATAGTTCTGAATAAGACTTTTGAGTAATTAGTCTTGTAGGCTAGAATATTTACTTCAAAATTATGTGAAAATCATTCTGCTTACTCATTCACAGAAAACAATATATTGATTTAAATTTTTAAAGACATGTTTTGTGATTGAAAGCCAATATGCGAGGGAGTGGCAATGGCCCTGAATATTAAGTGTTTCTCCCCTGAGAGACAAAGGGCCCTCCCCTAATGGCCCATCAGTGTGACTGTGACTTTGAGGCAGGTAAGACAGAATGTGAGGAGACTGAAAAAATGGGTTGTTTAAATTATTTGTATTTTATTTACAACACAGTATAATCAAAACATACATAATGAAGGTCAAAGACACATTGTGCACACTGACCACAGAAATGTGAACAGACTTTGAGTCATTCCTGCAACAGATTCTGTCCAACAAGTGAAACAAGTAAATCATACCTGATATTTACGTGTGTTATTTAAGTGTTTCTGCTTCTTTCCATGGATTCAAGAAGAACAAAACATAATCAGTAGTCAAGGAGCTTGTTTTACCATAGAATATCAGTGTAGTTGAACATCTGATGTTGGTACAGCGCTCTCAGAGGAAAACACTTTGAAGAAAGTCATCAGGATTCATCTGTGGTTCAAGTACCTGATTCACTAAAATACAAACAACCAAAAAAAACAACAACAACAACAAAAAAAAACATTTGTGAGCATGTTAATATCAGGATCATCTGTAGGTTTTGTAGCCATAGACTCACGCATGCTTTGTATTATCATTAAAAAAAAAAGACATTTTATATCTGAGAAACTAATTATTATTGTTTAGCATGTTATTAAAATCTATTTCTGAACAGAGTAGGCTATTAATAATAAACATGTTATAAACATACTTAGACTCGTAGCATTGATCATGTTACAGTGTACACTCATATTACTTTTATTGTTTTATATAGAGCATGAAAACATCATCGCGCCATAATCAATTTAAATACAATGAATTGCCTTTCATATTCAAAATGTTTTACTCGATTTCAAACATTGTAGTCAGGAATTATAGTTTGGGAAAAACCCAACTATGATTTTGTTGTCATATAGCCTAGTATGTATGATTTTATAGTAGCCTATGATATGATTCTGTAGCCATAGACTCACACATGCTTTGTACTATAAAAAAGGATATTTTACATCTGAGAAACTAATTATTATTGTTTAGCATGTTATTAAAATCTATTTGTGAACAGAGTATTAATAATAAACATGGTCTAAACATTCTTAGATGCCTAGCATTCATCATGTTGTAGTTTGGGAACAACCTAACTAGTAAATGTGTTCTTGTTTATGTCACAATAACACGTTAAATAATGCAAAAAAGAAACATTACTTACTCATCAGATTGATCTCCTCTACTCGATGAAATCTTGTTCTTCTTTTGAGGGAAATCCAGCCTTTACTCAGCGCGTCTTCTTGCAGAAACGGACAGTAGTCGCGATGAAGGATCTCCTCGCGCTTTGTTTACGTTGGGCGTTTCCATGCGCACGTGTCTCACGTGGATATTTACATATGAACGGCGCGAGCCGCGAGGGGGTGGGATTGCATTAAAGATAATGAGTTAGACGGGAAAGACTGAACATCATGTTGGTTTCATACGGATTACTTTATGACAGAATATTTGTTTTCGATAAGACTTACTTCATTTAAAAGTAGACACTTCAAGCTTTCTATAGATATAACTCCCATGTCTCCGTGTTGAGATTTCGCCGAGTTACAGTTCATTTTAGTGACGCGTTTCTAAAAGCAGCTCGCGGAGACGGCGAAGACAGAGAGCGCACCCTGTTTGTTTTCTTTACTTTCCAAAACCAAAACATTTTGTTTTTATTGTGGGTGTACCCGAAAAAAAATAGATACTTCAAAGTTTCAATTGATGTATAACACTTATCTGTATTACCAAAATCGACGGAGTATTTTTAGTGTCTTTCACATTGATAAGAAAAAAAATGAGCCTGTCTCGCCGGCGAGACGGCCGACCCCAGGCCACCAGGGCACCACACAGACTTTATTAAAGAATTTTCTGATTTTCTATCTGAGTTAGTACTGGCTGCAGATAAAGTCTTAATTGTTGGTGATTTTAATATCCATGTCGATAATGAAAAAGATGCATTAGGATTAGCATTCATAGACATTCTGAACTCTATTGGGGTTAGACAACATGTTTCAGGACCTACTAATTGTCGAAATCATACTCTAGATTTAATACTGTCACATGGAATTGATGTTAGTGGTGTTGAAATTCTGCAGCAAAGCGATGATATCTCAGATCATTATCTAGTCTTGTGTAAACTCCATATAGCTAAAACTGTAAATTCTACTCCTTGTTACAAGTATGGTAGAATCATCACTTCTACCACAAAAGACTGCTTTGTAAGTAATCTTCCTGATTTATCTCAATTCCTCAGCATATCCAACAGCGCAGAAAAACTTGATGATGTAACAGAAACTATGGACTCTCTCTTTTCTAGCACTTTAGATACAGTTGCTCCTTTACGCTTAAGGAAGATTAAAGAAAACAGTTTGACTCCGTGGTATAATGAGCACACTCGCACCCTAAAGAGAGCAGCCCGGAAAATGGAGCGCAGCTGGAGGAAAACAAAACTAGAGGTATTTCGTATAGCTTGGCGGGAAAGTACCCTATCCTACAGAAAAGCATTAAAAACGGCTAGATCTGATTACTTTTCGTCTCTTCTAGAAGAAAACAAACATAACCCCCGGTATTTATTTAATAAAGTCACTAATTTAACGAAAAATAAAGCATCAACAGGTGTTGGCATTTCACAAGAGCACAGCTGTAATGACTTTATGAACTACTTTACTTCCAAGATCGATACTATTAGAGATAAAATTGTAACCATGCAGCCGTCAGCTACAGTATCGCATCAGATAGTGCACTATAGATCCCCTGAGGAACAATTCCACTCATTCTCTATTATAGGAGAGGAAGAATTGTATAAACTTGTTAAATCATCTAAACCAACAACATGTATGTTAGACCCTATTCCATCTAAACTACTAAAAGAGCTGCTTCCAGAAGTCATAGATCCTCTTTTGGCTATTATTAATTCATCATTGTCATTAGGATATGTCCCCAAAACCTTCAAATTGGCTGTTATTAAGCCTCTCATTAAAAAAACACAACTTGTCCCCAAAGATCTAGTTAATTACAGACCGATCTCAAATCTCCCTTTTCTGTCAAAGATACTAGAAAAGGTAGTATCCTCACAATTATATTCCTTCTTAGAGAAAAATGGTATCTGTGACGAATTGAAGTCAGGATTAGACCGTATCATAGTACTGAGACTGCTCTCATTAGAGTTACAAATGACCTGCTTCTATCATCTGATCATGGTTGTATCTCTTTATTAGTTCTACTGGATCTTAGCGCTGCATTCGACACTATCGACCACAACATTCTTTTGAATAGACTAGAAAACTTAGTTGGCATTAGTGGAAGTGCCTTAGCATGGTTCAAATCGTACTTATCTGACCGCCATCAGTTCGTAGCAGTAAATGAAGAGGTATCATATCAATCACAAGTGCAGTATGGAGTACCTCAAGGCTCAGTACTAGGGCCGTTACTTTTCACGTTTTACATGTTACCCTTGGGAGATATTATCAGGAGACATGGTGTTAGCTTTCACTGTTATGCTGATGATACTCAGCTCTATATTTCTTCACGGCCCGGTGAAACACACCAAATTGAGAAACTAACGGAATGTATAGTCGATATAAAAAACTGGATGATAAGTAACTTCTTACTGCTAAATTCTGAAAAAACAGAGGTGTTAATTATCGGACCTAAAAACCCCACATGTAATAACCTAGAACACTATCTAACACTTGACGGCTGCTCTGTCAATTCTTCTTCATCAGTTAGGAACCTAGGTGTGCTGTTTGATAGCAATCTTTCATTTGAAAGCCATGTTTCTAGTATCTGTAAAACTGCGTTTTTCCATCTCAAAAACATATCTAAATTGCGACCTATGCTCTCAACGTCAAATGCAGAAATGCTAATTCATGCGTTTATGACCTCAAGGTTAGACTATTGTAATGCTTTACTGGGTGGTTGTTCTGCACGCTTGATCAATAAACTACAGTTGGTTCAAAATGCAGCAGCTAGAGTCCTTACTAGAACAAGGAAGTATGACCACATTAGCCCGGTTCTGTCAACACTGCACTGGCTCCCTATCAAACATCGGATAGATTTTAAAATCTTGTTAATTACTTATAAAGCCCTGAATGGCTTAGCTCCTCAGTACTTGAGCGAGCTCTTATCACATTATAGTCCTCCACGTCTGCTGCGTTCTCAAAACTCTGGCCATTTGATAATACCTAGAATATCAAAATTGACTGCAGGCGGCAGATCCTTTTCCTATTTAGCGCCCAAACTCTGGAACAATCTACCTAACACTGTTCGGGAGGCAAACACACTCTGTCAGTTTAAATCTAGATTAAAGACACATTTCTTTAACCTGGCTTACACATAACACACTAATACACTTCTATTATTCAAATCCGTTAAAGGATTGTTAGGCTGCATTAATTAGATCAACCGGAACTGGGAACACTCCTCATAACACACAATGTACTCGTTACATCGTAAGAAGAATGGCATCTACGCTAATATTTGTCTGTTTCTTTATTATTCTGTTTCTCAGTCCGTGTCCGGATCAGATGGCGCCGGGAGATGATGTCTGCGACCCTGACCGTCGGCGGAGGCCGGACACCTAGATGAGCCCTGGGGACATATCCCCAGTGAAGACCTCGACTTAAATACAATAAAACTTAAAATTAAACAAAATAACTACAATATAATAAAATACCTAACTATATAATACTATTATTGTTAGAAATTGCAACAATATAAAAATAGAAATATAATACATTTATACATTTAAAATTTAATTAAAACAATAAGTAAAAAAATAAATAATAATATCCTGGCCAGAGGAGAACTGGCCCCCCGACTGAGCCTGGTTTCTCCCAAAGGTTTTTTTTTCTCCATTCTGTCACAGAGGGAGTTTTGGTTCCTTGCCGCTGTCGCCTCTGGCTTGCTCAGTTGGGGACACTTAATTTCTAACAATTATCGTCAATTTGATTTCATAGATACTATTTATACTAAACTGAGCTAGACAATGACATCTCTGAATTCAATAATGAAATGCCTTTAACTGAAAATTGAGTGTTTAATCTTATTATTATACATTACTGACACTCTATCCTTCAATTTGATACTGTTAAGTGCTTTGACACAATCTGTATTGTTAAAAGCGCTATATAAATATAGTGACTTGACTTATTCCAAACAATGTAGAGAATTTATATAAGTGTAATTATATTTTAGAAACTACTATAAGACATGATTTTAAAAGGTGGAAAATACCATGTTATCTTATTAAAAGACCTTTCTTCAATCTCCATCATCATCGTGCATTTTGCATCACCAATGTGTGACAAATACATGTTATAATTTTTTTAGGCATTATGCATGGTTATAAGTGCTTGATATAAATGTGAATGCAAATGTAACTTTTTGGAGATGTTTTTCGCCTAGATTTTAAACTAAACACCTTTGATGATATATTAAAGGCTTGGGCTGGCAAAGGGCTTAAAGAATTTTATAAAATGTATGGTTCAATCAATTTATTTTATAGATATAATAAAAAGTTATTTAAAAGATTAAATTAAAAAAAAAATCACCCTCAGTTTGCAGTTTATGATCAAAATTAGCAAAATTAGCAAGGCACATAATTTACATAACATTAAAGTTAAAAGGGAAGTTGAGTTAGACACAATAAATAAATAAATAAAGGGAATTGGAAACAAAATTTAAAATAATGTCTAAAAAACATGAAAACTCCATTGTGGCAAGATTATGGTTTGAATATTAATTAACAGAAATATTTCATAATGCCTGAAATATCATCTAAGAATAATCAGTCTTTTTTTCAACTTCAGGATGCTGAAAAAGCTGTGTACTTAAGAGATTACACACATTTTTATACTTGTAAAACAATAAAACAATTTAATTGTTTTCAGGTAATATATATATATATATATACAATATTACAAAATATAAATTTCAGATGTGTACACTGGATGATTTTTGCCTTTTATGGCTAGTCCCACTATGTTCTGGAATGTTCCAGAAAGCATTAGAATATTCCAGAACATTCCAGAATGTTACAGAAATGTCTAGAATGTCCCCATCCTTCCCAAAGCAAAATATCTTAAATAAACAGTGCAAAAATCGCACAAAAAAATTATTTGTACTAAACTAAGGTTTCATAATTAATGATAGAAGTTCTAAAATTTACCTGACCTAAATATTTACCAAAATATTGATGCTACATGAAAATAAATAATACAATAATAATTAGCACCACAGAATTGCAGAATCATAAAAAATTAAGTGAAACAAATTTTTGTTACATTTTGTAACTTTTCTTCTAACTTTCTCCCTTTTATTGAATTAATTAATTTATTAATTTATTTACTTCTCACTAGTAGCAGTAGTAGTAGTTTTTTCTTCATTTTGATGCTGTATGAAAGGGTTTATGTTTTAATTAAATTATATTAATTAAATTAGATTTTTTTTAGGCATTATGCATGGTTTTAAGTGCTTGATATAAACAAGTGAATGCAAATGAAACTTTTTGGAGATGTAAAAGCACCTAAATTTGTTGGTTATTGTTTCTATTTTAGTGTTTTCTTTGGTTGAGAGAGTACTATTAATACAAAAGGAAAAATGAAAATAAAATAAAGGAGAGGAAATTACTGGGAAAAAATATTGTCTTTATAAAAGAAATGTTTATTTGTATAATATACTAAATGAATTATAGCACTATCTATTGTCTGACACATGCATGAGGGTGCCTGAGTAGTGGATGAAATATCTGACCATCCCACCAAGTTTGACATTTTTAAAGTCTCTGAGGCACAGATTTTTATATATATATATATATATATATATATATATATATATATATATATATATATATATATATATATATATATACACTGTATATATCTACAGACAAATATATATGTGGTTGTTTAAAAGGGTATTATCCAAGTAAACCCGTAAGGTCAGGAGACATATATTTGATCAAATAGGCTAATCAGTTTATTATTATTATTATTATTATTATTATTATTATTATTATTATCATCATCATTATTTTTGCTAAAATCAAAATGTTTTTGTTTACATGGATGTCTAAATCTGTTATTACTGACAAACAATCTATATTTGTATCTTCACATATTTTATTTCAATTCAATAGTCATTGTCTTCTCCCCAATAAAACTAAAACTTATTTAAATTATCAGTCTACTTCAGTTCACCAGTTCTGTGTGATCACTGTAAAATACAAGATGCTAAATTTTCTTTTCAGTCCTACATTTCTATTTGAGATAAAAATAAACATCTATTCATCTGTTTTTTTATCCACTCGTTCACCTGTGATAGGTAAGTTTACCTGCGAATGCTCTGAGAGAGTGACGTTTGTCTCTTGAACGTTTTCCGTCTGTCCCTTGTAGATGGACTGCTGTCTGACAATCCTTCACTTGACTGCTGTAGACTCACACTCTTCTTAAAAGATGGCCGCAGGATCTATAAATCAAAAACACTCATGCAATTAGGACCCACTAGACTGTATTAGCTGTGTAGCTTCAAACAGCTTCAAACGAAGTTCTTGGATATCTCTTAAAAGGGTTATGAACTGAGAAACCAAAATTCTGTTGATCTTTTGACATATAAGAGGTAAATGTACTATAAAAACATCATGTAAGTTTCAGAAATCAAAACTTTCCTGTTAGTCTAAAAACAGCTTATATTGAAGCCAGTCTGCCAAAATGTCAGGTTGTGGAATGTGCCACTCTACGATGTAAACGCCGGCTCCGCAGAAGAAGATCAACACCTGTTTACACTGCTGCCTGTTTAGCCCCGCCCACTGATTTGCTCATGTAGTGTAAATAACAAAAGAGGCAAATGCAGGTCTACGCAGAAACCAAATGATAAAGATGGCTCTGAATACAAAAAGATGCTCTGCAATGCCAAGTTGTGGAAAAACGGTCTTTGCATTGCCTTCTTTCTGATCCCAGCGTTAGGAAAGAGTGGATTAACATTATTTAATGGATTATCTTTATTAATTTCACACGCTTCAGTGAGAACTTGGTCCATTGTTCACTTAATTTTACTGTGGATTTGTTTACAACAAGGCACAACTCAATGTGGGATTTTCAGAAAGATTGAAACTAAAAGACAATGCTGTGCAATTGAGTGGAGGGTAAAACCAGTTCACATCATCACTAGATCCCGCACACTCCACACAGAACACAAGTCTGTGCTGATGAGAGAAAGGGTTTAACACAATTCACTAGAATCCTCTGACTGTCAGTCATTTACACGTTTATTCACTTGACAACAAATAATTTATTATTCTTTAAAAAAAAAAATAGTTTTAGCATAATTGCAGTTTTGTGCTTTTTAACAGACCAGCTTACAACTTTAACAAAACACACAAATTATATACTGATCATTTACTAATGGTTTAATCATCATTTGTTCATGATTAACAAATGTTTATTGAGATAATAGTACGACATTTCAATGATTTATAAGTGATTAATAATATATTAACTAGTAATTTAACTAGTAACTATTCACCATTTACTAAGGATCTGTTTGATTTCATGATGCTATTTTTTAAGATAACATCACAGATTTGTAAATCGTTAGCATATTACTTAATCATTTATGAACGTATAGTCATGTTTTGTAAATTATTAGTTCATCATCATCTAATCACTTGCAAATGATTTATAACTTAATATACAAAACATAGATCAAATATTAACATATCACTTATTAATCATTTATGAACGCATAGTCATGTTTTGTAAATGATTAGTTAATCATTAACTAATTACTTGTAAAAGACTTACTACTGAACGTTATTATAAAGTGTTACCAAATAGCCTATCACTTCTAAATTATGATTTACTAAACTTCTAAATTTATTTATTTATTTATTTATTTTTGATGTAAAAATCTTGATAACATTATAAGTGGAGAGAACAGTCTCTTGGAAGTCCGTCGACTCTGACAAGGACGATGTATTGCTATTGTTCAGTCTTAGAGTGGACACATAAATGACTGCAGAGACCGTACTCTGAGGCACATATGTGCCCACAGTGTTGACTTTTCGGACCCTTTGGGATGACAAGTACAGCAGCATACCTACGATGACTGAGTTCCTCTGCTGAGTCATGGCCACTTCCCAGGCATCAAGACCAGTCTTACAAGTGGACTTCCAGGCGACTCTGTCAGCCGCCAGATCTTTGAGGGAAATTGCTGGGATGCCAATATACATTCAGTATAGCACAAGCCTTGCAGGAGTAGGGTTGTTCCGATTCCGATACTAGTATCGGAAATTCCACCGATACCACAAAAAAATTCTGGCATCGGTATTGGCGAGTACTTGAACCCATGTACCGATCCGATACCATTTTCTTAAACAAGACCTATCCATAGGTTTCATGTGATGTCACAGTGTTTTATCGCCACCATTTTTGTGTCCGAGTCACAGCTGCGCGACCTGTCAGTCTACGGTCACAGCAGCCACAACTACCAGAGGAAGATCAACCAAACACTCCCAGAAGGTTCACAAGGTTACAGTATGCCTGGGATATGTTGTGCCGTAACAACAGTTGTCAGAAAAACCCAGAACTACAATTTTATTTGATCCCAAAGAGGTTTGATCGGCAGAATAAATTGTTAGCTTCAATCAGAAGGCACCACTGGCAGCTAACGGACGGTCAGAAAAGGGTAATAAGAGACAACTGTGATTCTTTATAGGAGAATAAAGGACGCTAAAATATTTGCATTGTACCATATGTCATTTGTGTTTGCAGTTAAGTGTATATATCACAAGGTTCTCAAAAATAATCACATTTGTTTTGCTAAACCTATTTATTTATCATTATATTGAATTTGTCATACAAAAAAAAAACAAACAAACAAAAAAAAAAAAACGTCCTGAGTAAATTACCTTTGTGAATTGTGACTGGCTGCACAAGTGGTGTAATAATTTAGGACATCACCTACATACATATATATGGCATACATTTTGAGAGCATAACGACTGAAAGTCAGAAAGGTCAGTCAGTAAAGCATTTTTTTAAACAATGGCAAAATTTTGAACTGAAATGTTATTGCAGCCATGTAGCCTATGAATAAATGAAGATGCATATTTTTAATTAAAGAGAACTTGGCGTGTGCTGCTTTTGGTGCCTGGATTTGTGCTTCAATAATGAAATCCAGGTTTAAGAATACACTAGAAGTGAAAGACATCTTTCCTCAGGTAGATTGCATGTTTTCTTGGCTTGCTGGATGTTGGGCTCATGATCAGTAATCACGTTGTTTGCATTCACCAAAGCTGACTTCCTGAAATCAGAAGGCGGACAGAGGATTCTTCAAGCTCTTAAAGCCTTCATCGAGCCGCTACGTTCGCAATTCAAACAGTAATTTGTCCAGAAAGAATGTGTAATTATAAATTGTGCTAATATTAGCTAAATTGCCATTAAATTCAGATTGTGTAGTAAGTTAATAACGTTATCTTGTTACACTATCATTGACTCAAAAGTGCTTTGAGCTGATGTCAGTTTTAAATTTACAAGTAATCAGGACATTACATGGCCTAACTGTTACACTTGCTATCCTAAAAATAATCAAGTCCAGGGATCAGTGTGGGAAATGGTAGTAAAAGGTAATTTATTATTTCAATATATTAATATTACCTATTAAATCTCATTAGGGCTGCCACTAATGACTATTTTTATTTTGATTAATCTATCTACTAATTTATCGATTAGTCAATTAATCTAAACAATTAATTTCCCACAAAAAAAAAAGAATATTCTTTACTTAAGAATATTTTATTAAACCAAATAAAATCCAAACTTCTATGAAATCCTTTTTTAAAGCAAAAGTAAAGTGCAACATAGAGTGCAAGAAGCAAGTGTCCATCTCATAGTCCAAATCACTGAAATCAAAGTTCGGTATTATAGTGCAAGAATGACAACATATCCACGTGTTCTAGTCTAATAATAATTATAATCAAAAACACTTTTTAAAGGAGTATTTACCAGAAATATTATTTACCAGAATTTATTTAGGTGAAAAATGTAAATGTGCAGTATTTCTAAAAAAAAAAAAAAAAAAAACTTTTTTAATATAAAATCAATTAATTGGAGATGCTTTTGATTATTAAAATTTAATGGAGCCATTAAAATGGAATCCACAAAATAATGGAAAACAGAATTTGGTAAAGATAAAACTGTAAAACTCAATTAATTAGACAGGCTTTTTGATTAATAAAATTTAATTTAACCATTAAAACAGAGTATAGAAAAATGAAAATGGAAAAAAACTGAATTTGGAAATAAAACAGATTTAATAGGGCCCTATAATTGAAATTCTTTTTTTTTTTTGTTATAATAAAAATAGATGTAAGTGAACAATAGCTTTTAAAATGACTTAAAATACATATATACTACCAATAATACAACAATTAGTTCAAATAAAGTATCAAAAGCAAGAAATCATGGTTTTATTGAACAAAACTGTTAAAATACATAATGTATTATAAACAAAAGAGCTAATGTAAATTACGCATTACAACAAAAGCCTGCAGGGGGCGCTGACGTCCTGATGATTGTTTTTACATATTACTGTGCGATCTAATCCTTAATTAATATTGACCAATCACCATTTAATTCAAATGTCCACTTAATCTTTAATATCTGTCCATTTCTTTAGGACAGAAATGCTATAGCCACTGTAATTAAATGAATATGTGGACATCAAAACGTGTAAACTCGAGTGAGAGTTTGAGCTTCTATTTTAAAATCGCGATGTATTCTCCTGTGTTTGTGTAGATTTATAAATGATTTACCTTACAAATCTGATGAAATGGTGCACGTTGCATTCCCAGATGAACGTTAATAAACCCAAACTCTCAACAGCATGCGGAGATGGAGTTTGAGACGCTCAACAGATGTAAATGATAACAGTTTCTGTGGAACTACTGTGAATGGAGCCACTGAGAGACGCACGTGCTTAACCTACACGCATGTAAATAATTAAAGCGCATATACCGTGTTAGAACTGCATCGCATATAATTATTTAATTAAATCATAGCGTTTGTGAATTCACAATTATGCTTAATTATGATTTTTAAATGGGTTTAATATATCATGCAGCTTTGGAAAATAGTCCAATAATGTGTTTATGGATTCTCGTCCATGAAATGCGCCACTTCCGGTATTTTGCTGGTTAGTCGACGCAAACAAAATGAAGTCGGCGATTTTTAAACATCGACTAGTCGACTAAAATCGACGAATCGCAACAGCCCTAAATCTCATAGAGATGTGCTGTGCTCGTTGTCACATCGGACACAAATATGGCAGCGAGCATAGTGGAAGTG
Organism: Spinibarbus caldwelli; assembly: GCA_039654775.1. Lineage (NCBI taxonomy): Eukaryota > Metazoa > Chordata > Actinopteri > Cypriniformes > Cyprinidae > Spinibarbus > Spinibarbus caldwelli. The sequence continues at coordinate 12,745,615 of CM077236.1, forward strand.
ACGTCTTTGGAACCCATGGATAGTTATGCCCGCTAGCTTTGCTTAACGCGGCAAATCGGAAATCAATTCTTCTTCGCTGCTCAGAATGCAAACACAGGAAGTTGTGCTGTGTTGGCGCAAGCTACCACTATTTAGAGCAGCGAAGAAGAAATACAAACGTGCTAGCACATTGCCAGTAAGTCACTCGCATATGCGACTAAATCTTTACCCTGGGCGATTAAATGATGTCTAATATTAGCCACTGGCTAATAAATGCTCAGATTTTACTGGCCAGTGTGGAGTTGGAGGCTCAGTATAAGTTTAGCACAGATATATTTTCACTCGCGGAACACTATGACTGAGCGCTTCAGAGTTTCACTCTCCGTCAAGCGATCTGTGCTATTTTTCATTTCATCTGAATGGATGCGCAGCGCACCTGTATTTGATATACCGTAAGCTCTGGTGTGAACAGGGCTGGACTGGGACAAAAAATCGGCCCTAGCATTTTTTGGTCCAGGCGGCCCACCACCACACACACACACACACACACACACACATATATATATATATATATATTTGATATACACTACCAGTCAAAAGCTTTTGAACAGTAAGATTTAAAAAAAAAAAAAAAAAAAATTAAGAATTATCTTCTGCTCACCAACCTTGCATTTATTTGATCCAAAATACAGCAAAAGCAGTAATATTGTGAAATATTTTTACTATTTAAAATAACTGTTTTCTATTTGAATATATTTTAAAATGTAATTCATTCCTGTGATTTCAAAGCTGAATTTTCAGTATTACTCCAGTCATATGATCGTTCAGAAATCATTCAAATATTCTGATTTGCTGCTCAAGAAACATTTCTGATTATTATTATGTTGAAAACAGCTGAGTAGAATTTTTTTTCAGGTTTCTTTGATGAACAGAATATTCAAAAGAACAGCATTTATCTGAAATAGAAATCTTTTGTAACATTATAAATGTCTTTATCATCATTTTTGATCAATTTAAAGCATCCTTGCTAAATAAAAGTATTAATTTCTATCATTTCTTTCCCAAAAAACAAAACAAAAAAATTATACTGACTCCAAGCTTTTGAATGGTATAGTGTATAATGTTACAAAAGCTTTTTTATTTCAGATAAACGTTG